>CM021100.1:978921661-979263067 GCA_007115665.2 Sequoiadendron giganteum | reverse complement strand
ATCTTGAGAGGAGAAAAATGTAAAAGTTTTACAGATCTTTAACAGTTACAAAAAACTTCAACAAAAATACACAAATATCATGCATACCACAACACAATGGTTTATTTGGGGAAAACCCTTTCGGGAGAAAAACCCCACACTCCAAAAGTCACCCAATATATTATTCAGAAATCAAAACATTACAATATACTTGCAGAGCAAGCTTTTCACAAGAGTATCACCACCAGATATTAAGAGACAACCCAACCGCTATCAAACTCTCATAATACACACCCATCTACATAGATCCAACCCGCTTATAACAAGCTTTTTGGAACCTTCTAGAATTAGGGTTTTACAAGGTCATTTTTCATTTGACGTGTTCACGAAAAAACCTTGACGTGCCAACGGGAAAAAGCCTTGATGTATCAGCCAGAAAAAACCTTGACGTGACAGCAAGAAAAAACCTTGACATGTTAGCGGGAAAAAAAAAACCTTGACGTGTCAAAGAAAAAAAAATCAGGATGTTGCCCCAAACCCCATGTCTTGTTACGAGTGTACAGTATTTGCATGATCTGTCACCACATACCAACATACATTCTATCAATAAATCATATATAATTGCAAGGTTGAGACATATTTTCCCAACATATTATGTAGTCACTCATCATTGAACTACATATAATCTACATACTTAAAATATATTTAAGATGATAATCATGCATTCCAGACTAAATGAGTATCCTCTTTTTCTATACACCAAGCATAATTGAATTGAAACAAGTACAAAGTTACCCTAAAAAGAGTTCATATTTTTTCACATAGTCTTTGAAACAAAGTTTTGGGGCAAGTTCAATTCAAACAAGAATTGAAATTTAAATTAGTTTATTGTTATCAACATCGTTTCATTAATACTAAAAATACCTTTCAACATATAACTTCTTGTTGTAGACTCATGGGTAATTAATGACTTGATATAATATACTAAATAGACCTTTTCTATATAATACTTAATAAGACACATGTACAAGGTTATTGGGTTGATCAAGTCCAATAACAAGGTACAATAGAATATAACATGGTAATATTTCTAGGTATCTTAACAATAATAAAACAATAGTAAATTATTAACATGCATAGATCACTTCATAAAGAAACATTAGGTCTAATATTTTTTTATTTAATCTAATCCAATGATGAAGATTTGTTGAATTAAAATCATGATTTGACTAGAACAATGATGATCCCCTCACATTTAGGATTGTGCAAGAAAACTCAAAATAGAAGTGAATAGTAATAGATTATTATTGGGAATCTTCTCATGAAATGAAATTGATACTATTAGATTGTGTATGACATAAATATGTGATATATAGGAAAAAGTTAAATAATTCATTATATGAATAGGTGAGGATAAGGATTTTTAACTTCAAGTAGTCACAATAGTGGAGCTTTCATTTTTATGGTGCCTCTATAGAACCACAACAAATTACTCTCTACCACATGTTATGAAATATAAAATGGAATTTATTTTAGGGTTTTGTAGATAAATTTGAGATCATATCAACCTTCAATAAAGAACATTATTATTCATGTGAAAATATCAGTACCCTTCTAAGAAAAAGTACATTAACTACAATTCACAAAATTCACTCAATTTCTTTCATTCTATCTTCTTCATGTAGGGAGGCTCACCACAAGAAAGCTCTATAATAGAGTTCCCAAGAGACCATATAAATTTATTTTGTTGGGTTTCCTATTTTCATTCACAAATGTAGTCCAATGTTTATTTTTACCTATGCCACCATTATCTACCAAAATATGATTAGCCTTGAGAACTCTATAATGAATTCTAACTTGTGAAGATAAGTCAAGGCCTTCATTATGTCTTTTAATATTGTTTCAACCATAGAATCTTCAAATAGACGTCATCAAATAAATTTCTTAATATATTTGGTCAATCTAACCCATATATATGTCAAACTATACATAACCATTTTCACACCATGAAAGGAAAATGAGTATTTTAAAAAATTAGAGGTGGTTTCTCCCCTTGTGAAATTGTACATGTCCCCATGTCTCAACCTAAGAGATCTAGATGGATTTTAAATCATATAAAGTATTTGAATTATGTTTAATAATATAGGACAATTTTTTACCAATTTTATGGTGTGAAAAATGAGTATAGAACCTATCGATAATGAGCCCACGATGTACTTAAAATAACATATGTAAGAAATCAAATTTTTAGTTTTGAATAAACATAAAAATAATAATAGAACACTTTCTCAAAATAGATAAAAAACCAAATAAAAATTTACATGAAAAAAAAAAATCATTATGACATTTATAGTTATCAAATCAAATATATGAACATCCACATGCACTACATTAAGGATGTCAAAGATGAACAAGAACTTGATATTTGTTATTTCTTGGCTAATATGTTGATAGCCAACATTTTACTAAATCTTTCATATAAAAAAAGATTTCTTAATTTACAATATTTTTTGCGGTGGAGAAAGTTACATTTTGGGAATTCTAACTAGTCCTCTTTTTTCTCTCCCTATTTTTTAGGGGGGCTTCTCCTCTTTGGGGGTATTTTATGTACATGGTCTAATATCATAAATTACATACCTTAGAATTTCAACATTGTCTTACACACTCATTTTGATCCAAGTTGAAGTTTGATGATTTATTATTTGTTTAATGTTGACCTAGAATTTTCCTTGTATATTTGTCATCTTCTAACACATTGTTGCTTTCATCCTTCTAAATGTTTGTTTAGTCACTTAAATATTTGAAAAAAACATTATCATACCATTAAAAAAAGCTAATAAATAATTGTATTGTGCTTCTTGTATCAAATTTTAAATTTCACTTAAAATCGTTTTAATTCAATAAATATTTTTATTTAAAATAATCCTAAAATAGAATTCATATTCTTTAAATCTCTTCTATTATTAAAATAGAAAATAATTTTTAGATTTCCTAAAAGAAATGATATTTTAGTATGTTTTATATTCTAAAAACCTCCCCTACTTCACTTATATGTCTGTTTTATAATCAATTCTATTTATTTTTTAAAATGAAACTTACATACTATTATCATTTCTTCATCTCCAAACACTTTATTCCTCTTTCTATTTCAAATATTGCTTCAAGGCTAAAACATACAAATATTTTGGAATGTTAATTTGGGTAGATGGTTCATTTATCTTGATGCATGCAATTATTCTTTCAGAATTTGATTCAAAACTTTGAACACTTGTTCTAACAACTATTTACTAGCTAAGAAAAAATGTTATTTTCTATCATTTTTTTCATCTCTTGACAGTTCAACTCAAACATATTATAATCTTCTACATGAAAAAAAAATCTTGAAATCTAATATTTTGGCACCTCATTCTCTCCCCTAAAGGTTTTGACAAAGGCAATCTCAGTATTTTTTTTAATATAAAGAATTATTGCACTATTGATGGGAAGTTATTGTTGGAGAATGGACACCAGATAAAAACAAGAATGGAAAGCAAAACAATCCCCATAGATGGAAAGAAGAGACGCAAGTTTTTAACGTGGTTCACCTTATAGGCTACGTCCACCAAGAAGCAGGGGAATATCTTTATTAGTTTTAGTTTTACAGTCATACATATGCTATAGCACATACATCTTCATCAAAGAGTCTTTTCTTAATTACATAGTTCAAATAATAGAACATGTCTTCAAGAGGGAAAATGAACAGTCACGGGAATAAACGGACAAGAAATTCGTTAGGCTTCATATACCCAACAATCTCCCACTTGAAGTCCAATGACTACTGCAACATATCAAACATTCCCCTACTCCGAGCTTATTGTCACTTCTTCACAATACTGAGAGAAGCTCTATAAAATTTGAACTTCTCCCTTGGTACTACCTTCGTCGACGAATCAATCGGATTCACTTTCGTATCAATTTTCTCCACCTGCAACTTGCCTTCGTCAAGAACATGTTGAATAAAATGATATCTAAGTTCTATAAGCTTGGTTCTATTATGAAAGGCGGAGTTATTTTCCAAGTGAATAGTGAGGTTGCTATCACAAAACAAAGTGAAAACAGATTGCTTAGACCACAATTCTCTCAATAACCGTTGTAATCATATCATCTCCTTTGCTCCTTCAGTAAGAGAAAAATATTGTACTTCGGTAGATAAGAGTGCAACCACCTGTTGCAACTGTGAAACCCAACTAATACAGCGCCAGAATGTAAACACATAACCTGTTGTAGACCTTTGTTTGTCCAAATCTCTAGCCATATTGGAATCAACATAACCTCGCAACTGAGTATCATGTCCTCCAAAACACAATACATGATCTGACGTACCTTTCGGGTACCGTAATATCCACTGTATTGCTTGCCAATGAGATTTACGTGGATTACTCATAAATCTGCTCACAACTCCCACTACATGAGCAATATCCAAACAAATACAAACCATGGCATACATGAGACTCCCAACTACTGATGAGCATGGAACACCCTTCATGAGTTCTTGATCTTCTTGAGTTTTTGAACACATTGTTGATGATAAGTGAAAGTGATCAGGCAATGGAGTACTAACATACTTGGCATTCTTCATATTGAAGCTATCCAAGATCTTGGAAATATATTTCTCTTGAGACAATCTAATTTCTCTCTTTTGTTTGTCCTTGATTATTGTCATCCCAAGAATCCTCTTTGTTGCCCCCAAATATTTCATAGAAAAACGTTGGGCCAAAAGTTGCTTCAATTCATGAAGTATCCTCATCCTAGTGCTAGTAACCAACATGTCATCAACATAAAGTATAAGTATAACAAACTCACCATTAGCAAGCTTCTTGTAGTAAACACGTGGATCAAATTCGCAATGAGTAAACTAATGCTCAGTCATGAAGCTATCAAATTTGAGGTACCACTACCTTGGGGCTTGCTTGAGCCCATACAAACTCTGCTTCAATCTGCAAAATAAATGCTCCTGACCCAGTTTAGTGAAACCTTCAGGCTACTCCATATACAACTCTTCTTCAATATCTCCATGAAGAAAAGTGGTTTTGATGTTAAGTTGCTCAAGCTCATATAACTATCATGCCCAAGACTGCTCGAATGGTTGTCATCTTCACAACTGGTAAAAAAATTCATTGAAATCACTCCCCTTTTTTTCTGATGAAAGCCTTTCACTACCAATCTGGCCCTGTAGCGTTTAGTACCTCCATCTTCTTCTTTTAACCTATACACCCATTTATTCTTAAGTGCTTTTTGATTTGGTGGAAGGGTAACCAAATCCCAAGTTTCATTTTCCATCAAGGACTCCATTTCGTCTTGCATAGCCTCCATCTATTTCTCACAATTGACATCTTTGCAAGCCTCTTTGAAAGCTGTTGGTTCCGCCTGATTAGAAAGCAATAACACATAGTCATCAAATTTTGTCAAACGCTTCTTCTCTCGAGTAGACCTTAATTGAGGAGCTTGTTGCTGCAATGTATCATCCAAAGTTAATCTTTGTAAATGATGTTGGATACCTTCTATATCGGACTACAAATTTCCCCCTTCCTGTACATTTCCTCCCATGGTCTGCCTCTGAACTGGATTCTTATTAGTAAAAACACCATGATTAATTATTTCCAAATTACCTACCCCTATCGAATTATGAACTTGCTGCATATTTGAGGTTAACAGAGGTTGCTCATTAAAAAATTCCTTTTGATTTCTCACATGGTGGCCAAAGAGTCTCATGCGATGGTCTCATATCTTCACATGCTGGCAGGGAGAGGCTTTTTTACTACAAATCGTGATGCAGCAGGGGTGGCAAAACATTGGAGTTTTCCACAGGAATCGTTGAAGACAATTCATGCGATGATTTGTGAGCCTCAATCGAAGACAAAGGATGCAAGCTTGATACAGGGAGTAGTCCATGTGTGGTTGACTACTATGTGGGAAATGAAACTCCCACTTGATGTGATGCGATACTCATAGGCAACGATGAAACTTGTAAAGGTTGTGTATGAGCATATAGAGGATGTGCTGAAACTTGCAAAGGTTGTGAATTGCCTTGTGACTTATCCATATTAGTGTCATTTTCAAAGATACCCACTTGTATATATTCATTTGATGAGCTCCTTTGTTTTTGCACAGCAGGAAATACTTTTTCATTAAACACAACATCCCCACTACGAACAAGTTGCTTGGCGACTGGATCCCACAAACAGAAACCATATTGTTTTTCACCATAGCCAACAAATATGCATCACCTTGTCTTGGAATCCAACTTCATTCGCTTTTCCTTAGGAACGTGAGTGAACGCTTCACAACCAAAAACTTGTAGATAAGAATAAAAAATTCGTTTGCCCAACCATTTCTCTTCAAGAATATCAAAATCCAATCTAGATGAGGGGCTTATATTAATTAAGTATGATGTTGTGTTAACTGCCTCCGCCCAAAATTCCTTGCTCAGGCCTACATTAGAGAGCATACATTGATCCCTCTCTAAAATTGTTCTATTCATCCTCTCGGCAACACCATTTTTTTGAGTGAAAGGAACTATTTTGATCCGTCTAATGCCATTAGCTACACAAAGGCTATCAAAGTCGAAGGAACAAAACTCTCCCTGTTATCCATTTGTAAACATCTTATTTTATTTCCAATTTGATTCTCGACCATGGCTTTGAAAAAAATTGAATTTAGAAAAAGCTTCTGATTTTCTATTGATCATATAGACCCACACTTTGCGAGTACAATCATCAATTAAAAGAGAGAAAGTAATTAGCTTGTCCAAAAGAGGGTACCTCTATAGGTCCAAACACATCTGAGTGCATGAGTTCCAAAGGTGTTGACCACTTGTCATGACCAGTCTTCAAGAATTTGATACACCTTTGTTTGCCATCAAGGCAATGCTCACATAATTCCAAATCAACGAATTTTATCCCTAGAAGTTGATAGATTTGAAGCATGACTTCAAGACCCCTTTTGCTCATATGTTCGAGCCTCTTATGCCAAAGCTCTTAACTATTGTCCACAACCGCCATTGCAGCTCCCACTTCGGCATAACATTCTAACACATAGAGGTTACCCAATTTGTTTATTTTTGCAATCACCAAGACACCCTTGGTTACCTTCCAAGTATTTAAAGAGAATTTGACATTGCACCCTTGAACATAAAGTTGGCTAAATGATATCAGATTTCTTTTCAACGTGGGAACATGTCTTACATCCCGCAAAATCCATTTATTTCCATTTTTTAATTGTAACATCACATCACCTTTGCTTATTATTTCACATTCTTTATTATCACCAAGAAAAACTCTACCGAACTTACCTTCTTGGTAGTTTGTGAAAGCCTTTCGGCATGGAGTAGCATGGAAAGAGACACCGAAATCGAGCACCCACGAATCTGTGTGATGTCACTTGCTGATAGAATTAAAACACCATCTTTATCATAGGCGGTGTTTACTTCATTGTCACTTACCTTTTCTTGTGCCTTTTTGTAATTCCAGCAATTCTTTTTTGTGTGACCTAGTTTGCCACAAAACCAACAATCATTGTTTATGCCCCTGGATTTCGATCTTCTTGCAGATTTGAATCTTCTTCTGTTATTATTTTTGCCTCTATCTTGACCCCTTCCTTTATTGACAAAACTTACAACAATCAAAGCGTCACCGGATAAGAGTTCTTGATTTTTTCTCCTCATGTCTTCACTGAGAAGAGTGGTTGCTACATCATCAAATTTTAATTTACTCTTGGCAGCCACTAAAATGCTAACTGCCATCACAACCCCTTCCGAGTTGTTCGGTAAAGAACATAACATAATTGCTTTAATTTCATCATCCAAATATTATACCCACCAAAATCAATTGAGTGACCAAAATATTAAATTCGTTTAGGTGATTGGACATGATCCCACTTTCATTCATTTTTAAATTGTATAACTTCTTCATGATAAAAACTTTGTTTGATGGTGACACCATCTCGTACATGTCCGAAAGTTTATCCCATGACTCTTTCGATGTCTTCTCAGGTGAAACATTGAATAGAACATTGCTAGACAGCGAAAGAAAAATTGTGGCCCTTGCTTTCTTATCCAAATTCTCCCACTCTTCATCTTTCAAAAAACCTTGTCCTTTGGCTTTCTCTACCAATACGAGTGAAAGATCCTACTTAATCAGCAATGACTCCATTTGTACTTTCCATAGCCCGAAATTCTACCTAAAAAGAATTTCAATTTTCCATTTATCCGCTTCGTCCATAATTCTGAAAATTCTTTACTGATTTCCAAACAGCTTCACCACCGAGCTTCGTCGAGCTTCTTCACCAACGCTCTGATACCAATTGTTGAAGAATGGATAGCAAATAAAAACAAGAATGAAAAACAAAATAATCCCCACAAATGAAAAAAAGAGATAGCAAGTTTTTAATGTGGTTCACCTTATTGGCTACGTCCAACAAGAAACAAGAGAATATCTTTATTAATTTCAATTAATAGTCATACATATGCTACAGCACATACGTCTTCATCGGAGAGTCTTTTTTTTAATTACATAGTTCAAATAATAGAACGTCTTCAAGAGGGAAAATGAACAGTCACGGGAATAAACAAACAAGAAGTCCATTGGGCTTCATATACCCAACAATTATTTATATGATCAATAGTTATATGTTTGATCTAAACACATGTGACCTTCAAAATGAAAAGATTTTAAACAGACAAGAAGTCCATTGGGCTTCATGTACCAAACAATTATTTATATGATCAATAGTTATATGTTTGATCTAAACATATGTGACCTTCAAAATGAAAAGATTTTAAACAGACAAGAAACCATTGGACTTCATATACCCAACAGTTATTTATATGATCAATAGTTATATGTTTGATCCAAACATATGTGACCTTCAAAATGAAAAGATTTTAATTGTTTCATGTGATTTAGAGTAGGATATTTAGGAAAGTTTTGTGCTTGTATTATCAATGAATGTCTGTGGACAAAAAAAAGATTAACATGAACAATACATGTTATGTCCATTAATGATTTTGCACCACTAGC
The DNA here is from genome assembly GCA_007115665.2 of Sequoiadendron giganteum. Classification (NCBI taxonomy): domain Eukaryota; kingdom Viridiplantae; phylum Streptophyta; class Pinopsida; order Cupressales; family Cupressaceae; genus Sequoiadendron; species Sequoiadendron giganteum. The sequence goes on along the minus strand of CM021100.1, from coordinate 979,254,032 downwards.
TCAAGGTAATATTGAATCGATACATGGATGTATGGATAGAAAAATAACGTAAAAAAAATAAAAAAAGGCAGGTTGGCTTGAGAGAGTAGCAATGGCAGATCGAAAAACCATGGTGGGTTTTAAATGATACAACGAAAATTATCCAAACATATCTCTATATATGAATGGGGATATGTTCAGAATTGAAAAGGTCGATATTGCAAGTTAAAGTCACACTGACGAGGAAATAGTGCCCTTATATAAAGAAGCCTTCATGTTCCAAAACATACAATGGTAGAGACGTGTTTTCTAAATAGAGCAGTTGTGTAATATCTATAGCAGGTACGTACATATTATTGGAAACTGCTAGAAAATAACATAAGTCTGCAAGCGCCCAAAGGTGAATATGGTTATAAAATTAAAAATTAATGTGAAAGATGGTAATTGTCTGATGATCCTTAATTTTGTTCTTACAATATACCAAGGGATTCATAACCATTCCAAAAAAAATGCCTTTTCAATTGGATTATTATATACTCTAAAATTTTCTTGTATTTCAACATGATTTACCATGTGATGTCTTATACCTATGTTTTATTTTTTTAAGTGTATAATTATATTCAAGTTGATAAAAAATTGTATTCTTTTCAAAGATATTTTTCACTTCACACTGAAAGATCTATCAAATCACACTGAGTCACCATACGAAAAAACAACATGCCTGCCACAAACTATTGGGTAGACGAGGTCATATTTCCAAGAGTCAACGGTGGTAGTTGTAAAATACATCACATGTGATCCTTCTCCAATTTTGTTTGAGCTATGTACATTCACTCTGTGTGGTCAAAATGCTACCATAAGGCGGAAACTCCACTGGAGTCACCACGACATGACAGGCAGCATGCATTGACCTAAAGATCTAACCCCACTAAACTAGACACCAAAGCAGCTTTGATTAAGAAAAATGAGCTAAAGGAAAATCCAACTACGATACATATAAAATGTATAGCTATTATGCACGGTGTTAAGAGAGTAATTAAGTACCTTAAGTAACTCTTAAATGTATAAATGCAAAGAAAGATCTTAATAGATATGGTTATCCCTGACCTGTAGAGATGGTGAGGATGGGATCCTCAAATTGAGCGAAGTACTCTCACCACACTTTCATAAACCCGCCATCATCATCAACCATAAGAGCCCCTTTTGGGGAAAAAGGAAAGGAAAGGAAAGGTTCTTTTATAGTCCATGATACCAGGCGGTTTGTTTTTGGGTCTACAGATGGCTTGCAGTATATGGGACTCCTCGTACTCCCAATATGAGGGAGGCACCTAACTCATGCTCCACAATACAAGGTGTACATACCTTACCCCCTGCAGGATTTGAACTTGTGACCTCTCTTTCAAGAGTACAAGTTCTCCACCATTAGGCCTCTAAATAAGGATATTCAGGCTCGGCAATCATGGGGCGTGAGCTAATTTCAGACTGCTCAAGACTGATCATGCTCAAAACTAAATTTTCTTTTGCACTTGTATGAGTAAGATTATCTTTGCTATGAACACCTTGCAAGCATGTGCTTTTGTAAAGGGGGATAAAAGTAGTTGAAGTGTTTTAACTCAGAATCATCTGATGAAATGGTGTTGAACCACCACCACCTGGCTGCTTGTAACCCTCAACTTTTAATTGATCTTTCTTTTTCGTTCCCCATTGTTTCTTAAATATATTTTTAGTTTTGAGCATAACAAAACAAATACAGAAGATCATTCACAAGATATCCTAAACGAGACCATAAAATCCTTGCTATTCAAGATGCAAAAAATGAGAACTAAACGAGCATCAGAGAATAACCAGCACACCAAAAATCCAAGCTGAGACATTGTTTGTTGTAAATATGCTTTCTATTGTTCATGCGAAATTAAAAAGAACTCCAATATTATAGAAAGAACGCATTGTTAAAGCAACTTACAAACAAGGAGAATACACCTCAACATACCAAAGCCATTTACGACGATATGCAAGTACATGAGGTTGGTGCAAGGGCATGATAAATACCAAAAACAGCTCATAACAGAACATAAGAAAAGTAGTGTAGGAGCAGAACCCAAAACCACAGCTAATGAGAATGAATCTCAAGGGCATCACTGCCATATGACATGTTGAAAGGAAAAAAATGCATACATCAAAAAAATTGTCCAGAATAAGTTGCAGATACACAGCATCCACAACCGGTAACATCAATAGCAAAAAACCACAATGTCAGAAGAACTTGCATACTAACTTGTCAAATGGCTGCCTCTGCAAATACAACCTCATAGTAGAAATCATTGAAACGCTAATCAAAATTCACACACATCTGACAAACCATTGATTAACTTTATTCCATGGAACACACCCTTTTCCCACATTGTAAATCACAAATTCAAATTTTTGTGTCAGCATCCAAAAAGCTACAACAGTTCTCATAGCACCAGCACAAGTAAAACAGTCATACCTTTTTCCTGATGCAATATCATTTAGGGTAATCCTAATAGAAGAGCATCGCAAGATAAATAAATAGCATATGCAATTACAAAATCGGTTGATGCATCAAATGTAATGAGCTCGGGTGATAAATCATCAAGTGCTTTCATAGTGGAGGAGACCAATATTCAAATTCCCAGGAGACATGAAACATGCTCATATTTACAAGCATTGGGTGATTAACTCAGGTAGACTACCACATCCAATTCTGGGTGTGGCATAACCCAGCAGATGAGGTCAGGTGCAAGTTCTTGGAGAATTTGATGGAAGAAGCCTCAGTCCTGGCATCTACACCAAAGGACTCCCTATAAGAGGAAATTTATGAATCACAAGTTGTTGACTGAGACATTTAATAGCTTGAACCAAGGCATGACTAAATTTGAAAAAAGCCAACCTCAGTTAAGTCATGAATGTTTTCATGACTTGGTAGTGCAAGTAGTCCAATTCTACATTTACAGTATCATTCTGTGAAGAAATCCATTCAATGCCTCAATTGTCCATGAGCAATAGAAGCATGCAACATGTAGACAATATGTTCAATAAAAGAAAACAAATTGTGCGAGACACAGTAGCATCAGTTATAAAAAGAACTACCATACAACTAAGCTTTTATCTCTTGACAGATTTTGACTTCCATTTGACTGGTTCAAATTGTAACAGCAGAGTAACAAGAAACATTTATAAACATATGTTTCTCAATTCTAAGAGCAAATAAAACCTACAGTTCACATATTTTAACCAAAAAAAATGAGTTGCATAAACTTTGAAGAAAGACAACTCAGGAAAATTGTCATGCCGTGAGAGGAAAAGTGGCTCTTGCACCACCTGCCTATACAAGAACAACTGTAATTCATTGATTAATAATGATAATCTGGCAGAAAAGATTCTTGAGGTAATAGAAATCACCATTATAAATTCATAAATGAAGGCTGCCTATGGCAAGGAACATGTAAAACAAGACATTATAAAATAGACTCTGTATCTTATCATCCTTGTGTCGTGTCCATGCTATCAGCTCCAGCAACAGTAGTAGCCTCTGTTGACTCTTCTTGTGCATCACCTTTCTTGCCTGTTATAATAAAACTCATCTCATTATGAACTTCCTAAAAGTACATCTTTAACCCATAAATAACCACAAAGAGAGCATGGACCAAAATTACAAACATCTCACCTTTCTTTTTCTTTCCCCCTCCCTTCTTTTTGGATTTGATTCCTAAAGCTAACCATGCCTTTATCTCAGGATCCTCAACAACCTTGGTTGGTTGCAGTTCCTGCAAAGGATAATTTCCTGTGATTTTATCTGATCCATTGGGCATCAACAAAACCGTAAATTTTATATGGGCAACAAGATCACCTGCAACACACAAAGAAAACACCCAAAATTTAATAACATAGAAACATCTGGAGTAGTTTAGATTTGAAAAGAAGGATAGTTTTGATTATTTGAGCATAGAGTTAGCAACCGTCAAATATGATAACAAAACATATATTGGAAAGAACAAGCAAAAATTGTAGCAGGTGTCATAGAACACTTGAAACAGTTTGCACAATTGAAACAACTTTTCAATTTTGTATGCTTGCTTGCATGACCAACCTGACTTCTCATGGAGAACAGGGTAAGGTTGTAAGAGTTCATGGTTGACACATTCCACCAGACCTAGACGTGCACGCTTATCTTCAAAAGCCCTGACAGTCAATGCAGCAAAATGTATTCATTGATTGATAAAAAACTGGCTTGTCCACTTTGAAAACTAGTTAAGACACTTCGTATAGTCAGAAAATTCAGAAATCACATACAAAGAGAGGTGTTTAATAGCCAAACACCAGCAAAAAACTAAATTGTAGGGCAGAATGTATTCATTGATTGACCAAAAACTGGCTTGTGCACTTTGAAATATAGTTTAGTCACAAGTTGTATAATAAGAAAATGCAAATGCACAAGTCACAAGTCACATGCAAAGGGAGGTGTTTAATAGCCAAACACCAGCTAAAAACTAAGTTGCAGGAACGTACCTTGCAGTAAAGGGCATAATAGGGAACTTCTGGTTTATTTCGCTGAAAATAAGCCTTGAAGATTTCATCTTCAAATGATAATTTTTATCCACAGCCCTCTTATATATAGTTGTTTCCTTTTCATCAAGCAGCTTCAGCTGAACATGTATTTCAAAGTACAGAATATTCAAATAAATCAGTTAACATGCTTACATTTAAGTTCTATGTTTCCTATGAAGAGCAATGCTTGTGTGCAACTAGAGAAGATTGAAGGTCCTTTTTCCCTATTCCATCACAAGATTGGCAGTGATTTGCATAGTTAAAAAAAAATTCAAATTATTAGATATCACAAAAATGATATTCAAATTTTGATCAAGAAGCCCTTACTCCTCTTTCAAAGATTTATTAACATAACTCTACCTCTCACACCACTAAATTGATACAAAATACTAGGACAGCAAAACACAGTCATATTCACTAAATGTGTGGCTTTGGAGTTACCTAGGAATTACAAGGATGCCTAAGAAAAGCAAGCATATACCATGGATTGTCCTTTCAGAAGAAAAAACTTCCCTTTCAAAGTTCTCAAAACAATACATAAAATATATTAACTACTTAAGATTGAGGCTTAAAAAAATATTGATTCCAGTAAGACCTATCAATCTTGATTCCAGTAAGACCCTATCAATCTTGATCATATTCCCTCACCTTGCCATCCCCTGTAGTTGTGACAATATCAATGGCATAGACTTCATTTTCCTCAAATTCAGCATCATCAACTCGAGTATCTGAATTGCTTACACTCAGGATAACTTTGTTCCCATCAATAACAAATTGTTTCATCTGATGGCTCAATACACCCTCGGCAATTTTACAATCATATGCAGCTGCAACTCTCTGTATAGCTTCCGTGACATCTTTATTCTGTGTCATTACAAAAAACAATAATACAATGTTGTAAGAAAGTCATCCAAATCAGACTATTAAATGCCTTAAAGCTATAGCAGTTCTACAAACATACTATACAGTATAAATCATCTTCTGTGTTCAGAAATCCAGTAGAAAAGCAATGAAATCAGACCCAAAATACTTGGTCTGTGTACATTGCTTATGGTCGGTGAGACACCATAAGAAACATACATAAACTCTATTTATAAAAGAGAGAGGTTTGTCTTAGAAACAAGTAACCTCCAATTGTTGCTTTAAATGACCTTATATCATACAAGTAATGTTCTCTTGTACTAGCCATTCTTAAATACATCAACTTTTACCAACAGGCTGCCTAGATTTATTTGATTGACATTCAGAGATCTGCATATGTATCATAAAACATACTGACATGGACTTGCTTACATGGCATAAAATCTGAGGTTTGAACAAGTAATCATTGACATTCTTAATTCATACCCATAACATTGATCACATAAGTTTATTATCGTCACAGCAATATCATTGTGATTTCACAGCCTGCTCAATCGAGCAATCAATTGCATTTCCCACTGATGGATATAAGATGCTACAATTAGAAGAATACAGAAGTAGCATTATCTTAAGGAGGTAGCCTAATTTTGATCTGGTGAAATTTTGCTCAGCAGGGCACCATAATAAATCATTATTTTTAGTTGAAAAGTAGCTGCTTCCGATGCTTCTGATTGTGTGGACCCCATTCAAAGTTTATGATCATGATCAAATAAGGATCATTGCAGCATGATCATCATAATGTGGGTGCCATACCTCTCAGTATTCACATAACTCACATGCCATCTGGTTCATCGATGTAGTTTTGTGTTCATGAGTTCAATTCTCTCTTTCCCCTCTCTCCTCCCTTCTCCTTTCTCCCTCCTAAAAAACAGTGGCAGCCCAAGGATCTAACAAGACAACCAATGTTATCTATCAAGCATCCAAAGTTAACTACCAAGCCACATTAATAGACATCACAAAACTGTACAAAGAATTCCCCTCCAATTATTTCAGACAATATAAAGTTCTGGAAACAGAATTCAGAAAGGAATGAAATGAAGCAACACAGGTTCCTAGCTGATTTCATGGAGACCATCACCCAATTATATAACCAATCTTTTGAAATATCTTAATAGGACTATGATTTACACATGTAGGTAAGCAAGGATTGGAGGGGTATATTTACCGATTAAATATGAGGGAGAGAAGGAAAATCTACTTGAATCTATAGAAACTTGCTTGCACTAAACAGGGTTTTGATGTTCGAAAATTATTCAGACAATGATAAACAGGTATGAGATATCCGAGCATAATATGTATGCCTTCAAATAGATTGTGATGTCCCCAACTTAGCCTGGCCCTAAATTTGAGTTTGGGGCAGGAAAACAGTGTATATTAACACTAAATTTGAATTTAATATATTTTTTATTATTTAAATTTGAATTTAATATATTTATTATTATTTTATTTAAGTTAATGATAAATATCCTAATTGGCTCTGGCTGACCCATTGTGAGTTTGGTGAAGGTGCAAACCTCCACAAATTCGCCACAAGGTGAGACAAAAATCCTCACCTTGCGCTGTGATTCCTGCCTACTGCGATTAGCAATATCCACCCCTAATGTTATGAATTTTGTATCTCCAGACTTATGTGTCAGAGTGTCTGAAGCAGAGGGGTCAAGGAGATTTTTAGGAGGACATGGTGGCGGAGCTTCTGGCTCGCGCCACCCTGAAGGCTGCCATTGTTACTTCCAGCAGATCCGAAAGGCAAACATTCTAACAGTGGGAGCAATTGGGGGTCTCAATCAGGAGTGGCACCACTGTAAGGGCACAAGGCATCGATCCATTTCAACATCCTCATCAGCAGGGCACACCTATTCTTACCATGGGGTCCTCATCGATTCGCAGCTCCATTTCCTATAGCGATATCACTCTGGTATTGTGTGGACAGTTTGGGGGGAGTGGTAACTACTGTCGCTGGATTCATATATTCGACTCCTGTTATTTGTGGATACTGAATCTCACACAATACAATTCCCTGGGAAGGGGTCTGATTGTGAAGCTTCTGCATACCAGTTATTGTTACTTGAAAATAATCTGTATTTAGCAACCCCGATCAGAAGTGGCTTATCCCAAGTTGAACATTAACTGCTGCATCAATCGATCTTCACAATTTACTGTCACAGATAATTAATTTGGAAAGTAGTATTGTTCTGTTATCTTTCTGTGATCCGTTGTTATCACTGTGTTTGGGCATCTCTCTAGATCTGAAGTGCAATTTGTGCTTGGTATTTTACATGGGTGTTGATATCTAATCCGATCTGAGTGCAAGGCTTTCTGAGTTTTCATTTACTAATTCCGTGAAGCAATCTGCACTTGAAATTTTCTGATCTGGGTGTATTTAACTGTGTGGAACATTCAATATTGCAGTTCAGTATTTGGTTTTCCCATCAATTATCCTTTTGTGAACAAACGTGTTCAATCTTGTTTGGGTACCTTACATAGATAAACAAAAAAACAGAGTTGGTTCCTTGCCTTGTAATTTGAAGGAGAAACAGAAAAGATACTGGAAATGGCTACACCACCCATATCCTACAATGCAAAAATCTTAATACACCTTAAGAAAATGGGCAACCTGACAAGTAGGGTCTTTTTTGGTGATTTATGAAGATATAGAAGTTCGAATAAGCAAAATTATTTGCATCACATAATGATGTGTATGAAATTAAGCCAAGCAAAGTATGTCTATGCCCCATCCCTCAACACCCATCCTCGTCCCCGTCCCCGTCCCCTTGGGCATATTGGGGACAGCAGGATGTCAGAGGATGTCCCATAGCCATTCCCCCCCGCTGCCAACAATCAAATTCAGAAAAAGGCTCAGAAACACATACCCATTTAAGGACAGTAGTAAACAGTTAGGGGATGCCTAACTGTCCTGGGGACAGTCAGATATCCCCTATGGAAATGAAAGATTGTTTAATCTTTTCTTAAAACACCTTTGCAAAAAATTAATAAGTTTATAAGGGGCATACGGGTCCCACACCCCTTATTCACCCTAATGCACAAAAGAAAAACATTCAATGTGTTTTTGTCGCACTAAACTTCTGCTGAAGGCTGTGACTGCTGTTGAAGACCTGCAGCTGCCCTTCCTTGATGGAAGCAAGTGAAGTTATCAAGATTCAACAATATATTTGAAGAGACCTTTTTTTACAATACAAGGAAGATATCAACTGCTTCAGTGGCAGCCATTTAGTATCAAGGTATGTCATTTTCACTGGTTTTTTTTAATACAAAGTTGTAAACTTAAAAATTTGTAACGGTTAGCTTGTTAGTGAGAGTTTATAATTAGTTATTAAATGTTTTGATTTCAGTTTGTTGTGAGCACTAGCAACAATGATAACAATGTGAATCAAAATGAGATGGGCAGTGAAAAAGCTGAAGTATTGAAGTATACAGAATGGCTCACTCTTCTAAAAATCCAAACATAAGTTCTAATAAAACTCCAAAGGACCGTCTTGTATCCCCTTCATCCTCTCTTTCAAAATTTGCAAAAGGCCCTTTCAACCCCAAAAAAATCCTTGCTGCAATTTGCCATAAATTTAAGGGTTAATATAAGTTAAAAAAAAGGGGGTAGCAAGCATATTTGCAAAGCTGATTATCATGGAAGCTATATAAGTTAAAAAAAGGGGGCAGCAAGCATATTTGCAAAGCTGATTATCATGGAAGCTATAGTGGGGTTACCCACTGCTTATTGGGTGGGAATGGACATGGGGTTAGAGTTTATAAAGATACAAAATTGGAACAACAGGTTGAAATGTTAAAATTGGTTTGGGAGAGAAAAAAAATGTTTGTACTACCAAGATATGTTTATCCAAAAAAAATCTATGAGAGGGAAGAGGAAGGCTACTTCTACCATAGGTGACAAAAATATAGTGGTAGAGTTAATGAATTTGCAAAAACGTAAACAAGCCAATCATGTTAGAATATGATATTCTTCCTTTGTAAAATGGTCAATCATATACTATTGCTACAGTAGTTAGTAGTTGAGGTAGTTAGACATCTTAAATGTCTACAGTCATCTACCTCCTCTTTATATTGTAATCTACTCTCTTTGTTAATACAAGCAATGTTTAGCCAACATTGTTTCATGGTATCAGAGCAGGTCTAAGTCTCCCTCACAGGAGGGGCTCAGGATTCTGGGAGGTTTTCGAAATTTCGTGGGTTTTTGTTTAAGCCATAATTCGAAATTTGAGTGGCTCTTCTTGTTAAAAATTCAAGGGTTTTTAAGGCGCCATAGTTTCTGAAAAAGAATTCACGGGTGTTTCAAGGCTGTAATTCGAAAAAAATTCCAAGCCTAATTTTTCCCAAGGACGCGCTCTTTGATTCACGTTTCTTCTGGCCGCGCATCGTGATCCTCCTGCTCGCATTTCTCTCCAGTCACGATTTGCAACCTGCGCGGGTTTGTTTTTTGACACCTCTATACGTGTTTTTGGCGCATGTTCCTAGATGCGACCTCTATGTTAAACACGTTTTTGCAACTAGCATCATCTGGCAGTCATGTTTGGCCGCATTTTTTAGCTCAACTTTGGCCTGCGTTTTTCTTCTTCATCCTGGGCGCTTATTTGCTGCCAATCACGCGATTTCTGGTTGTTTCGTGGGTGCGAGATGACTCTGTTCTTGTAGGCACGCGTTTATCTCTGTTGGTGTTGAAGCCCGCATGACTTCATGCAAGAAAAGACTGTGTTTTTTCCCCTGCAAATCAATCTCAAGTTCGTGGTTTTTTCTGAACCTGCGATTTCTTGTTTCTTTGAGCACGTTTTTGTGCCTTGTAACTGCAACATTCAAAAGAATACTGGTCGATTTTTCTATTCTTCTTCCTGGACGTGTTTTCCTATCTCTTGATGCCGTGATTTTGTGGAATTTCGAGCTGGTTTCTGCAATTTTTTGGAGCTTTAATGGTCGACTACAGTTTCTGCCAATTCGTCTAGGGTTTTCACCCTTTGTTTCAAGGTGAGAAAAAATTTCGATTGCAGATTCCTTTTAGGTTTTTGAAGATCTCAACTGAGGTGGTCTCCGATTTTTTTGGGTGTCCTCAAAGTTCATGCCTCGAAATCTGTGCAAATGTGTGCTAACGAAATTTTCTGGGTATTCAAAACGTTTTCTGAGTTTTCAGCAACATTTTTTGGGCACTCTTCAGATTTCTAGGTTTTTAAATATTTTTTTTGTCCCATAGATTAAAAAAAAAATCTGTTTTATGGGTTTTAATATTTTTTCCCTTAAAAAAATCTGTATGGGTTTTCATAATTTTTTACCTTAAAAAATTCCGGGAGGGTTTATAATTTTCTACTAAAAAAAATTAAAAGTTTTTCCTGTATACCCTAGTCGGGGTTTCTGTTGTTCGGGAGAGCTCTCTGGTATTTGGTTTTTATCGTTTTTTTTCCGAAAAAAAAACGATGATTTGAAATCTTGGGTTTGGCAATTTTTTCCTCAAAAATCGTGGTTTGTTGCAATCAATTTTTTGGTCGCACCTAGAATTGTTGGAAAGAACATCTGCACAACTAGCTTCTTGCAATTTGTTCTCGAGCATCATGCTCATCTGCAAAAGTTTTGATGGTTTGCCGATTTATCCTCAAAATCGTGGCAGTTATTCTCGGTGTGTCTCTACTTTTAGGGAAGGACAGCTTTGTTATCCAACGTCAGGTTGGACGTTTTGTGATGACTTCTGGTCAGCAGTTCTGCAATTTCTAGAAGGGTTAGTGGCAAACTCCTCTCAAGTGGCAAAGTCAATGGCAAGCTCGTCTCTTGTTGCAGAGCATTCTAAAGAAGGGGGCAGCCTTCTCTGTTTTTTCAAGATTTTTTTGGTTCTCTTGGTCATTCACATTCTACAGATCTAGGGAGAGTCTCAACAGCAACCAAGTGTTCTGAAGAATTTGTGACCAAAAGACCTGCAGATTGTTTTCTATAAGCTAGTTAGACGATTGACCATTGAGGGAGGGTGTTAGAATATTATATTCTTCCTTTGTATAATGGTCAATCATATACTATTGCTACAGTAGTTAGTAGTTGAGGTATAGTTAGACATCTTAAATGCCTACAGTCATCTAGCTCCTCTTTATATTGTAATCTACTCTCTTTGTTAATACAAGCAATGTTTAGCCAACATTGTTTCAAATCATTTAGTGGCCAAGTTTTTTTAAATGCATGCCATCCCATTTCATTTGGCAAGCCCTCCTTATTTCAAAGGTATGTTGAGAGACGCAATAGCAAGTGGACCCTTGTGTTCCCCTTGGAGAACATGGACTGCATACCACCCTCAACAAACAATATTCAAAGGTGAACATATTAATAGAGAAAATGATACAAACATGGATGAAGACTGGGAAACCAGTCTCATTTTGGTCACAAACTCGAACAATCATCTACAATATAAAATGGGCAAATTAAATTTAAATGGAAAAAACAAATTTGTTTTCACATAAAGTGAAAAAGTTGGAAACATGTCATGGCAAGAGAAGGGGCATAATATTTGGCAACCCTAGTAACAAGAGAAAAATAGTTGAACTTGAAAACCAAAATGCAAATAGTATATTAACACTTGTAATCATGGGTCAAACTTAAACCACTAAATCAAATAAATTATAAAACTAAAATAAGAAGAATTGGATTCAAATAATTGGAAGTTTTTACATTCATTATAATAAACATGAATAGATGTGGTTCTAATTAAGGATAGAAAGAAAATCTTGGGAACAGGTAGCTCTTAAAACATTCGTCATAATTGCACAACTTACTCAGACACTTCACATTCACTTTGTAGAGCCTATCTATTCAAATAAGGATTCCTCCCAATCCTACTTGGCCTCATGGAGTATAGCTGGCACTAAAGGGCACATTCTCATCAATAACTGCCCATTGCCACTTCCTATCAACTAGAGCTTGAGTGGTATTGTAAGTTCTTAGCATCTTACAGACAGCAATGCTTGTTCACTAAACTTTCTTTACCAGCTATTTAAACATTTCTCTGACGAGTCTGATTATTTACAAAGTGATTGAATTGTTACAATAAGTGGCACTAGCTATGGTGCTACAGAGAGACTCGTGTATCATCAACAAGTTAGACCGTAAGGACCAATAAATAGAACAGTGAAGAAACCAGTTAAAATCAAACTTTGGTGTAAGATTTGTATGGTTTTATAATCCAAACTGATAATCAAAAACAATAAAAGGTGTGATATAAATGGTTTCATCCTGTATTAATGAATTGGCCTGGAAACTCCCCGGAAACAGATATGAAACACTTCAGTTACAGGTATGGGTACTCCATGGAATCGCACAGGGTGCTGCAGATCTGTCCCAGAATCACCATGGTATGTCCAACAATGTACCTTGGCAATTCCAAAACAGATTTATGGTACCCTGTGCCTTGAAGCATTGAATCCTCTAAGAACATCTCTTGGTATTTTAGGGCATATTTACAAGTTTTCTTACCTGAGTGTCATTTAACATACCATCTTTGTTGGAAGATTGGTTGATAATACTGCAAAGGGAATGCTGCAGCAGAATGTCATTCAGATCCTTTTGACTAGATCTGTCAATAATTCCATGTACAGTGGCATTGCTCAGTCATTATGTATGTCTCCAAGATCTGATTGTCCTTTATGTTAGCACAGAGTCTCAATTTTACCTAGAGAATAACGGATAGAAGCAGCAAATTTTTTAATGCACTTCTGCAGAGAGCAAGGATGCAGCAATGGGATGGGAATGAAGGATCAAAACATTAAGAACAATGGGAAACGTGGGATGGGATAGTAGGAGTGGGAAACAGAAGGGTGACCATGGAGAGGGGCGCTATGGGGAAAGTTGTTATGGTGACTAGGAGATGAAAACAAAAAATAAAGAGTAGCGGTCAAGGTTGGCAAAATAGATGAGTCAATACTAAAAGGGATGATGAAAATTAGAAGTAATATAAACTTTAAAGGAGACCAAATAAAGAGAGAGTGATGGGTTTCATCCACCAAGTGTGCATGGTTTAACTTACGTTTGGTGTGAGTAAAAGCATGTGAATGTTTATATGCCACCTGGGCCAACATGCATCATTAATTTTATGCAGCTTATAAGGAATATAGACTTTGAAAGAGACCAAATAGTGGAGAGTGATGGGTGTCATCCACCAAGGGGTGCATGTTTAAACCTAAGGTTGATGTGAGTAAAAGCATGTGAATGTGTATATGCCACTTGGACCATCTTGCATCATCAATATGCAGCTTAAAAGGATTATAAACTTTGAAAGAAACCAAATAATGGAGATTGATGGTTGTCATCCACCAAGTGTGCATGGTTAAACTTAAGTTTGAAATGAGTAAACACATGTGAATGTGTCTATGCCACCTGCAACATCTTGAATTATCGATTTTATGCAGCTTTAGGTGTGGTCGTGGAGAGGGAACAACATATGAGGGAAGTAGTTATAGTGACTAGGAAATAGCATACACACACACACACATACATATACATATCTATACATGTATATGTATATGTACACATATATTTATATGTATATGTATACATATACGTATATGTATGTATGTGTATATATGTATACATATACACTAAGTCACAAGATTCGCCGAATTTCAAGCATGAAATCCGAATTTTGGCAAACTTCAAACTTTTCAATTAAATTCATTAAAATTCGCCATGGCATTCGTACAAGAAAAAACATCTGATATGGTTTTTTGTTCAAATATATTTGCTACGGGTTTTTTTGTGATTGTGTTGCTCCACGGGATAGGATTCCTAGTTGATCGTGTGGTTCCCTGACTCCATCATTGGCGACATTTGCAATTTGCAGAAATATCTCTTGATCGTCACACCATTTACTCAGAGAAATTGGTGATTTTCTTGATGACATTCTCTCAAAGTGCTTCAACCTGCGGACGTCGGTGCCTCTGTCGCAAAGCCTTGGAAGTGTTCCACGCACTCCTTCACCATTACTTGCACGGAATCGCTTACCTTCAAATTATTTTGTAAAGATCTCACATTTTCTTCAGCTCTGTATCACAACCTTCGATTCTAAGGCAGTTCAGATTAAAGATTTTGGAACACATTGCATCGATGGTAAAATTTACAAAAGTGATTGATTTCGGAATAAAGATGACTAGGAGATTCCACTTGCGCCATCCAGAAACGGCACACGTCTATTACAAACCTCCATCTTCTTCCGACTCAAAAAATTATGACGATAGATCTCTCGCGTATAACAAAGTTTTTCTGCGATTTTATTCTCTCCTCCAAAGGCGCCTCATCGATTTAATTTTAATTTTCTAGGTTCTTTTTCTTAAATTCATGTCTTTATAAAATGTAACGGAAATATAAAAATATATTTTTTAATATAAAGTAGTATTTTATTTAAATTTTTTTTTATTAAAAATTTAAGAGTGAATATATTTTATATTTAATATTATTATTTTTATTGTTTTATTGAATTCTATCTTTTAATGTTAACATTTAATAAATTAAAATTTAATATTTTAAAATATTTAATTTATATTTTATATTAGTAATATTTACTGTATAAAATTTAACAAATTTAAATATTTAAATTACATTTACTATATTATTCTTTTATTTTAAATAATTTTAACTTATTATAAGGCGAATTTAATCCCAATTTTTTCCTTGTCGAATTTCATCTGAATTTCAATGTTGCCGAACTCGACATATATGTATATATATATGTCTACACATACACATATATGTCTACACACATACATATATGTGTATGTATGTACATATGTGTATATACACATATATGTGTATATATGTGTATATATAGATACATATTTGTGTATATATATATGCATGTGTGTGTACATATATATACACATACATGTGTGCATATATATACACATATACGTAAATATATATACACATACATGTTTTTATAAATACACATATGTGTCTACATATACACATATATATGTCTATATATAGTATATACAATATATACACACATATATGTGTCTATATACATATGTGTGTATATATAAACATACATGTGTATATAAATATATTTACAGATATATATGTATATATTTGTATATAAATATAAATACACATATATGTGTCTATATATACACATACTTGTAAATATAAATGCACATATGTGTCTACATATACACAC
The DNA here is from genome assembly GCA_007115665.2 of Sequoiadendron giganteum. Classification (NCBI taxonomy): domain Eukaryota; kingdom Viridiplantae; phylum Streptophyta; class Pinopsida; order Cupressales; family Cupressaceae; genus Sequoiadendron; species Sequoiadendron giganteum. The sequence continues at coordinate 979,238,401 of CM021100.1, read as the reverse complement.
ATATATATGTCTATATATAGTATATACACATATATACACACACATATGTGTCTATATACATATGTGTGTATATATAAACATACATGTGTAAATAAATATATTTACAGATATATATGTATATATTTGTAAATATATGTGTGTATATACATATATAAACATAGCTATATATATGTGCATACATATGTATGTGCATACCCAAGCACAAAAAATTAAAAAATCTGTATCCACTTACCTAAATCACCATATACATACCAGTAACTTGAGTTTCATCAAAAAATGGTACTCATATTTTGCGCATGTCCCAATAGTAATACCCAGCATTCAGATAGCAAATCAATATTTCAATTTCAAACAAGTACTAACGACTAAACATCACAATCCATGAGAAAAAAATCACTAATTATATTAGACCTATAATTGACATCTGATTCCTGATGTACAGTGCTTCAAAACAAGAAAAGAAAAACTATAAACTCAATATTCACCTTCTTTCCAGGCCTGACAAGCCTCAAAGCAACATCAGCTGCAGTTTTTGCAGCAGCAATAACATCTGCTGCCCTTCCAGTAATAGGGCCTTCTTGGACCACACATGTGTGTCCCACTACTGCTATAAAGCCATCAATATGGCAACCCATATCACTGGCATCCAAGAAGATTGATTATTAAATCTGTATAAATCTCTCAATGAATCAATCGCATATTACTAAAGTGAACTGAACATCGCATGCATCTTCTTTTTAAAGAGAATGAAAAATCCATTAGAAGCAACCACACAAGGGTCAATAAGAATGATTCCAAAAGCTATACCTAATTGTACGAAAAAAGAAAACTATGAAACTGACTGGTTTTTTCTCAAGCAGCGCTACAGAACAAAATCAGACAGTGCAACTCACTAGAGAAAATCGGACACTTGCAGTTTAATAATTCTCTGGATAGATTAAACATACTCACATTTTGACAATGTCATTTTCTTCCAATATGGTTTCATCCCCCACATTTGGAGAAAAATGGCATACTGTGCTATTGATTGAGATACAAGTAGGAAATGCTACACCTTTTTCTATCTTCTTTTTTGCATTTTTATACATATTTCCTGTTAATCTGCACAGAATGCAACAAACAAACCATTAGACAACATATCTCCTACATCTTTTACCATTCAATAAACAATAACCAAATTCAACATCAAACTATAGCAATTAAACATTTAGAAAATTAAGAAGTGATAAATAGTAGACTTATGGTGTCTTACTCTCTGATACATGAATCTCCTTTTTCACAAAGGTCAACCACCTTTGCTTTTGGCTTGCATTCAGATACAACTCTCTGCAATGCTTCTGCTTATTTGAACAATGGTATGTCAGCCATGAAGACGCTTTTCCTAAAAAGCAATAGATGCTAGTATAGTACAATATTGTGCATTAAAAAAACTCCATGGTTGTAGAAACAAGTACAAACTAGTTGTTAGATGACCACAAACATAAAAGTAAGTTAATCATCTCTAATGCATGAGACGATGACAAACCCAAATATATACAAAATATTATGTGGAAATGAATTTCATTGTTACAACCTCATATGATCTAATTATATTCTCCAAGCAATGTGAATCAGGCTACTGGAAATAAATACAGTCATAAGAAGTTCATCCGCAATCACCCATTGCTCAAATTCCCCCTCCCAATGATTACCAGTACAATGCTTGTCCCCTCCTGTTATTACGAGTACACTGATTGTTGTGGAAGCTTCAATTCTTTCTCTGCAGGGAAAATTTTAAAAGCAAACCCATATAGAATAACTACGACCACCTGCTTCTACTAAAGCAGTACTCTACAGTCCAGCGCTTGTTAAGTTGGTACACAGTCCCTTTTGGGCAAGGAGGATATTAAAATCAAACTCAAAAATGGTATTTCAGACACAGCCTCAGATTATGCCAATATGTAGCAAATTAGCTACACAATATTTACTAGTCAATCAATCCTAAAGCTGACATACACTCTGCAATATACAAAAGTTAAATCAATGAAAAAGGATCCTGTAATCTTCTCAACTGAAGCCATCTTATGATCACACACAGCCAAAATGACATGTTGACTTGATTGAACAATACCAGATGTACTTATCTGTGAATGAAGACATGTCAACTTGATCAAAGCAGATGAAGTTCAGTGAGTGACTCCCCAGAGAAAAAAATAAATGAACCTTTTGTTGTATATCCTTTGAAAACAACATTTGGATTTTAAACCTGCTCCTTCCATTCACAAATCCAACAGGGAACTATTCCTTGTATGAAGTAGCACGGGTCCCTATATTGAGTGGTGCAAGTCCTCCCCCTATTAGTGTGCAAGAGCACACATTCCCTTCTCAGCAAGAAGGATGTTAAAAATCAACTAAATAATGGTATTTCAGACATGATCTCAGATCATACCACTCTAATGTGCCATAGACAAACATTATGCAAATGCTCATCTTCTTCGACAAACCATACATACAATGATCTAAGTTAAAAATGAGAGTCCTTGTGATTGCATTGCCAACAAGTATATTTGAACTGGTGAAAGCAATAAAGAATGACCTTGAAAGCATGTCAAGGTCTACCAGTATACAATATCGAGGTGCATTATATTGCTGACTTAGCAATTCAATTGATTGGTTTCAATCATTGGTGTATGCTAATACAATTCCTTTCAAAGTTTTCTTCGATTTGTAATAGAAAACAGCATTCTCTGGGATTGTAAACCAGATCATTATTAATGGGACAGAACAATAATGCCTCTGCTATAAACTTCAAATCCTAAAAGTAAACATCCAATACGTATTCAAAGCCTATCCAACAACAGAAATTAGAAACGAATAAATCTATCATCATTTAAAAATTTGAACAGCCCACATCTTAAGAAACCACTAAATTCAATATCCATGTCCAAAAGGAACCTAAACTAAATAACAAAAAAATTCAAAACAACATTAAATTCATCATCCACCCCAACAAGAAAACAAAATGTTAATCCAATAACCGAAACTCGGCCAATAACAAAAATTAAAATCAGTCCCCACGATGTCCGATTAAACCTGTTGATTAAAATCTACCAAATAAAGATTAAAGAACTAGTGATTAGAACAAAGGGAACCCCCTAAAACCAGTGTTTAAGGCAAAACTAAGGCATGAATTAGAGTTAAGGAAGTAGATTAGCGTTTAAAGAACCTTACTACCTCTAGCCACGGATTAGGGTTTAAGAGACCAATATTAAGCAGATTAGGGTTTTAAGAAACTTACTGTTCACAATCTCAGCAGCGTCTTTGTACTTCGTAACGACATCATTTGAACTGAGATCCAACTCCTTCTCCTCCTTGGCCTCGTCGTCCGACATTTTCCTTGCTTCTTGAAACTGCATAAACTTCCAATCAAAACCCTAATGACACAAACACAGGAAAGCACCAAAACCCATTTTAATAGACCGAAACGTAAAAAAATACAAAACAGTCACAATGTTTACCAGGCTTAGAATCTGCAAAGTCGTGAACCCGCTAGGGTTTCTTCAAAAAACTGCAGCTTCTAAAGTTCTTTAAAAAATAAAAATCGCAATGAAGTGGACTTAAAGAAGGGTAAACTATGTGGCGAAATGGGTGTTGATTGTATGAGAAGAGGTTCGCGGCGATAATAAAAATGATAACCGATGGTAATGGAGGTTTTCCAGGTGCATTTTGAGGTTTTAACACTCACAAGGGGTTTTAGAATTTTTCACTTGGCAACCTTTAGGCCGTGGTTTTAGGTTGTTTGGGATGCCTACGGTTTGTGTGGGTTAGCTTGTCTACGGATTTGTATGGGTTTATGTTAATGTTATCTACGGATTTGTATGGGTTTATGGTTTATATTAATGTTATCTACGGATTTGTATGGATATTTGTGGTAATTAAATTTAATTTGAAAGGAGAAAAAAAATATATAATTATAGTTATTTGAGTATATCTATAGATGTATTTAGTAGTAGTGTTTTTTAATTATACAAATTTTAAAAAATTAAATGGTAAGTTAAAAAAAAATTAAGTTTCGATGTGTTTTTTAGGTGAATTAAGAGTTTAAAGTTATTGTTTTTAGTTTTGGATATTAATTATGTAGTTATATTAGAATTATTTTTGTTAAATTGTATAGAAACATTTATAAATAGATCAAATCATGTTCATCAAGGCATGTATTATTGATGACTTTATCTATTACCATACGATTGGTTGTTTCTTTAATGTGATTTGTGAAAATGAATATTTTTGATCCATTTTGTAGGTGTAAACATAATGTCTACTAGTGATTAACTTTAAAGTAAAGAGTAAAAGTCAATAAAAAAAGGTCCTTGTTGCATAACAATAGAAACTATTGGATATGAAGAATCATAGTTATGTATTTATACATATTTGTAATTTTAAGAATGAAAAATGTTTACCTTGTACTTTTTCCCATTAGTTTTCAACTCATGTTAATTAGATTGTCTCAAGTGCAATGACTTGTGTACAAGTAGCATGTTTATGCATAAAAGTTAGTAAAGTAACCCAAACACAACTTCACACAACCCAAGAGTTTGGATTCATTGTACCCATATGAAATTGTTTTCATATAAGGTGTTGCTTTCCAATCTCTACGAGTCATTTGTCCTATAATAAGTCATTATGGAATCTTTGTCTCTCGTGTTCTTTGATGTCAAGTTGAAAGGTTTTAATCATCATTACATAGTCAACATAAAGAACTTTTTAATGCATCAAATGAGACAAGAATTAGAGTCTGAATGTAAGATATTCAAATTTTGGTCAAGGCATAAGTTTAAGTGGCTCGGAGAATCTAGGCACATGCATAGAATGAGTTTATCGTGGCAAAGATGGTCCAGATGATGGTAGGAAGTCAATGTTTTCACAATTCCTACTCATTTAATCTCTTGAATGTCAACCCAGGGGTGTCTAAAGCTATTTGTGATAAGAGTCGGATCGGTTTTGAGGGGTTTTGTTGGTTTATGCTCAATTAGGAGTGTTTTAAAGTTATTTTTGCTCTATCGGGAGCATTTTTGTGCTATATCTATTTAATCAGAAGTGGTTCTTATACTAACCTTCTATTTCCTGATCTATTCTAAATAACCTTAAAAATGGAAATTAAATTTAAGAGGTTTTGTTTCAGGACAATTTAGATTTATGAAAGAATGGAAGATTAACTTAGTCTAATCTATTGCATCTTGAAATCTATTTAAAACTTAATTAATTGCTTTAGAAATAAACTATTTCATTCCTCACTTTACTAAATTGACAAGTAATTATCCCTCTTTGCACAAAATCCATAAAAATGATGACTTAGATTATTTCACATATGCAAATGACTTTTAACTAAGAAATAAACTTATAGAAAGCATAAAGACATTCAATTTTAACAAAATAATGTGAAAATAATAGTAGAATGTAACTCTGATCTAAGATTATTTCCAACATACAATAAATGAAATGATTCTAATCTTTAAGATAGAACAGGAAACAGAGCATAGCAGTAACAAATAAACTTAACAATTAAAAGGATCACCTTCCTTTCGAAAGTGGACTATTCTACTTCTGGAAAAATTTAGAACAGAGTTGAGATCAATTTCTTTTTATTTCCATAGAATGTGCCCAAATAGGGACGAAGTACAAAGAAAATGATTCTAACTTAAAACAAAAACAAAAAAGAAATTACATGAGAAAGTTCAAAAACTGATACAATCTACCCTCCAACTGTGTTGGGGCTGGATATAAATATCCTGCTTTATTTCTAAAAATAAAATAAAAGCGAGAAATTAATTTAATCCTAGTCTAAGAGATATCCTACCGTGTAGGAACATAATTGTGTAGATCTTTGTAACTGTCTTTAGTTGGCATTGAATTCCAAATTTATGAAGTGGATGTGCTCTGCTAGAACTATGGTTGTGGTTGGTAGATCCTTCATTTGAAATGATGAATCAAAAAGGTAATCAGCAGATAAATAACTCATTTAAGGATGAGTCACAAACAATCCAGCCATTCATCACTTTTAAATAGAAAATAGTTAGCATTCGGCTGAGAAATAAATATCAGTCCAGTTCCATAAAAAAAGTACACTTATCATGAAACATTCATAGGTTAATCACCACATTAATCATGCATTTAACATAAATAAGCATTCATATTGATCATTCACATTCTAAGTCTTTATACCTCATTAAGTTCATAAATTGATACATAAACATTATGAGTTTGAAAGCCAAAATATAAAGTATTAAAAAGGTATAAACTTAGTAATTATGAGGTCTTCACTAGGTCTCATCATTATCCTCCTCTTATTTTTAACCATGTCCTCATGGTTACAAATTAGATGGAGTAGGAATACCCTTGTTGAGTGTTTCCATCCAGATGGCACAGTAAAAACACATGCTCTGTATTGCATAGTAGTTCTTGTGGACAGAGCAAAACCATTATTCTTTCCTAGCTTATCATACCAGGGTTTTAGGACTTCTTCTAGTATATGTGCAGATGCATTTATCTTTGGTGTAGACATAATTATCATAGGCATTCTAAATCTCATCCCAACCCAAAATTCTTGTTGTTGATGAATTAAATTAATCACATGTCTTACCCGTACTAGGCTCCACCTAATATTGTTTGGAGTTATTGGCTCCCTTCTCTTTAGTGGTTCTGGAAGTGTTTTGAACCTTTATGTGCATGCTTCCAGAGCTAAGGGAGGAAGACTTCCTTCAACATCCTGGTGAGTTGCAATACTTTTCAACAAATTAGTGACATAGAGAGGGGTTGCATCATTGAGTCTTTCAATGGATCTGAATCTCTTGATATAATCTATTGCCTCTGGATATTCTCCCCTCATTGGTGATCCATATGTTTGTTGTACCTTCATGTATTCTTCCATTCTAGTTGACTATTCAGCCTAATTTTTCATCAATGAAACAAATTATTTGATCTAGAATTCACCAATGTAGACATTAAGGAATGAATCATCAATATGACCCATGAGAAATCCATGTTGGAAAAACTCACACATTTGATTATGGATGTCTAGGTAACTATTAAAGTAACAATCCATGAAGTCATAATCAATCCATAAATCAGTAGGCCTTTTTAGTATAATTTGATTCAATTTCTATTTTAAAAACAATTATTTGAGAAATAATCCATATACCCCTAAAGGCTTCCTGGTGCAACTTAATGCAAATGCTATATCTACTGCCTTGGTTATCCTTTCCTCTGCTTCTTCTTTTTCTTTTGTGACTTTATCTAATTTTTCTTGAAGTTCTTTATTAAGTTGCTTATACTTCATAGTTGTCAGAGAAAGGTATCTAGGCCCTGTAGGTTGTCCTTTATGTTCCTCCTTAGGTGGAGGCAGAAGCAGTAACATGTTATTGAGTGGTTGTACTTTTTCTTTTGTCTCAGAATTCTGAGACCTTTGTTCCAGTTGTCTTTAATCTTTGAATCTCACTATCCTTTTATTAATTATGAATAGTTACTTTAGTCAGATTTTCTTCTGCTTCCTCCAGCTATGAGGATAATTGACTAATTTCCTTCTCAAATTTTTCTTTTAACTCACTTGTTTCTATTTTAAATTTCAATGCTTCCTCATCTTTTTGCTTTAATGTTACCTCTAACATTAGATTTTGCATTCTAAACTCTTCCAATTCTTTTTCCAACTACGATATCCTAAGTGCAACCTGAATCTGTTCTTCCTCTTTTTCTTCTAAATTTACATTATTTGACGGTGTCTCTTCCTCTTCCATGGGTTGCTTCTCTTCACGATGGATGAATGTTTCTTCACCATGTTGAGTTATCTCTTCCTGTTCAATTTCCATAGTTGAAACATCAACTTCCTGTTTAACTTCCATAGTTGGAATATCAACTTCCTGACAAGGGAAACTAGGAGCAAACAAATGTTCTTCCGAAGAAGTAAATTTTTGGCTTTGTATTAGAGGTTGTGACCCTCCTTCTTTTTCCGACTCTTCCTTTTCGGGCTGCTTTTCTTCAAATGCCTCTTTTTCAGGCTCCTCTTTTTCAAATTCTTCTTCTCCAGATTCATCGAGATTGATGGTGGGAGGAATCCTTTCAGATTCTACCTTTTCTTGCTCAATCCTTTGTGTTTCCAACCTTGTTTTTCTTTTAGTTGTTTCAACCTTTCTAGTTTTCTTCTTTTTGGAACTTTTTCCTCTAGTCTCAAAACTCTCTGAGGCTTCTTCTTCCTCTATTTTTCTTTTCTTTGTTGAAGCAGAACTTTCTAATGTTTGCCTTATAGGTCTCCCTACTGGTTTGACTAAGTTTTTCATCAAAACCTTTGTTTTTCTTTCCTTCGTTGAAGCAGAACTTTCTATTTTTTGCTTTTTAGGTCTCCCTACTGGTTTAACTAGGTTTTTCGTCAAAACCTTTGTTTTTTCTATTTTAAGTGTTTTGCTCTCATAAATTTTGGGTTTTTCCTCTTTCCTCTCAATATTTAACAAGAATTTTCTCCATTCTTCTTCCCAATTAGGTTTTTGCATAAAATGATATTTAACTATTAAATGCATTAATCCATGGTGAGTTACTCTATTTTCTTTTTCTTTGCATTTTACAGCCATTTCAGTAAGTTGAGAGAAAAGGAAAGCAGGTAGATTAAATCTTACTTCTAGTTTGGACGCACCATGTCAGATGCGATTCAACAACTTGAGTGGCGGCCCTAAAACTATGGAAAATTGACCTTTGTAGGTGAAAAACTTCATAATGCAAAGTGCAATGTGTAATGCCCTGCCACGCAACCCTAGAGGAAGTTTCAATCTACAACAAAAGCGTACTAAATTTTTTTTTTTTTAAAGTGCAATATACATACATGATCACCTAAAATTGACAACATCCCCTAAGGCTACATAACCGAGATTACATAATTCCCATTCACATACATCATCTAAATTATATTGCAATAAACATCTCAAGTAAAGACATACATCTAACATAAGTAAATACAAGATAGAATAGATTACGGTCACATAAATCCATTACATAATTCCATTACATGATTACAATCCTCATTCCCAGAATGAGTAAAAATACATAAGTATAATAATTACCAAATCCACCTCATAACAACAAGAGGGATAAATACAACTGATACAAGAAGAATTACAATAGAACAAGAAGAGAACAACAATATTCGCAAGCTGTCCAACTGGATGTCTCGCTTCCACGAACTGAAGAACAATGGGGGACCCAACGGTTTTGGTGCATGTTCCACCCTACCTAGTGGTACCCGAAGGCCCACCCCCCATGCTAGGAGATAGTAAAAAATACAACATGGATAAGAAATCTACTACCTCTAACCAAAGGCTGACTAACATAACTAACTGACTCAACCATACATATGCACAATAAAAATCTAATACTAACATGGTTACATTGCTTTCAGACATAATAAAATGTAGTGTGTTAAAGAAAACATATGCACAACATAAAAATAAAGTTATCCTAGATAGAGTGTCATCGCAAGGTGCGTCATGAGATCTCCTTTGGGCATCCTTCATAGGTTCCGGTAATCCTGGTGACCTCAACCGAATCCCGGCCCTCATACTCACTCAAGCGAAATCAACTACCTCTCGTATGGACAAGCTAGTTGACCTTGCCATTCCAGGCCTTTTCACTCACCCCAAGTTTGAGCAAGCCCTTGTGTCTGCGAGTGAGGTTAATTTCATCTTGGTTAATGTGAATGCATCCTAGTAATCTAAATACTTTACTTTAATTATCACTTCTTAAAAACACTTTCGAAGGTCACCCGGTTTACCTCTTTGGGCTCCGACCCCTAACAAAAGCCACTCCTCTAATGGATAACTCGCTACTCAAATCTAGACTCCAAGGGTGACTCCAGTATTATAGAACTAAATAACTCAGTGTCTCCTAATCTAGGAGATGACAAATAAAGAACCTCACTCCAACACTTGGAGGAAAACAAACTCACAAAGCACTACCCAAGGAAAACAAACATTAACTAGCATGGGAATGACCCACATACACAGGAAGTCTTTACAATTTAAATCTCAATCACCCGTTCCCAAACAATCAACATAATGGAAACAAATAATAACAATAAGCAAGACAAGGAATCATGCTATATTTGGATATATTAAATCCATATCCTAATTAATACTTTTCAGTAAGAAATTGAAATTAAAATAATATCAATATGCCATTAAATCAATTAAATTCCTTCTTTAAAATAAATAAACTTCTAAACCTTATCTAAACATTCTCATAAGCATTTCAATTTAATTCATTATTCAATTACTTGCATGCATTTAATATTCCAAAATTGAACATCAAATATATATAAATATCCTAATAAATATATTATGAAGCATCCTTAAAATATTTAAATACATCCCTTCTATTAATATATACACACTATATTTAAAACATGCTAAGATTATTTACTAACAATAACCCTTTGTTTTACAATGATTTACCAGTCTGAGACAAATTAATACACCACTAATTCCTAAGATACAATATATTTATATTTATAAATACCCATTAAAAGTATAAATACACATATACAATATATAAATTTTACTCAAAATATATACAATAACGAATTTCTAGAACCCAAATTTCGAATTAACATAGAGACTGCGAATTCATTATAAACTAAAATTCGCATTTACCATGGTTATATATAAAAAAAATAAAAAATTAAACTTGAAATAAAGTGACAGGGGCTGGCCGTTTGACAGACGTACCGTCGGTACCCCTGCCATTTCCTGCGCTAGTACCAGTACCGTCGGACTAACCATACCGGCGAACTGACGAAACCCTGGGTATCGGCGAAATAATGAAAATCGGCGGACTTTTCCCCACGTTTTTTTTTTAAGTTTAAAGTTTTTTGATAGTGGTGCGTCGGTGGTACCTTGTACCGGTCGGTCGCATCCATATGCATACAGTGGGGGCGGCTCTGTCATGTGACAGCGGGTCCCCCATAAAGGTGGGCGCGCTGTCCCATGGCAGCGCCCCTCCACCAATACATGTGGGCGGTGGGGTCATAGCCACCGTCCACTTAGAAATTAATTTATATATATATTTTTTATTTTTTATTTTTATATTTTACAAACAAAAAAACCCAATCCGAAAATGGTATATCCGCCATTATTACAGACGTGTTTTTTGAGACAAAATTTCAACATTAGTTTAACAATGATATGGTTTAATATTTTTAGATTTGTATTATATATACAATATACAAACTCATACAATTTATAAACATATATATGAACATATTTATATATTTATCAGAATTTCTAAAACTGGTCAAATTGAGAAAAATATTTAAAAACCAGTAACAAGAAAATTAACTAATTTTTTTTTCCAGAATGTCTTTCAAAATTTCAAAGGATATTAATTTAATTTTTTTCCAATCTATTCTTTTAGATTTTGAATAATTTAAACAAAGAATTTTGTACAGATTTAAATTTTGTTTAATTTTCAATGAAGATTTTCTGTAGGGTTTGAATTTAAAAATACAGATCTGATTGTTTTCAAAGTAGAATTTCCATAATAAATCTTAAATGTTTGAGAACATTTTAAATTGAATTTACACAATGGATCTACAGGTTTTGTTTACTAAATAATCTCCTATAGTAAATTTGTCAAAATTTCCTCAACCATTAAATTAAAAATTGAAATAAACATCAAGTATAAAACCTGGAATGTGATGCTATAGAAGATGATGAAATTTCTTGATAGAAGCCTCTTCCAAGCTTTTCTTCAAAAGTGCAACCAATTCCAATTCCAAAATCCAAAATTTGATTCAAACCCTACTTGTGCAATTTCTTCAAAAATTCCCAAAAACATCTTTTTAAAAAAAAAATTGAAACATGCATTCATATTAAAACTAAAATATCTAATCTAACCCTAATTTCCTTTTGCATGCAAAGTGAAAATAGATATTTATTTCCTTTTCCCATTTTCGAAAACCCCAAATTGATTTTCAAATGCAATTTCATTATTCTTTCAATTCTTTAAATTTAATTAAATTTAATGCAATAACTCAATTAATTAATTTTAATTATTTAATAATTAAATTCAACCTTTTCCAAGATTAATTTAATTAATTAAATAAATTAAAATTTAATTAATACAATTTCATAATCAACATATATACTTCATCTAAGCATAGATTTCACTTAATATTAAAATAAACTCTACTTTCAACAATACAATAATTCTAACATAATGATTGAATAATAAAGCATCTTAATAAAATCATATAACATTAAACCAAGTAGACACGACTCACAAAACAGAACGAACGACACACTAAGGCTAGGGCGTAGACCTGACACATGTTACCTAGTTACTATCTCCCTTTCAACTTAACCGTTGGATCGACACGCTCAAACCTGTGAAACCAGGTGGAGTCGGTGTCATGTACCTGCAACCTGCAACCAAGTAAACAACATAATACAGTATATCCAGTATATAATACACACCGTGAAGAAGGAATCACGGATTCGCAGGGCGCTCGCAAGCGAGTGATGCGAACCGTCCTCTTCACCAATACACTCATCCAAGACTGACATTACATCATAATCATAAATCACGTAATACAATATCTCATGCTAACTCTACTAACATCAATAATCCATAATGCATGTGAAACAATAGTCAGATAATCCACATCTCACAATAATCAATGTCGCTCAATAGTGGCGATCAAAACACAAACAACAAGGTGTGTCCAGTATAACAGTAGCTGCATCTCAACCATAGCATAAAGCAAACACACAAAAAGAAAAACAGAGGGGTATTACACAATGGATGCCCAGGGTTCTTGTAGACTTCCCCGCTCAATGCCCTTATTCTTTCCTTTGTGTATATGAAAGACTGGCAAAGGTTCTGGTGGAACGTGGAAGATTACCAGCAACTCTTGCAAGTTAAATAGCCGAGGTTGAATTATATCACCTTCTGTTGGAATCCCAGACAAGGCACTGATTACAGTGGCAGATACTTCAATGGGTTCTCCTCTGACCATAGTGAAATTGATATGGAAATTTCAGATAAACTTCAACACTATATCCCATTCGTATCCTTCATACTTAAGGATGAAATCCAACCATCGTATCCTTCATATATTTACAAATATATTCGTATCGTTTTCTTGACTCGACATCTAATGTGATTCCCTTCAATTATGCCATTCTCTTGTATCCCATTTTATTGAAAGACTATGAAACTTCAAAAATTCAGAGTTTCGCTAGCAATGTCTACAACCAATTTCCAAAAATAACAACTCTCTTTTGTTTTTGAAATGGCGGCTTAAATTTCCTTCTAAATGAATGAAATGATATAACAATGAATGTGATATTAACTTCTTGTACTTGCATGCCTATTTTGTCTCATCAATGTACTAACACAAGCGTGTAAAGTACATCTTATCCTTACTGCATATCACTTTGCCTTAAAACCCATCTTGTCACATCTATTACTTAATTAAGTAATGTTACATCTGGTTGGACATCTTAAATAAATTATATTTGGCTTATCAAACAGTCATAAATTAATTCCTTAAGAAAACTTTATAAACTATAATTAATGTACTTCAAACTTCAAAAACTGCATGACAATATAAATGCTTACCTATCAATGATAAATAATTCAAATGATGGTGAATAATGATAGTACGTGCCCACTTAATTCGTGTGATCCACAACAAGAACTCGATCTTAATAAAATCAACATTAATTAATGCAAAACACACTGAGCTCAACCCTTGTGGGAGCCCACTTGTTTCCACGTGTTATGTCATTAATTTTGAAATTTTTAACTAACCCTGTACCTACACATTTACACAAATGAAATAGTAATAAATGAAGATGAAAGCTTCTGACAACACATGATCATTTCTTTGTGCTCTTGATTTTCATGAATTATCGCAGTCGTTATTTGAATTTTTTTCTACCCTGATTCATCAAAAACAACCTATCAAAAGAGATCAAGAGCGATCAGAAGTTTTTATGAAAACTTCAATCATTTGGACTTTCTTCTGATCAGGCATGATCAGGAGCTATTTATGAACTATCAAGAACCAATGCTTTGTTTTCATTCTGATCAAGCATGATCAAGAGCTATTATGAGCTATCATGCCTAATCAGGCTCTATCATAACTATTCATATTTATTCCTAAGAGAAGATAATTTTTTCTCCTTTTTTTTTTGCAAAGTAAACTGCCATTTCTGGTTTTCAATTTACTCTGTTTATTTGTGGCCATCTATAATGGATCTAACGACTAATAATTTCACCTAAAGAAGAAAAAACTTCCTTAGTAAAATGCTCAATTCTTTTTTGAAGCTCTGTGACAAACTCCTCCTTCGATGTTGGTTTATGATAAAGCTTGAGCTTATGCCCATTTACTAGCATTATGTTTCTCTCTCCATCTATAGGTAATAACTGAACAACTCCATTATCAAATACTTGTGCAATCTCATATGGCCCAAGCCATCTGGTGTGTATTTTCCCTTTAAATTCTTGAAACCTTAAATCAAACAACAATGCCCAATCACCTGCAGTAAATTGCTTACTGCGGATATTTTTATCATGCCATTGTTTCCTCTGGCCTTGAATGATTTTAGTTTGGTGCAAAGCTTCAATTCTCATTTCATCCAACTTATTCAATTGCATTATTCTATTATTTTGTGCTTCACTAAGATCTATCCCTACATTTACAATTGTTCTAAGTGTTTCTAACTCGAACTCAATAGGAAAGATAGGAGTGTTTCCATAAACAAGATCACATGGTGAAAATATAGTTGTCTTCCATGTTGTATTATATGCCCATACAGCTTTGGTTAACCTATCAGATCAGTTATTATTTCTAGATGAGACTATTTTTGTGAGAAAATTTTCTAGTTCTCTATTAGTCACCTCTACCTCTCCATTTGATTGAGGATGGTAGGTTGATGACTTCCTGTGTTGAACTTGATATCTAGCTAGGAATGCCTAAAGCATCAAAGACATGAATTGTGGCCCTTTATCTAACACAAGTGCTTTAGCTGGTACATATCTTTGTAGAATGTTCTTGTATATGAAGTCTGCAACTTTCTCTTTCTTAGCAGTTGGCAATGCTTTGACTTCCGCCCATTTTGTAATATAATCAATACATACAAGTATGTAATGATTTCCCTTTGATGGAAGATCTATTGGGCCAACGAAATCAATACACTATTTTTCAAATGGTTCAAGTGACACTTGTGTCTGTAGTGGTGATAAGGTAAAAATAACTTCATCATAATAAAATCTGGAAAGCTCATTCTTGCTAATTTAATCCTAAGCCTGTGCCAATTTATTAAACTTTAGGAGAACTAATTACTTATTTTAAGAAAAATTATGCTTTCTTCCTTTCTTTTGATCAATTGAGGAAATTGTCCAAAGCAGGTTTAATGGGTTGATTTGAGTGTTTTTTGTAGGGATTAACAGGTCATCATGCGGTTGTTGCAAAATTTTAGCCAGCACGTGCCTCAAAGTAATGCTGCGCACCCACTCCTAGATGCATGGATGATGCGCCGAAGTTTGAGTTTGAGTTCTTTAAAAAATTCATTCTTCAAAATTTTATGGCTCTTCTCGAGCCTTCTACATGTTTTAAAAGCTTTAAAGACATCAAGTTAGTTTTTAAGTTAAGGAAAACTTTTTCAATGGTTATCTATGCCATCGTAAATGTAGGATCTAGTTAGAAAGTTATCTATAAAACTGAAATTTCATAAGTAATAAAGGAGATAGAGAAGAAGTATCGTTATGCTATTTACATGGATTTGCAAGTCATTGTTGAAATGAGTTATCTAATTTCTGTTTATTGGTAACTGTTGAATTCGAATGATGGAGACTGTATGTTGTAAGAGGATTTGAGAATCTGTAGTTTATGTGAGTTAAAGACGAAGTAGTAAGCCCACGAGCTGGCCACTCGAGGGGAGATAGCCTAGATAGATAAGTATTTTATTGATTAAGTTATTCCCTTTGTTTAAGATAAATTGTTGTTCAGTAGGAAATAACAAGTTGTTGAAGAGTCAAGTTAGTTGTTTCGGAGCACCATTGTCTTTAATTTTTATAAGTTTCCTTCTGTAGTTGATAATATTCCTTTACTGTTTAGAAGATGCTTAGTTGTTTATTTCCTTACTTTTCTGTTCTTGTAGTTTACCAGCTATTTAGTTTACTTGTTTCCATGCTTTCTAGTTTGGTAGTAATGTTTTCTAGATTAGTTGTCTTATGCCTTTTAATTTAGTATTCCTGGATTTTCTTAGAGTAAGATCATTTTCGAGTTAATTAGTAATGGCTTTGATTTAGTCTCGATTTCTGTAGTTTAAAAGAAAAACTGAAAATATAAAATGGGTTGTTTGAATAATCTCCTTCTACAGACTGCCTTGGACACTGCCCGATCGATAATTGACATTCAATTATTCTAAAGTAGTAGGACCTAACGACAGCCTATCACTTTTTGGCGCCATTGCCGAGGATACTTCTTAAAAAGCCTTTGGAAGTCTTTTTGCTTAAAGTGTTATTAGGAGATGGTTTGAATAACAAAGTGTTATGCCAAAAATATCTTAGTCAGCTTTCTTTTATGCATGGTCAGGAAAAGAGGCCCTCACAGACGTTTTATACCAACCCCCCCCCAAAATACGTACCTATCATACATAGGGAAGCCCAAGGCTTAGATGACCACACTTCTGAAGAATTATTTGAGCCTACTCCACCCGAGGCTTTCCATTATTTTACCTGTTGAGCAACCGACAAAACAACTAGATATAGAGGAAATTTTTTTTGAGGAACATACTCTTCTAAACATCATGGGAGATCGTAGAGTTGAACCTAACCACAATGAACCTCAACCTCCTAAAACGTTTACCTATCCTATTACGTTGGACGTTGATGATGATACTACCATGAAGAACATTTCTCTACCTTTCCTTCCAACCTTCTGTGGCTTGCCTTCGGAAGACCCTGACCAATTTCTCTTTGAATTTAAAGTCTAATGTCAGAATTATGATTATAAGAACGACAATCAAAAGTTGAAGCTTTTTTCGTCAACTTTGAAGGACTCAGCAATGCATTGGTTCATGGGATTGGGTTCTGGTAGTATAACATCTTGGGAAGAGATGGAGACTATTTCCTTGCACAAATACCAGAGTTACTGTAGGGTAAGTGATTGTAAGGAGGAGTTGTTTAAGCTAAGGCAAAACGAGGATGAAAGTTTAGAGGATTATCTCGATAGGTTCCTCTTCCTCTCCAAGAGATGTGGAGAAACGACCATTAGTGTAGAGATTCTCAAAAAAATATTTCTTAAAGGTCTTGATGATGACACTCGACGAAACCTTGATTTAATGGGAAAAGGTGACGTATCTCAATTAACTCTTGAAGAAATTGTTGTCAGTTAAATTTTGCACCCTTACTAAAGCTATGAACTTAAGCAACCTACTAACACATTGGAACACTTCGAGGTTGTGGGTGACCAGGGAATGAAGTGGACCTCTAGATTATGGGTTGGTTCCCTTTAGATTTTGTGGTAAAACCAATTTTCGTAACAGGTGAAAAGGGGTAGAAGGATAAATGTAGAAACTAAAATAAAATAAAATGGAACAATGGTGATACACCTACGGTAAGAAATTCTGACAAAAAGCTGTTGGAACTCAAAAAAAACCTCAATAAAAGCTAATCAATCTCACAACACAGAGATTTATGTTTGCAAAAATGATTTTATGAAAGGCTCTGATTATTTTAATGCTTAAAGATAAGGAAAACAAAGATGTTTTCACAGATATTGAAGCAATAAAAAGGGATCACTAACATAAACCTGCACTATGACATAACATTCCTTGCATCCAATATTGAAGGAATTCGATAAAACAAAGGATAACACAAAATTTTATCATGCAATTCACAAACAATACTGAAATCAAGAAAAGAAGGTGAAGGAAAAAGACTTCTATTGAGGAAAAATGAGAACTTTTATTATTTCTGCCCAAAATATCATGAATTACAGAAATGTGAAGTATCTACCTCAGCAGTCTCCCAACCAAGAACTAACTTCAACAATGAAAGAAGAGAAGGACTTATAGAATTTGATCTCCAAATTCAGAATTGAAATTTGGCTCCAAATCTGATGTGTTGTCAATCTTCTCCTCCAAATAGGGCATGCAATGCCAACCAACTCCAAGAAGAGTTGCCCAAGTTTTACCAACTTGGTGATCTGTATGCAGATAGAAACCCAAAAAAAATAGGCTCAAAACTGAATGATAACTCCATAATTGTGCCTCGATTTTCTCCTTGACTCAAGTCAAATCAATAGGAACTCAAGAACTGAAGGAAAACCTAATTTTATGCTCCAAACTCCAAATTTATCTCCATGATTCTAGAAAGTCAACAAGATCATTCACTTTTGCATTTT
Organism: Sequoiadendron giganteum; assembly: GCA_007115665.2. Taxonomy (NCBI): domain Eukaryota; kingdom Viridiplantae; phylum Streptophyta; class Pinopsida; order Cupressales; family Cupressaceae; genus Sequoiadendron; species Sequoiadendron giganteum. The sequence continues at coordinate 979,219,971 of CM021100.1, read as the reverse complement.
TAAAATATCTTTAATTTGAAATTATTTATAAAACATCATTCCAAACAAAGATTTACATTTTGAAACAAATGCAAATAATGAAACAATCTATTTTGCATTTTATAATAATATTTATTAAAAAGTGATTTACAATATCACTTTAAATAAATATTTTACAATATGATTTAAATGCAAAAACAAATAAAATCTCCCAACTTTTATTTAAAATTATAAATAACTTCATTTAAGTGTTTAATATTATTCACTTAAATAAAACTATTTATGAAAATCCATGACTTATTAAAGTGAATAAAGCTTTTGAAAACTAAAAGCAAACAATGCCTCTTATTTCCATCGAACCTATTAGGGTTATAACCCTGATTCGAATGCATAAGCTTCACTTCATTTGGTTCATTTGTTGTTGGAAGATGAGAGCCGCCGCTATCAAGAAAACCCTAGCCGACTCTCTATGCTTGGAATCCTCTCCATTATGCCATTTTCTCTTTGCAGGTTCTAGACACCAATATTTAGCAGTTTCTGAACGATTTGTTGATTGGTAAGTCTGATTTTTGCACTGAATCTGTGAAGTTTCTCTTTATTTTGAAAGCCTCTGAAGCTTTTACAGGCCGTGACCTTACATATTTTTGATTCACTTCTTTTATTTTTTGGCCATTTTGTGTTTCACCGTTGTGGCTGCCATGAACTTGTGCTGGTTCGAGATTTCTTCAAGTATTGAGGGCGCCATTGACAAACTCTAGCCACATTTCTGGTAATCTTTTCCTGCTAAAAGCTTTTAAGCTTGACACATGTCGCGGCTGTGATTTTTTCTCTGATAATTATTTATGTCACTTCTTTTTTTGTTGGTGCTTTTACCTTGGCCGCCATGAGCATTCTTTGAATGAGATTTGAAGCTTAAAAATAACCTCTATATGTATCTCTTCCTCACCATGGATTTAGACTTTGGAAAGAAATAAAAACAAGGAAGCCCGCGACCATACATTTCCTTCAGCTGCTTTTAGATTTTGGGCTTTATTACCTTGTTGCAGGCCGCCATTATGTAATTCTTGTTCTCTACTTTGGAGTGTGTTTTCCTCCTTATCTGCATGTTGGTAATCTTATTCAGACTGTCAAATGCATTCGTATCTCTAGAATCAAGGAGTTGTTCCCCACTAGCTGTAATCTCACTGTTTTTAGAAGAATTGAACAAATGAATTCATGGCAATTTTTTCGTATTTCTAGAATTTGAAAAGTTTCTATAGCCATGGATATGACTGTATTTTCTTCACCTCGGTGTGTATCTCTGCTTATGACCGCCATCATGATACTCTTTCTATAAAAACTTAAAGTTTTTATGTGGTAGAATACAAAATTTCACCTTTGTTGAAAATAAAGAAAAATAACTTGCTTCAGAAAATTGCTAGATAACTACTCATTTATTCTCTTCCTGTAGCTTCATTGAGATAACAGAGATTTTCTTTTGAAGCTTTCAAATTGATCTGTCATAATACCTTTGTTTAGTTGTTTCAAGATGAATATATACTTATCATCTTGTTGTATGAATAAAAATATTCCTTACTGAAATTCTTTCATAGCTGCCTTCTTTCACTCAAATATTAAAGATGGATTGTTTCTGCTGTAACTTTTAGCAAAAGTACGAAATAACTTTGATGCTCTTTACTGTAAACAATGCTCATTGTATTTCCTGAAAACCTCTACAAAACACAAAAAAGAACTAATGATATTTTCACTGCTCACCACTGTTATGAGCTGAGCTCCATCCTTGTGGGAGCCACATTTTACCCCACTCATATTGAAAATCAATGAATAAACAACAACAAAGACTTATCCTATTTCTGCACATGAAACAAACAGGTCAATAAAAACAAGGAGTTTAATGATTCCTTTCGATTTTTTTCCAGTACTTGCATATAACAAAAATAAGTTAGTAAAAATAGCAGATGATGGTGTTCTTGTTGCCCTTTTATGCTTTGCTTTTTTCCTTTTATCTGATGAATTCATTGATAGAATGTTCATTCCATCATTGTTGATAATGTAGGGATAGGGTAGAATGTGATCCCTCATTGCTCTAACGCTACCCTTCACAATTTTGTAGGTAAACTTTGGAGCTGGAGCTGAACGTGACACCAAAGTTGAACCAAGATCAGCACAACCGCGGCAATGATTTGTCATTCCAGGCAATGACGAATCACCCTCTCTCCTTGTTCTTACCTTATTTTCAATTGTGTGATGTTCATTTTCTTTATGTATTCATCATTTGATTAAAAAATCAAATCGGCTACTCCCATGACTTGTGTGGGACTTCAGCTTTTTCAATATGAATAAAAAACAATATTACTTTGCAAACTTATGAATTTCTCTGTTACAAGCATTTGCATAATAACACTTGAAATTCACAAATAATCAGATCTCGGAATATCATGAATACGTGTGCAAATTTTTTATTTCTACCTCCTTGAGATGAATGCAATTCAGCTCTACCTATTTTCAGCTGAAGCTAAAAATAGGTAACAAAAATATGTGAGCTTTGTCAGAATTTCTCCCGTAATAGGGGAGGAATTCGCAAAACTAATATTTTTAAAGGGTCTAATGAGATAGGTAAGCTCCACGAAGAAATAGAAAATCTAAAAACGGATATTCTTGTACAATTGAATACCACTCTAGATGGTATACAAGCTAAAACCCGCAACCCTAAGACCTTGTCAATTTATTGTCCAAGGTGTCAGAATAAACACCTATTGTGTGAGTGTCCTTTGGATAAATTCAATGTTTGCCAGCTATGTGAGCAAAATCATCCTACAAACCAGTGCTAGCTTTTATCGGATATTAAGAATACTAAGAAAAAAACCATTTAGGTTGAAGACGAAATACATGCTTTAAACCAATGTCAAGGAGGTAATTTTCCTTATGGAAAAAATCCTAATCCTGCATGGAGACAACAAAATAATTGGGCTCATAATCAATGGACTCCATCTTGGAATCAGTCACCTCCACCTCAACCTAATTGGAGAACTCCTTCTTGGGGATCACCTGATTGGACAAACCACACATGGGGCAATCAACAATGGCCAAATCAACCCCAACAAAAGTGGTACCAACAACATGCAGTACCCCAATGGAATCGGGCACAAAATCAATTCTATACTGAGCCAAGGAGGAATCAACAATAGAACATGTTACCCCCACCTCAGAACCCTCCTCAACATGAGCAAATAAACCAACCTCAGCTTCCAGTGCAACCGCTTCCTAATCCTAAAAATAATCTCCAAAATACGCCAGTCTATTCTACCGAACATGAAAATGTTACTGGGCTTAATGCAATACATTTTGGAAATGTGCAGTCGCGTTCTAGTCGAACTCTTCAAACACCAACCATTGAAGAAATAGAGGAGGAAATTGAACCTACCAGTCCAACAAGAGACACATCGTCTAAGCAGGATATTACTCCTCGAGACAATGAGCCTTTTTCAGCGACAGGGGTTGTTGACTTGTCTCAGGGAGAGGAGGATCCGCTCTTAAGTCAACATATGGAGGATCTTGTTCCAAGAAAGAAAAGGATGGCACCATATCCAGAATGTTTAAAGTCCATAACTCCGGAAAATACTTTGGAAGTATCTTTGGCTACGAAAGCTGCGTTAATTCAGGAGATTAAACAGTTGCAAATTGAAGTTCCTTTGTTGCAAGAAATAAAAGAAATCCCTGAATTAAACCAGTTAATAAAATAGTTATGTATCAAAACACCAGGGAGGAAGCCAAAAACTATAAACACCATTCATATTGATGGTTATTTAGTTAATTTTCTGTCTGGAAAGACTATTGCTCTGAAATACGATGATCTTGGAAGTCCTCTTATAACTGTTACGATCAATGAGGTAACAATACCAAATGCACTAATGGATCTAGGAGCAGCTATTAATGTGATGATAGTGGATGTAATGGAAAAATTAGGGTTAACTGATTTACGTCCTACAACCACAGTCTTACAAATGGCAAATCAATCTATAGCCATCCCGAAGGGTGTCATTAAAAACGTCCTTGTCAAAGTTGATGGATGGGATTATCCAGTCGACTTCCAGGTGATTCAATCGCTTACGCCTAAGGATAGCTATCATATAATCCTTGGAAGACCTTGGCTAGCTACGGTTGTTGCTAAGATTGATTGTAGGGAAGGAGGAATGACCATTTCGCATGGCTAGGATAGCAAACGCTTGTTCTTATATCCCCCTGCTAAGCCTGCTAAGCCTACTAAGCATGAAAAAGTCTGGGTTGATGAATCTGAGGAATCAAATGGTTCAGACAGTTTAGCCTCCCTAGCCATGGTGGTAATTAAACAACACAGGGAAGAACTGGAAGAAGAGTTAGTAAAAGAGATAGCATGCCTTGCTATAACCTAGAATGAGGAGGAAACGGTAGATGCTCCAAGAATTTTTGGACAACCAATTGATATAAGTGGAATAGAGCACAGTTATGCTACAATGGGAATATCACGTCCCTTAGCAAATATGATTCCCATAAAAAGTAATTTCTATGAGGATATCACAAGGTTTCACCAACTGGTACCTCATAGTTTTCCTCTTAATACATTGTTACAACCCATGTATACTGTAACCGCGGTTCATCCTTGAACAAAATTGATAATGCTATTACCAGGAAAAACCTTGAATATCAATAGTTGGTTGACAGAAACTTAGGAGGATAAGTTGTTTAATATGTTGGTACAAAGATCCAAAGCTTTTGCTTGGGATTATACGGACATGAGTGGAATTCACCCAAGTGTTTGTAATCATCACATTTATACTGATATCAGTATAAGGCTTGTTTGCAGTCGCAAAGGAGACTCAATCTTGCATTAAAGGATTTGGTCAAAATTGAGATTGAGAAACTCCTTCATGCTGGATTTATTTATCCAATCTCTAATAGTAAATGGGTATCACCTATGGTGGTAGTCCCAAAGAAAAATGGGAAGTGGAGAATATGTGTAGACTATCGAGAACTGAATAAAGTCACTTATAAAGACTATTTTCCCTTACCATTTGTTGATCAGGTCCTGGACAACTTGGCTGAGAGGAAGTATTTCTCCTTTCTCGATGGATTTAGTGGTTATAATTAGATACAGGTTGCTCTAGAAGACCAAGACAAAACCACGTTTACCTGCCCTTGGGGCACATTTGCATATAGAGTGCTTCCTTTTGGACTATGCAACGCTCCAACAACCTTCTAGAGAGTTGTTCTTGCTATGTTTTATGCTCTCGTTAACGACTATGTGGAGGTTTATATGGATGATTTTACAGTCTATGGATCAAACTATGATGAAGCCCTTCAAAACCTAGATTGAGTTTTGCAAGTTTGATGAAAATAGACTATCCCTTAGCCGCAAGAAATTCTTAATAATGGTGGAGCAAGGAATAGTCTTGGGTCATCATATTTCCTCAGAGGGAATAAAGGTCGATCCTAAGAAAATTGAAGTCATCCAATAGTTGATAACTCCTCAAACTTAGATAGACGTAAGAAGTTTTCTTGGACATGTTGGTTACTATAGAAGATTCATAGTAAGATTTAGTAAAATTGCAGCTCCATGTTCTCTCTTTTACAGAAAGAAGTAGAGTTTGTCTAGACATCTAAGTGTCAGCAATCATTTGAAGCAATCAAAGAAAAACTTGTCTCTACTCCTATTCTAAGAGGGCCAAACTGGAGTATTCCCTTTCATATCGATGCTGATGCTTCTGACGAGGCTATCGGAGCAATTTTGGGACAAGAAGATGAGAACGGGGGGAAGTATGCTATATATTTTATCAGCAAAAATCTCACTTCGACAAAAAAGAATTATACAACAACAGAAAAATAATTCCTGGTTGTTGTTCACGCTATCAGGAAATTTTGTCATTATATTACGGGGTATAAGGTCACAGTTTACACGGATCACTCAGTTGTGAAGTACCTAATGAACATACTTGTGGTAAATGGTCGTATCATGAGATGGCTATTGCTTCTTCAAGAGTTTAATGCCACGATTCTTGATAAACCAGGGAAATATAATGCGATAGCCGATTTTCTGTCACAAATCAAACATAAAGAAGATGACATTACCCCTGTACAGGATGATTTTCCAAATGAAAATCTATTTGCGATTTCTGTAAAATCACCTTGGTTTGCAGATATCGCTAACTATTTAGCTGCATCTGAGATACCTCCTAGATTCACATCTAAGCAAAAGAAGTGACTAATCAAGGAGAGTGCCTCATTCAAGTGGATTCATGGAATGTTATTTCGTTGTGGTCCTGACATGATTTTGAGGAGATGTGTAAGAGCTTATGAAACCTACAATATTTTGAGGGCCTGTCACGATGACCTATCGGGAGGACATTATTCTGCAAAGAGAACTTCCCACAAAGTCCTAGGTGTCGAATATTATTGGCCCTCAATGCACAAAGACATTAAGAACTATGTGCATCATTGTGATGAATTTCAGAGGGTAGGAAGACCAATTGCTTCTTCGAAAATGTCGTTGCAGCCTTAGGTAGTCCTTGAACCATTTGAAAAATGGGGTTTAGATTTCATCGGACCCATAGATCCTTCCTCTCAAGGGAAAGAGTATATACTGGTTTGCACTGACTACCTGAAAAAGTGGGCATAAGTTCAAGCCTTGAGAATAGCTAGGGAAGAACAGGTCGCAAACTTCCTTTATAATAAAATCTTCCTTAAATTTGGAGCCCCTCGAACTATTGTAACTGATCAAGGACCCCAATTCATGTCTCGAGTGCTTCTGGCATTTACCAATCATTTTCAGGTAAGGCATAGAAAGTCATCTCCTTACCACCCTCAAGCGAACGACCAAGTAGAAGTGACTAATAGAGAACTGGAAAATATTCTGACAAAAATAGTCTCTTCTGGAAGAAAAGACTGGGCCAGGAAGCTCCCTGAAGCCGTATGGGCATACAATACTACCTGGAAATCTACGACTGGATTCAGTCCTTATGAGCTAGTTTTTGGGAAGAAGCCTCTTTTTCCCATTGAGTTCTAATTACAAACTCTACGAACGACAATGAAATTAGGTCTAGATTTAGAAAGAGCCCAAGTTGAAAGAATTATGCAATTGAGTGAATTAGATGAACTTCGTTTAGACACCATTCATCAAAATGAACTAATTCAGCATCAACAAAAGGTATGGCATGATAAACATATTAAGGAAAAGGAGTTTCACAATGGGGACTAGGCCTTGTTATTTGATTCTAAATACAAAGACCCTAAGGGCAAGCTCATAACTCACTAGTTGGGACCTTATGAAGTTGAGGAAGTCTTTTCGAATGGAACTGTTTGGCTAAAGTCAATCGATGGTGACACGCAAACTCTATTGGTTAATGGTCATCGCTTATGTGTCTACCATAAGCCAGCCAACAGGGAAGAATTTACAAGGATGGTCGAAATGCAAGGTGAGGTCCAATGTTTGACTCTGCCACCGCAAAGTCTATTCAGTAAAAATGTTAGGCTGTTGTATAAAAAAAATTTAAAAATAATAATAAAAAAATATATATATAAATAAATAAATGGACATGTATGTTGATATATTTCCCTTTATTTAATCTTTAGTCATTTTTTTGACTTAGCTAAACATTTTCCATATTTTTTGCAGGACTTCTCAAAAGGCAGAAAGTAACTTCCGGAGCACCCCCAAAGATGCTCTGGAACATTATGATACCGATGCTCCGGAACTTGATGTTTTCAAAGCCCGATGCTCCAGAACTTGAATAGAGCTTATCATGATGAGGAGGCATTTTGCACTAAGGTTCAAAGTCATGAAGATTCTTTTCCATGTCACTCAAACCTTCCATTTCATTGTTGCTCTGGCTGCATCTTCCAGCGATGCTCTAGAACCTTCCATTATGTTGCTGCATCTTCCAGGGATGCTCCAGAACCTTCCATTTCGTTGCTGCTCCAACTGCTTCTTTCAGCGATGCTCTGGAACCTTTCATCTTGTTGTTGCTCCGACTGCATCTTCCAGCGATGCTCCAAAACCTTCCATTCCATTGTTGCTCTAGTTGTATCTTTCAGCGATGCTTCGGAACCTTCCATTCCGTTGTTGCTCCGGCTGCATCTTTCAGCGATGCTCTGGAACCTTTCATCCTATTGTCACTCCAGCTGCATCTTTCAACAATGCTCTAGAACCATCATTTCATTCTTGTCTCGATCACACCACACATCGATGCTCTAGAACTTATGCACTTGTTTCAAGTGCATTGACCAAAATACGTGCTCTGGAACTTGTTCGGTTATCTTCCGCCACCTTTTTCAAAATTTTAAAATTTTCATGATTCTTTCGCCAAAATATCCGATACATCTGTCTTTCTAGTTTTGTTTTAGTTGTAGGTAAGCCAACCAACTCTGTACTCCTCATTGACAGCTTCGTCCCCCATAGAATTTTGCACCATATCATAATAACTCCGTTGTCATTTCAACCAATACCTTCATTCTTGCCTTCACATCATCCTGTCAAATCTGCGACGATTAAGATCTTTGTGCGATCACGGAACGAGGGTAAGTATTAATTTTCGCTTTAAATAGGTAGTTATTTTCAAATAAAGATTAATTAATTAGCACGAACCTCACTTCCAAATTAGTAATTCATGCCACCCGGTGATCAATCACTTGTACGACAAAGCCTTTCACAAACCTCCATGCAGATTGGAAATCATTGAAGCATACGCTACAAATAAAACAAATAAGTAATTCCAGAGGCAATATTTTCAAAAAGAACTTGCGTGGGATCTTTGTGCTGGAATTGAATTTCTTGCAGTGTACGAAATCATGAAATGGGGGGTGGAAAAAGAAAGGCATAGCCAGATTCAGCGGAAAAATTACTGGGGTTGAGTAACATCTCCAAATTGTTTGAGGAAGGAGGGTGGTTAAACTTCATCAGGAAATTTGAAGGCCATAATGAAAAGCTGGTAAGATCCTTTGCTGAGAACTACACCAATGGCGAAGCGGTACTTCAAGGGAAGCGTTTCAAGGTAAGCTCTAAGATTATTTCTCGCTTATCTGGATTAGAGCATAAAGGCATAAATATAAAAGAAACCTCTCAAGTAACGTACCAAAAATTAGCTGAATTGTTTGTTAGAGAAGGAGACCCATATCCAATGGTAGTATTAAGTACCAGGGGGCAAAACAAGGGGTTCCAGAGAACTTCCATATTGGAACCTTGGGGTACTGTCGTTGCATGGATTATAAAGTACTTTACTTGTGAAGGTCAGCTTACCACAGTTGTAGGGCCTACCTTTCGTATGTTGACCCATCTACATCACAGAAATGAGGACCCAACTCTTAGGGTTAATATGATAGAATTCTTGTTTGATTCCTTAAATACTTCCATGGAGAGGTATAAAATAGGGTCTGGGCCTTTGAAACACCACGGGTTAATTCAGCTAATCTGCAAGTATCACTTCCGTAAGAAATCTTAAGGGAAATGGGAGAAATTTTTAGAGAAAATGAAGAAGCCTGCAATTGCAAGAACCGTAGAATTAGGGGAATCATCCCAAAAGGCTATTCCATCATCTGGAGCAACTTCCCCTAAGGTCTCTCCGACTCCGGAAGCTCTTAATCCCACCACAATTGGTGAGGATTTGCCAAACCTTTGCAGTGATGAATTCCAAACCATTGACCTAGAAGAACAGGTTAATATTGTTTATTCTGACACAAGTAAACCAAGAAAAAAGAGAACAAGGAAAAATCCAACACCTATCATTTTGTAGGAATCATCTCCACTCAGAAGAAGTAAGCGGTCGGCTTCTGAATTTTTTGAAACCCCAATACAAGGTAAGGAGGGAAGTTCACAAAAGAAAAAGCCTAAGTGGCCATAAGAACCCGTAGAAATTTCAAAGCAAGCCAGTGAAGATGAAAAACCCCTAAATAAAGAGGATTCGGGTGAAGTATTTCCTTTCCATTCTGCACATATAGAGGAAATTTTCAATGATGGAACTCAGGATAGAGAACCTCAAGGGGATTGCAGTGTGCCAAAAAAATTGTCACCCATTGTAGATAAAATCGTAGAAACAGTTGAAACTAGTTGTGCCAGTGCTGAATTAGAAAAGTATAAATTAGAAATTGATGATTTACAGAGGCAATTGTCTAAAAATAACGAATTTATAGAATTGCAGAAAGAAGAGTTGGCTATACAAACTGCTATAATAAATAAAAGGGATTAGGAAATAAGAGACTTGAAGCTACAATTGCAGGACAAAGATTCAAACATCTATAAGTTTCAGGAACAAGTGCAAGACCAGTATGAAAAACATAAAACTTATAGTGAGAATATTGCACAAAAATATGTAGAAATGGGAAAAAATAGAATAGAATTTTATGCTCATGCTCTCAGCTTTCAAGGAGGACAGGAAAATAAAGACTAAGGAGTTGAACACTTCTATCAGTAGAGTAGTTGAACTAGAAGAGGATCTGAAGGAATGCACTGTGAGACCCCAAACTGAGTCCAAAGTAATTCAAACTGAACCAGTTGTAACTGATTGGTTCCAGGTCAGCATTTTGCCTTTGCTAACAAAATGGATGGAACAGTGTTGCATCCTCATAAATGTCCAAACTGAAAATCATAGGCTCGAGAAAGAACTGGTGCTCCTAAAGGAATCATTTCACAAAGCCTATAGAGGGAAGTAGGATGCCTGTCAACTTATGAATTGTTTATTGAATTGTAAAAGGCCATCGAGAATTTATTCAATGTTTTTGAATGAACAATGGCTGAGATGGAAACTATTCAGGATCTATAACGATCAACCCTATGAGCCTAATGACAAAGAGTTTGTAAAAATATTTGTAGAATCAACTCCTGAAGATCAGGATTTAATTTATGAATTCTTTCTACATGATTTGTTATTAGAAAATCATACAAATTTCTTTATTAATCTGTTTGTTGGAGAGGTAGAATTGCGGGCATTTCTCTCAACTATGAGAAATCAAATTCATTGGCAAGATAGAGCAAAAGAATTTTTACAGGCAGAGAAAATAGTGGGTCTCCAGATCAGGTCCCCAAATTCAAGGCCCGAGGGGTTCAAAGCTACATTTTTGTCTCTTCTGGTTAATGAAAAGATGAGGGAAAGGTATGACAACAACCTTAAGATGTGTTATGAAAATTTCATAGCAAATGGATAGAAATTAATTAGTAAAGCATGGCATGCTTGCGAGGAAAGGTTCACCCCTCTTCCAGCTTATTTAAAGAAAAGAGAAGTTATTTCTCCTCTAAACATCAGATGGTCATTTACAAGGGCTGATGCTCTAATTAAAATCATGAAAGCACTCAAAAAAAAGTGGATAGGAATGAAATACAGGCCCCCCTTGCTACTTAATCCACCCCCGACTTTTAATATTTCCACAGATCAAAATGATAGACTCTTTAAAGAGTGGAGAGAGAGTGTGATGTTCCATAAAGGGTTCATTCATAACCCTGAAACTTTCGATGCATTAGCTAGGGAAACTCATGATCTCAGTACTCTTTATGAAGAATGGAATAAAACTCAAGGGTTTAACTATGGAGCAGGAGGACCTGCCAGAAATTAGGTAGGGGAGGAAATGATGAGGTAAAAATAACCTCATCATAATAAAAATTGGAAAGCTCATTCTTGCTAATTCAATCCTAATCTTGTGCCAATTTATTAAACTTTAGGAGAACTAATTACTTATTTTAAGAAAAATTATGCTTTCTTCCTTTCTTTTGATCAATTGAGGAAATTGTCCAAAGCAGGTTTAATGGGTTGATTTGAGTGTTTTTGCAGGGATTAACAGGTCATCATGCGACTGTTGCAAAAGTTTAGCCAGCACGTGCCTCAAAGTAATGCTGCTCACCCACTCCTAGATGCCTGGATGATGCGTCGAAGTTTGAGTTTCAGTTCTTTAAAAATTTAATTGTTCAAAACTTTATGGCTCTTCTCGAGCCTTTTACATGTTTTAAAAGCTTTAAAGACATCAAGTTAGTTTTAATTTAAGGAAGACTTTTTCAATGGCTATGTATGCCATCGTAAATGTAGGATCTAGTTAGAAAGTTATCTATAAAACTGTAATTTCATAAGTAATAAAGGAGACATAGAAGAAGTATCGTTATGTTGTTTACATGGATTTACAAGTCACTATTGAAATGAGTTATTTGATTTTTGTTTATTGGTAACTGTTGAATTCGAATGATGGAGATTGTATGTTGTAAGAGGATTTGAGAATCTGTAGTTTATGTGAGTTAAAGACGAAGTAGTAAGCCCGCGAGTTGGCCACTCGAGGGGAGATAGCCTAGATAGATAAGTATTTTATGGATTAAGTCATTCCCTTTGTTTAAGATAAATTGTTGTTCAGTAGGAAATAACAAGTTGTTGAAGAGTCAAGTCAATTGTTCTGGAGCACCATTGTCTTTAATTTGTATAATTTTCCTTCTGTAGTTGATAATATTCCTTTACTGTTTAGAAGATGCTTAATTGTTTATTTCCTTACTTTTATGTTTCTGTAGTTTACCAGTTGTTTAGTTTACTTGTTTCCATGCTTTCTAGTTTGGTAGTAATGTTTTCTAGATTAGTTGTCTTATGCCTTTTAATTTAGTATTCATGGATTTTCTTAGAGTAAGATCATTTTCGAGTTAAGTAGTAATGGCTTTGATTTAGTCTCAATTTATGTAGTTTAAAAGAAAAACTAAAAATATAAAATGGGTTGTTTGAATAATCTCCTTCTACAGACTGACTTGGACACTACCCGGTCGACAATTGGCATTCAATTATTCTAAAGTAGTAGGACCTAATGACATCCTATTAAGTGGTATCTTTGTTGATCTTGTAGGTCTCTCTATTCTTTTACATTGATCACAATGTCTGATGTAATGAGATGTATCTTTAGTCATACTAGGCCAGAAATAGCCTACTCCCAAGATTTTATACACTGTTCTTATTGTGGAGTAATGTCTTACTCCTGGTTCATCATGACATGCTCTCAATATATTATATACATCATTTTCCTACACACATCTTCACATTACATGATTTGGGCACATTTTAAACAAACAACCATTGATCCATTAAAACCGAGAGCTTTCTCTAATCAACCTTTTTTTTGTTTTGCTGAAAAATAAAGACATTTCCCAGTTACTAAGTAATTTGCAATATTAGCAAACCATGGTGACCGAATAGATATTGCAATTAGATATTCATCGGGAAATGCATCCTCCATAGGTTCATTATTATCCTACAAAACCATTCTTGACAGGAAGTTAGCTACAACATTATCTCTACCTCGCTTATCAAGAATGGCTATATCAAACTCCTTTAGTAATAACAACCATCTAATTGTACATCCTCACACAACAACTTTATTCATAAGATAATGACTAACTGCATGGTCAGTATGCACAAAAGTCTTATATCCAGTGATATAATGTCAAAATTTATTTATAGCAAATACAACCGTTAAGAATTCCTTCTCAGTAGTAGTGCAATTTAGTTATGTTGGATTAAGGTTTTTTCTTACATAATATATAGCATGCATCTCTCCAGATTCATCTTTCTACCCAAGAACTGCTCTAATTGCAAAGTTGGAGGAATTTGTATTAATGTGAAATGGTTCGCCCCAAATTAGACCAACAATAACAGGTGAAGTTGTTAAAGCTTGTTTGATTTGGTCAAATGACTGTTGACATGATGAAGTCCACAAAAATTTAGAGTTTGTCTTCAACAAAGTAAAGAGTGGACCCGCAATTTTATTGAATCCCTCTATAAACCTTCTATAATAACCAGAGTGTCCTAAAAAAATTCCTTACATCCGTTTGACTCTGAGGTATGGGTATTTGTAAAATTATTTCAACTTTCTTCAAGTCTACTTTAATTCCTTCTTTTGATACGTGATGACCCAAGACAATTCCTTTCATCATCATTAGCAAACTCTTCTCATGGTTTAAAGAAATCCTATGTTCTTTACATCTATTTAAGACTGTGTCCAGAATTTCCAAAGACTCCTCATAGGTTTTTCTATGGACCGTGAAATCGTCCATATAAACTTCCACACATGTTGTCGTCGGGTCTGCAAAAATAGTAAGGACAATACGTTGAAAGGTTGTAGGAGAATTCCATAATCCAAAAGGTAAAACCCTATAAGCGAAGGTACCCCATGGACATGTAAATGTCATTTTATCTTGATCCTCTAAAGCTACCTAAATCTGGTTGTAGCCACTAAACCCATCAAGAAAGGAAAAATAACTACTTTCGGATAAATTTTCCAATACCTGATCTATGAAGGGTAGTGGAAAATAATCCCTCTTTTTAGCCTTATTTAGCTCTTTGTAGTCCACACACACCCTCCATTTCCCATTTTTCTTAGGTACAATAATTAATGGAGAAACCCATTTGCTATCCGAAATAGGATAAATAAATCCCACTTGGAGTAATTTTTCTATCTCTAATTTTACAAAGTCTCTTAGAGCAGGGTTGATTCTTCTCTAAGGTTTTCTTATGGGTTTGACATCCTCGATATAGATGTGGTGTGTACATATTTCTGGATGGATTCCTCTCATATCTGTATAGTCCCAAGCGAAGGCTCCTATTTTTTTCTCCAAAATTTCTTTTAGACCTTCCTCTTGTTTCACTGTTAAGGAACTATTGATAAGTAGGGGTTTATCTTCTTGTACTAGAATTTGTTTTGTCTTTTCCTGAAGATTTGAGGAATCGCCAATTAAAGTGTTCAAAGGACAAGGATGTGATAGAAGTTGATGAAGTAATCGACTCTCATCAAATTTTGTGATTTTAGAAAAAGGACAACATGGTAGAGTTTCAAAATCATAAAAATATTCCAAATCTTCCTCTTTTATGTCTACAGATTCCTGATACTCCTTATCATGCTCTACCAAGGTCATCATTGCAAGGCCCCTTCTTTCCTCATCTTCAGAATTAGGATCATCAATCCATATTTGATTATCAAATGTCAAAGATGGTTTTGCTAGTGGATACAAAGTCAATTCCTTTTGTCTAATCTCATTATAAATAGTCATACTACCAAATCTACAATCAATAAGTGTGACAACTATTGCTAACCAGGGTCTTCCTAAAATAATAGGATAACCTATTTTTCTCTGTTTAGTTTGTAAAACAAGGAGGTCAACAGGATAATCCCAAGTGTCAATAGTGATAATGAAATCCTCAAGAATTCCTTTAGGTTTTGCAATTGATTGGTTGACTAATTATATAACTGTAGTTGTTGGCTTAACATTCATAATTCCTAACTTTTTAGTTGTTTCAGTAGTAATAACATTAACGGCGACTCCTAAATCAATAAGAACGTTCTGAATTTCAATACCATTAATGAAAAGGGTAACCACAAGACTCCCTAGATCACCATACTTCTGTGGAATTAACTTCCCTGATAAGACATCAGACAACTAACCTCCAATATGAATTGTAGGGGGCAATTTATTTTTCCTCCCTGGTGTCTTAACACAGAGACTTAACTACCTGGTTGATTTTTGGTATATCACAGATAGCCTTTAAAAGGGGAATTCCAAATTTTATTTTCTTAAGCTCGTCAATAATCTAGGGATCAACCAGATCATTATTTTTATCAACTTGTTCAACCAATGGTTCCTAATGAAATCGTGAAGGAAATGGTGCTTGTTTAAAATGATCATCTTGTATTCCTTGTTCTATCTCCTTCACTAAATCTTGTTGTTGATATTTCTTAGTTTCATCAGGTTTTGATGGAACAACTCTATTATTTAAATGAATATCTCCTATTTCATTGTTATTCAAATTAATTGTGTTAGGGTCAACATTATAGGTAGGTTGTTGAGGTTTAACATTCTTAGGATTAGGAATTGGTTGAGTAGGTATCTAAGGTAAATTGACTGGTTCAAAGCTTGAAGGTTGGTTTTTTCCAATTAACTGATTTTGATTCTAGGGTCTCTTTGGCCCCTAATTCTACCATTGATTATTTACTTGATTAGGCTGCCACTGGTTAGACTGCCATTGGGTCTGATTCTGCTACCATTGAGACTGGTTTGGCTACCACTGAGGTTGGTTCCATTGTGGATATTCATGTTGTCCCCATGGTGGTACCAAAGGGGTTGTCATAGATGGAGGTGGATTTTGCATTTGTTGAGGATTCCATGTAATGCCCCGCCACGCAACCCTAGAGGAAGTTTCAATTCACTAAACAAGCGTACCAATTTTTTTTTAAAAGAAGTGAATTAAACCCACATGTTCAACTATAATTGACAACATCCCCTAGGGTTACATAACTGAGATTAATTTAAAATCCCCATTAACATACAACATCTATATCACATTGAAAATAATTAACTCAAGTAATAACATTCAACAACATAAGAAGATACAAGATATAAATGAAGCATCCATTACATAAATATATTACATAAACCATTTCCATGTTACAATCCTCATTCCCAGAATGAGTCAAAATACATAAGTATGATAATTACAAGATCCACCTCATAACACAAGAGGGGTAAAACAATATCAATACAATTTGAAATACAAAGTACAAGAAATAATAGTAAGATTTGTGAGTTGTCCATCTGGATGTCTCGCCACCAAGTGCTGAAGATCCAAGGGGACCCAACGGTTTTGGTGCATGTTCCACCCAACCTAGTGGTACCCGAAGGCCCACCCCCCATGCTAGGAGATAGTAACAAAGTAACATGGACGAGAAACCTACTACCTTAAACCAAAGGCAGACTCATACTGATACAACTGACTCAATCACACATATGCACAATATAAGTCTAACACTAATCATGGTTACAGTGCTTCCAGACATTTTATAATCAAGTGTGCTAAAGAAACCATACGCACAATATAACACAGTGTTATCCTAGACACAGTGTCATCACAAAGTTTGTCATGAGGTATCCTCGGGGCATTCTTCATAGGCTCCGGTAATCCTGGTGGCCTCAACCGAATCCCGACACTCATACTCACTCAAGCGGAATCAACTACCTCTCATAAGGACAAGATAGTTGATCTTGCCATTCCAGGCCTTCTCACTCACCCCAAGTTTAAACAAACCCTTGTGTCTATGAGTGAGGTTAATTTATCTTGGTTAATGTGAACTACATCCTAATCCTCTAAGTACATTTACTTTAGTTCTCAGTTGTTAAAATCACTTCTGAAGGTTACCCGGTTTACCTCTTTGGGCTCCGGCCCCTAACAAAAGCCACTCTTCTAATTGGATAACACACTACACAATCTAACTCCAAGGGTTACTCAAGTGTTACAGAACTGAACCAATGTACTCTCTCCTATCCTAGGAGACAACAACATAGAAATCCACTCCAACACTAGGAGGAAACTAAAACACTTGTAACACTACCCAAGGCAAAATCAAACAATAACTTAACAAGGGAATGACCCACATCAACTGGAAGACTTTACAATTAAAACCTCAAATACTTGCTTCCCAAACAACCAATAACAAGGGGAAAACAAATAATAATGCATTGGCAATGAAAATTACTAAATTTGGATATCTTAAATCCATATTCCTATCTAATACTTCTCATGGAAATTAGAATGCAATCTTTCAAAACTTTCATTACATGTAATAATATCTTCATTAACATAATTACTTTTCACAATTTTATCTAATCATGCACCATAGTTATTTCAAATTAGATTACCGTCTACTTTTTTTGCATACCATAATATATTTATGCAAGACATCAAAAGGATAAAAAATATAATTAAATATATCTATTTTATTCATACATAATTATCCCTAAACCAAAAGATTAAATAGACATTGTTGAAACAATTCTATATTTCTAAAAAAAATATCAAAATGTTAATATAATTGTATCGGGATAAAATCTTCAATTTCCCAATTAATAATTATATAAATACATACATATTTAATATTTATCTCCACCCACCGAAAATACTATATAAAAGAAATTAATTGAAACCAGAATAAAATACGAATTAACATTCGCATACATATATACAAAATCGAAACTCAAAATAAAATCATAATAAAAAAATTAAAAATCATAAAATCGAAATAATATAAAGCAATTTTAAAAGTAAAATAAAATTAAAAAAAAAATTTAAAAAAAAACAAAATGAAAATAAAATAATAAAAAAATAAAAAAAAATAAATCAAGGCAGGCCCAGACGGTACCCGTCCGGCGCCTGCGGTACACAGCCCGCAGACTGTGGCCTGCGCTGACTGTACTATATATAGCGGTCGACACATAGAACAATAGGGGGCCGCAGTCCCCACGGGACAGTGCGTCCCCCCAAGCGGTGGGCGCACTACCCAGTGGGTACTGCGTACCCCAAACAAAGCACAGTGGGGAGGGCCGAACCTCCCCACACTTATATATATTTTTTTATTCAAAAAAAATGAAACAAAACAATCTCGTACGCATAGATACGATATCCGACCTTCGCCGTACAATGATATTCTCATAAAAAAATTAAAAGCAAAAGCTTTAATATAAAAGATTATATATTTGTAAATATATATTCTGTGTATCATATTTGAAAATATGATACATGTAATATATATTTACCTTTATATATATTTTTTTTCAGAACCAAATTTATTGGTGAAATTGAAAGAAATAAATCTAAAAACCAGTAATAAAATTTTGACAATAATAAAACATCTCATGTTCAAGAGATTAAAATCGGAATGCCAAAAGAAACCATTCATTCAAGTTTCAAATAATTTTAAACAAAAGAAAGGAAATACATTGTTCTAGAGCTTTTCAACATAATTTTTCAAAAGAGGGTTTGTGTTTTGAAATACAAATCTGAATCCTAAAAGTTGAAGTTCAACCTAGGGTTTCAAGTATATCACCAATTTTGCAATTTCTATCATTTAGAAAATAGATTAAACTAAGAACAATAAATCATAGAATAAAAGAAAACCTGGTTAATTGAAGCCACAGGAAATAGCCAAGATTCTTGATGCAGAGCTTCCCTTAAGATCCTCACAACTCCTCTTCAACAATGCAATGAATTTCCAGCTAGCTTTGATCCAATAGCTCCACCTTCTTCACATAATTTCTCTCCTTTCAATTTAATTTTACCAACAGAAAATACTTCCAAATCCTTTCATGTGCAAACTTTCTCCAAAAATTTCATGCCTGTAAAAAAAAGAAAGAAGAACCTCCCCCAAACTTTTCTGCCCTAATCTTATAAAACATCATTTCCTCATAACTCCAAAATAACCTAATGCAACCCTAATTCACATTCAATGCAAAAATTGAATTTAGATAACAATTTCATTTCCCATTTGGAAGGCCCTAATTTTGACTTTAAAGAAAATTTCAATTTCCTATAATTTCCTTTTGATTTAATTTAATTTAACAATCAAATATACTTACTTAATTATTATTAAATTATTTAATAACTAAATTCAATCCCTTGAGATTTAAATTTAAATTTACATAATTTAACTTTAATTAATTTACTTTCAATTATTTAATAACTAAATTTAATCCCTTGAGATTTAAATTTAATAAATTAAATAAATTAACTTTAATTAACTTTCTTTCAATTATTTAATAATTAAATCTAATCCCTTGAGATTTAAATTTAATTACTCAAATAATTTAAGTTTAATTTCTATAATAATTTTAAATATAACCAATAAGCGTAACTTTAATACAATATAAAAATAAACATCTCTTTCAACCAATGCAATTTTCTAAAAGAACCATTTAATAAGTAAGCACTTTTCAAAACATTACATAACATCACATAAGATACAACATGACTCAATAATCAAGACTGACGACACACTAAGGCTAGGGTGTAGACCTGACACATGTTACCAAGCTACTATCTCCCGTTCAACTTAACCGTTGCATCGACATGCTCAAACCTGTGAAATCAGGTGGAGTCGATGTCATGTACCTGCAACCTGAAATCAAGTAAACAACATAATATATCCAGCATATAATTCACACCGTGAAGAAGAAATCTCGGATTCGCAGGGCGCTCGCAAGCGAGTGATGCGAACCCGTCTTCTTCACCAATACACTCATCAAAGACTGACACTAACGTCATAAACAATACTCACATAAATAATCTCATAATAATTCTACTGACATCATTAATCCATTAAAGCATGTGAAACAAAATCAGATAATCACATCACACAATAATAGTTGTCGCTCAAGAGTAGCGATCATAATATCATAACAAAATGTGTCTAGTATCAAAGTAGCTGCAACCCAAGCAAAGCATAAAACAACATGAAACGAGAAGCAAAACGGAGGGGTATTACATTCCACTCAGATTGGGGGCTCCATTGATCAGAATAATTCCATTGGTTACTCCATTGATTTGAACCCCAGTTAGGATTATTTCTAGGTTGACCAAAGGCAGGGTTAAACTATCTTTGTCCTACAAAATTCAGTTCCTCTTCTACCGGTGTTGGTTTCTTCAACTGGTTCCTAATTTATAGGAGGAGACTACATTTACCAGTAGAGTGTTTTTTTTCACATATCTCACATAGATCTACTTGATTAAGATGACATTCTCTCAATGGATGTTTATCCCTACATTTAGGAAAGTATATGGCCAAAGGTTCCACTATTCTTTTATCAAACTGAGAACTGTGGTGAAGAAGAATGTTTATTTTTAAGTTTTGAAATTTATTCCATAACTTTAGAGACATCAGATGAGGAATCCTTGTTCCTTATCCTATAACATTTTCTTGTTCTGGAGTAATTCCTATAGATCTCAATAATTTCCTCAAAGGTTTGTTTATTAATATCTCCTCTTCCTATCAAATTCAGGTCATCTTTGAAATCGTCAACAATACCTTTTAGAAATATAGATTTACTAATTTCTTGATCTAATCCATTTCCACACCTTTGCAGAACAAATTGATACTTATCTACATAGTCCTCTAAACTCTCATCTTCCAACTACTTCATTTTAAACAGTTCTTCCTTCCTATCCCTGACTCTACAATAATCTTGATATTTATTTAGGAAAACTATTTCCATTTCATCCCCGGTGTTTATTGAATTTGCATTCAGTCCCATAAACCATCATAAATTTGATTCCTTAAGAGTGGATGGAAATAATTTCAATTTTTTATTTTCAAACATATAATCATAATTCTAACATAACACTTTGAACTCAAATAAAAACTGATCAGGATCTTCCAAATTTTTCCCACGAAATGTAGGCAAAATAGAGGGTGAGATATTTTTCATTGGTGGTTCATTTGCCTGAACATTTATGATAATGGGAAAGGAAAAAGTTATGTTAGGAACCTCCTCCTCCTGATCTCTGTCTCCCATATTTTCTAACTGGGTGGAATCTGTCGTAGTTGTGGATGAACTCGTAGTACTAGAATGGAATCCTTCTTGAGGAACCTCTAAATTTCCTCTTACAAATCTTCCAAATTGGTCTCTTTGCCTATTATCAACTAATAGAGAGATTCTTACCGACACTTAAGGCTTAGATTTTCTTTTGAAGCTAAATCTTCCCTGACGACAACGCCAAAAATGATGGTAGGAAGTCGATGTTGTCACAATTCCTACTCATTTAATCTCTTGAATGTCAACCCAGGGGTGTCTAAAGCTATTTGCGGTAATTGTCGGATTGGTTAGGAGTGTTTTGGAGTTATTTTTGCTCTATCGGGAGCATTTTTGTGCTATATCTATTTAATCATAATTGGTTCTTATACTAACCTTCTATTTCCTAATCTATTCTAAATAACCTTCAAAATGGAATTTAAATAGAGAGGTTTTGTTTCAGGAAAATTTAGATTTATGAAAGAATGGAAGATTAACTTAGTCTAATCTGCTCAATCTAGAAATCTATTTAAAACTTAATTAATTGCTTTAGAAATAAACTATTCCATTCCTCACTTTACTAAATTGACAAGTAATTATCCCTCTTTGCACAAAATCCATAAAAATGATGATTTAGATTATTTCAGATATGCAAATGACTTTTAACTAAGAAATAAACTTATAGAAAGCATAAAGACATTCAATTTTAACAAAACAATGTGAAAATAATAGTAGAATGTAACTATGATCTAAGCTTCTTTCCAACATACAATGAATGAAATTATTATAATCTTTAAGATAGAACAGGAAATAGAGCATAGCAGTAACAAATAAACTTAACAACTAAAAGGATCACCTTCCTTCTGAAAGTGGATTGTTCTAATTTTGGAAAAAATTAGCACAAACTTGAGATCAACTTCTTTTTATTTCCATAGAATGTGCCCAGATAGGACGAAGTACAAAGAAAATGATTATAACTTAAAACATAAAAAGAAATTACATGAGAAAGTTCAAAAACTGATAAAATCTACCCTCCAATTGTGTTGGGGCCGGATATAAATATCCCTCTTTATTTCCAAAAATAAAACACAAGCGAGAAATTAACTTAATCCTAGTCTAAGAGATATCCTGGCGCGCAAGAACATAATTGTGTAGATCCTTGTAATTGTCTTTAGTTGGCATTGAATTCTAGATTTATGAACTGGATGTGCTCTGTTGGAACTATGGTTGCGATTGGTAGATCCTTATTTAAAATTATGAGTCAAAAAAGGTAATCAACGGATAAATAACTCATTTAAGGATGAGTCACAAACAATCCAACCATTCATAACTTTTAAACAAAACACAGTTAGCATTCGACTGAGAAATAAATATCAGTTCAGTTGCATAATAAGGGTGCACTTATCATGAAACATTCATAAGTTAATCACCACATTAATCATGCATTTAACATAAATAAGCATTCATATTGATCATTCACATTCTAAGTCTTTATACCTCATTAAGTTCATAAATGGATACATAAATGAAAAATATTATGAGTTCGAAAGCCAAAATATAAAGTATTAAAAAGGTATAAATTTATTAATTATGAGGTCTTCACTGGGTTTCATCACCAAACACTCTTCTCATGAGTTCTAACCAATTATTAAGGGGAAAATAGTTCCCAAGAGTGTTCCTCATCAATTAGAGTAATTTTTTTACCAAGGAAGTGAAAAGAGCTCTTGTATCCCTTATTTGTAAGTGATAGAGGTTGTCAAAAGAGTACTTCAAATATTTGTTTGTAAAAAGTTAAGTGACATAAATCTGAGAAGCATACACCTAAAGCATCATCTTCAAAGTTAAGTGGCATAAATACAAGAAGTGAATGCCTTAGGCATATTGACCAATGTCAAGTGACATAAACAAGATAAGAATATGTGTGGGGCATCTTATTCAAAGTTAAGTGACATAAACAAAGAAGTGTACACTTGAGGCATTTTTTTATTTATTTTTTGATATCTTAGTGGGTATCCCCGCGACCCAACCCAGAGCCCAGCCAACCTTACCTTGGGCTTACAAACTGCCAAGTTGGGGAACGAAAGGGGTGAGACTAATCCCACTGGGTCGCACATTAAACCAACATGAGACCCACCATGTGTGCAATAGGGTAAATCGATTTGGGTACCAAACGAGGTTTGAACCTAGGTCGATGGGCTGCTCATCCAACAACACCACCAACCGGTCTACACCCAAGGCATTTTTGTTAAACTTTAATTTATCAATGTAACACTATTAGTAGAGATTTTCAAGGCCTAAGTGACAAAGATATCAAAGATGCACACCTAAGATGCTTTAGGGGTTGAAAGTCATTTAGATCATGTTTTGGATGGTGTTAACAATGTTTAGGTAATGGGTGTTCTCAAAAAGGGTGTGTAGCATCACTTTATTACTTATTTCTAATATTTCACCAATATTTAAGCTCGCTCTTTACTCATTCCTTATGGATCTTGGTGAGACAATCTTGTTATAACAAGATTTTCATGTTTGGGTTTCAAGATTCTTAGAGAATTCGCCTATTTTAGATCAAAACTTTTATGTATAAACTATTTTTATTCATTCATCCAACTTTCTATTTTTAGTAGTTAGTAGTTTTAGAAAGTTATTTTTTCAAGTTTCCAAGTAGAAAATTGCTTCAAAATCATAAAGTGTGTCAATACATCAATTTGTTATTTTAGCATGGCTATATCTAATAGTTATTATTTATTACATTTATGGACAAAGAGTTGAAAAATGTATGTTTAGGTCACTTTAATTATATTTGATTACATCGTTCCTTTAAAAGAGTTTTGGCTTTAAAATACTTTATTTCCCTTTTTTAGCTTTTAAAAGGTAGCTTTAAAAAATTATTTTTGGGATAAATAATTATTATAATAAATATCAAAATTTGGGTACCATGTATAACCTATAAATAAGTATTTTGGACACAAAAGACAATTAATAATAGTCAAAGTTATTCTTATGTTATGAAAATTATGAACTTGAGTTTTGTGTGTTTAGTATGTTGGATTTTACTAATTGAATAGAGAATGAATAATAGTGTTGTGATTTATATTAACATTATGATTCATTTTAGTGGTAGATATGTATGCATCTAAGTTGTTCAATTTGAAATCTTACATTATTAATGTGTGTTAAAAGTTCAGTTATCCTATTCTAGTGTGTGTGGACTTACTAGTTTTTTTAGTGTAGTCAATAGGAAACTATTTTTTATTTCTAACTTAGTTGTTTTATTCAATTGTAAGTAGTTAAAATATATAAAATCTTACTTCCAAGACATTGTCATTATTATCCTAGTGTTTATATCCAAGGAAATAACATAGGAAAGTAGGCATTAGATTGATGTGAAACCCCAAGAAGATATTGTATGATGTTCATATATGCTTAGTTTATCTATATTTTGGTGTTTATTGTTAGCTTAGCTCATTTCCTAGTGTCAATTTAGCTCTGTGACTAGGTTTAGTTTAGATCTCAAGGAGCTTCCCTCATAATTTGAAGAGAGGCCATATCCACGTAAATTTAAATATTTTAAGACTTAATCTACACATTATCCATTACTTATCCTAGGTCATATCTACAATATGAATTTGATTCCTAAATTTCAAATTTAAATTTAATATTAGACCTAAGTCAACCACCTTCTTACTAGTTGTTGTTTTCTGTTGGTTGACAAATTTATCTTCTTAAAAGATAGCTTAATATGACTCTTTATTACTCAAAAGGAAGACAAGTTATCAACAAACAGTTGGAGAGATCACCATTTCATTGGTGATCTTCCTCTAAATTTTAATGAGGTACAACTCCCTCTTATTATGTATTTGATTTTAAAGGTTATGCTTTTAACCAGAAAGCAAAAAAGGCATAACTAACATTGGTTCATAGCCATGATACCAATGCGACAAGACTTAAAATCAATATTATTTGTAGACACTGAAAAATGTCCTGAATGATATCATACACTCGAATTAGGTATACTAACATCATTTTATCTTGAAACCCATCCTCTTTTCACTCGGTTAATTAAATTAGCCTATCTATTTAATTAATTGCATCATTTTCCTCTATTAACCTAATTCATTCAAGTGGGTTGATTCCCCCTTTCACGCTAACATTTCATCTCATTAAATTAAATAAATCAAACTATTTAATTTAACTCCCCAAGTCTTCGTATTTAATTAAATGATCCTAAGCTATTTAATTAAATGTCATTTCACCCTTCCACCATTCATTAAATCATTTAATTTAATGAATATCACTTTATTCTTCTAAATCCCCCTAATTGTATGATTAACATTGTTTAATTAACAATTATTAATTAATCAAATTCCTCCCACTTGCAAGGGAATATATCCCCCCCTTTTTGCATAATTAAACTCTATTTTAATTTGCAAAATATAATTTTCTTTACCCATGAGAATATTTTCCAAAGAATATTCTCTCTCCTCCAATCATTTAAAAAAGGGAATATTTTCACTTAACTTCAAATGCAAGTTAACTTGTGACTTCTTGTGCAAGTTAACTTTTAACCTCTTGTACAAGTCAAAAGTGTGCTTGTTTGGAAGAAATGAGACCCTTGATTAAATATCATCTTGCATTCTCACCCATTGATGAGAATCCATGATGCATGCCTCCAATTTCCTCCATCCTTGATTGTTGATTAGTTTTTTCAATCTCAACCCTCCATTTCTCATTTTCTTTCCTATGAATAGTTCACTATTTGGAGACAAATAGATCCATCTTTTTTAGAGCAATTTTATGTTGTTGAAATCACTCACACTCACACTCATACTTTTCACACATTTAGCATATTTTAGTTTAAATTAGTTGCATAATAACTTAGATTTCATTAATGGCTTTCATAGTGCATCCATTTAGCTAATTAGATAACTAGGGTTTGAATCTTTTAGCTTAGAATCTCATTTAGACTAGTTTATCATTTGTATATTTGAATCATTTTTGCATAAATCATGTTTAATTAGCTTGTATCATGCTTATTTAGATTAAAATCATGTTTTCATACACATCTCACAACCGTTCTATCATTTTTCTTCAATAAAACTGACTTGAACAAGCTCATTTACCCATGAGATTGGGAAAGGGTGGTCGTTTCATCAACACAACACCAATCTCACAATGAGATAAGTTTTAGATGGGTTAGAGTAGACATTTTAATGCTTTCGTAGTTTAGAATGTTTTGTTTTAATGAATGTCTAGTTAACTTCAATTTGATTGATCATGTTTAGATTGAGTATTAGTGGCTTTGTTATGCTTCAATTCTTCATCGATCAAGCATAATCGGCCCGTACTAATATCTTTGATCACATTATAGTTCTAGAAGGAGGGAAAAACCAATCAAATTTAATCAATTTCTAGCTCAAATTCTATTCGTTTTTATTTTTGTAGGAAAGAGCGACACCCAAAACAATTTTAGCGACACCTTTGCAAGGCATCGCTATACAATGATGCTATTGTCATTAAAAATAGTGACACCTATTAAATACACCGACGCTCATTAAATAAATAGTGATGCTAATAGTTTTTAGAGGTATCAAATATTTAGAAACAACGACACCCAACCGAATAGCAATGATATCGTCGTCATTGTTTTCTCTACAGAGCAACACCCAAATTCACCAGAGTGATGCCCTAGTTCACCAGAGTGACACTATCATCGTCATTATTTTCTCTATAGAGCGACACCCAAATTCACCAGAGTGACGCCCTAGTTCACCAAAGCGACATTATCGTGAATAGCGACGCCCAACTCTAGTAAGAAATTTAACGATCATTTTTTAGCATGTATTTTAATTTTTTTGATTCATCGGATTACTAACATGCCTCTAACATTGTTCTAGTTTTTAGACTAATGAGGTTTTGCAGGATTGGACAACACGAAGCTCAAGTGAAGAAGTAATTTCATCTTAAGATCTTATGATTGTAACAAACGTCTTACGCTTTGGGGCAGTTATAACCCAATTTCTTATGCTTTTTACTTTATGCTCTAGGACCTCACTAATTTTCATTTGGGTTTAAAACTAACGCTCAAATGGGACTAAAGTTGAGCCCTCATTTTATCATTGTCTTTTGGGTTTTAAAATTTAACAAGGAAACTTAACATTTCATTTGGTGCATAAAATGAATTCATCTTAGCTTTAATTGATAAAATGAATGAGTGTTTATCTTCTTGTGACACTTATAGTGCGTATCCAATCCCCTTGCATTTCATGCAATCTTGGGTGAAGAAAAACACTCCAAGTATACTTCGTTGTTTGTGTGCACTTATAGCACATATACAATCCCCTTGCACTTCATGTGATCTTGGGTGAAGAAAAATACTTAAGTACACTTTTATGCTTTGTGTCACCTTGAGAGAGGACTTACTATGAGATACACCCTTCAATGAGAAACGTATAGGCAGGTTCTTGTAAGAACGTTTATTGACAACCCATATTAAAGGTTGGGAAATCATGAGAAAGTACCTTTTGTCTTGGACTATATAACATATTGCACCTAGTATTCTTCCTTAAGTGGAATGAGAACAGTAGCAAGAGCGTTAAGTAGCAAATCAAGTGTGTATATAGTTGGGTTTTCTCGATTTATTACTAAGAACCAAATTGTTTAGTTACCAAAAATCCTTAATGCTTGTTGGTGCAAGAATGGTCATTTTGAAGCCACCCCACATTTGTACTATTCGTTGTTGAAACAAAAAAATTCTTAGAATCTTCGTATCTTCAAGATTTTGAAATTTGGTGGTCCCGAGAAGTGTGCGTCGTGGAGGGGAGCCAGTGTCGCCAAATCTCCAACTGTTCGCATTATCTTAGTGTTTGGAGAAATACGAGTGGGGACTCAATAAGTATGGCCATTCAACCTAGGTGGTAAATGATTTTGAGTCAGTTTAATACTTTGCTTGGTTCCAAAACGTTGCAAACAAACATTTACAATCTTCCTCAAAATTTCAAACCCTTTGGTCTAAATATGGACACCTTTTGAAAAGCCTTGATATTAATGCTTGTCCTAAGGATTTATATCCTTAGAGATTTATAAATATCTTGAATTATATTTCAATCCATATTTTCCAAAGTTAACGTAAGCAACTATGCCTTCAAACCTTATGATTTTCACAAAATGGACATTGTGAAATTTATGATGTTTATGACAAGGACATTTAGTTTGAAAACATAAACAAGACAAGTTTTTATGATAAAAGAAACTCATTAAGCAAGATAAACTTGACAAATTGAATCCCACATGACTATTTGGAGACTAATTGCCCCCATCGAACAACCTGACCTTATGCCCGCTATCATACAAGGAAAACATTACAAACATTGAGTCTGAAGTCTATTGTAAAAATTATTTGAGTCTTATTTTACCAAAATCAGTGAGTCCTTAGGGTTTGATCACTTTATATGTATAACATGTTTCTCACTACCTTGGTCTTAGAAAACAAAAGTTCATTCTAGATCAACATTGGGTAGAACATTTCATCCATCCTTCATCATATTTTATCCTTCACTTCACCAAACTTTGCAAACTTTTGAACACACCAACACTTTGGACTTAGACATCAATCAACCCAAACCCTAACTTAGCTACTTTTTGTGTGAAATGAATCCTTTTCCATGCATTTGGTTAAGTTAGTTATCATTTGTGGACTAGATTATCTTTAAGGTCACAAGTCTACCCTAAAGATTCACAATTTCATTAACATCCTCTATCCAAACATCAAACAATCAAACCTTCTAAGTCAAAAGTGTTGTCCCAAAACATTGCAAAAATCACTTCCACATCATTCACCTTTTTCATCTCCCATTGTCACCATTGGTCCAAAACACCTTAGAGGTTCACTTTTGCAACAAGGTTAAAACACAAGAAAACATGGAATATAAACTTGATTCATACATCATGAGTGGTCCAAATCAACCAAACTATCAAAACCTTACAATGCTAATTTATTATCAAAACTTGCATTTATACAATCCACACATGTGATCAATATATCCTACAAACCTCAGTGCTATAACAAATGTGAGTATGCTCGATCTAAATTTTGGAACACCTTCCCCTATGGTAGATTTAAATCAAAGTCAAAACCTACAAATCTATCAACCAAACAATCAATACATGAGTCTTCAACAAAACAACATTATCCCATCAAATCAATACATGCCAAATGTGAGTATACCAAATACAAACTTACCAAACATGAACATATCAAATCCACACTTGGTGAACTATGGGATAGATACGTTTGCAAATCACACCAATCTTGTTCAAAATCCAAACAATATATTGATAACTCAATGTATTGATCCAAATCAAGGTAACACCATGAAAAATCAAGGTTACCTAAATCAAAGTAATGTGTTTCCCAACCATGACAATGTTCAATTCCAACCTATGATGCAAAATCTAAACAAATCATCCCAAATCAGGACATGGTCCAAAATAAATTTGTGCATGATCCCATACAAATACCACAAGTGTATATTCAAAATATGCTAGACCAACAACAAAATCCACTAAACAAATGGTATCAATATCAAATTATGCGAGATAAAATTGTTATACTTAGAAAATTCATTGATTCATATCACCCAGAGACATCTCCACCCACAAATCAACACACTCCGCTATTGGTTAAACCATGTAATAAAAATATTGAGTTGTTTCCGCAACCACATCAAGACCAACATCTTCAATATCAAGAAGCTGGATATCAAAATCAACAACCTCAACAACAAGATCAATCACCACATCTCCAAGATCAATCATAACTAGATCAATCTCAACAAGCACAAATCACACAAGAGGAAAAACATGAATACACTCCTTTAAGGGAGCCAATTGAATCAACATTAAACACATTAGTCCATGCTAAAATTATCAAACTTCCAAAATCATTAAATGGAGTGAACCTAGCATCAAGTTCCCATGGGATGATGATAATGCTTATTGTGAATACCATAGCACAAAAGGTCATGACACGTCAGATTGTATCGAACTCAAAGATCTCATCCAACACTTTCTTGATCAAGAAAAAATAACTATTCAAGACAATGATCAAGATTCAACCATTAGTGATGGTAGTGACAATCTCTCCACCACAATTGTTGAAAACAATGATCAAGATCTATCCATCAATGAGCACCTTGAAGATGTTTCTACCACATCAAACGATCAAATCAACATACATCAAGAGACATTTTTTAATCATGATCAAGACCCATCAACAATATCCAACAATGATCCATCTCAAGAAGCGTTAACATCATTTGATCCTATGATTGAAAACATTGACAATATCCCCACCACCATGTTCAAGGACAAAATTCAAGATTCACCTACCAATGATCATGTTGACAATGTCTCTACATCGCCTAACAAGTTAGAGGACATATCTCAATAATTTATTCCAAATAATGATCAACATATTTCACCAAAGTCTAGCAATGGTCCTTTCCAAAACATATTGACATTCTTTGACCTCATGGTTGCAGATATTGAAGGAATCCTCAACTCAACACTTAATTAAATTCCGCTCAAAGATCAAGAAAATATTGAGCCAATACTCATGCCTAATGAAGACATACAAGAACCCTTTGTAAGAAATTCATCCTTTGAAATTGACCCATGTCAAGAGCTTGATCCAAAGCATGTCGAAAGAAATTCCAAAATTAATCAAGATCAAGAATCTGTATCTCCAAGATACTACCACGATCTAATGGGTATTTTCCAATCCATACAAGATGTCACAAATAATGATCATCACACACTCCTCCATCTACCCATGAGATTCTTACTCCTAATGGACACGTAGATGATCTTCATTCAAATTAGATGATCTTAATTGATAAATGTTGCATATTATTAACCATAGCCATGTAACCAAAAAACTTATCACTTCTAGAATTTGATCCAAAATATTATGTTTTTGAATTAGTTGATTATCAAGTAAAGCATATTGCAACACTTTGATGGCTTAAGGTAAATCTTGGTCTAATTTTAAACTAGATTCTAAAGTATACTAGTGAACAACATACTTCTTGTTGGAGAGGTTGCATAGATTTGATTTTATACACATGAAATTTGTAACTATCATCTTGTCTTTCACAGATATGGTAGTGATATCGTACATGTAAGCAATTTATCCTATTGTATCAAAACTTCCCAACCATTTATGTCTCCTCAATTCGGCATCACATTTTCTACAACACAATGACCCCAAGGCCTTTTCTAACACATCTATATAATCTATTATCTATAGATTGTTTGAACTTATCAAAACTCAAGCATGGGCCTTGATTTGAATCATTTTCTTGGAATGTTGACATGTCAATTGCTTGAGCAATTTGTACTTTGATTTTTTCTCTTTTTCGGATCTGGATTCCAAAGAAAAAAATGGAACAATAGGTTCCTTTCACAAGAGGTTACATGGTCTAGAATTGATGTAGAATTTTTTTGTGAATGCATTATCTTTCATCGATATAGCAACCATTTTATAAGCATAAACAACTCCTTTTGTACCAAAGGTTCTAAGTCATTAGTGTTCCTTCAAGTTGGGATCCTTAATTTTTGAATCATAACAACTCCATGGTATTTTCCTAATAGCTCTATGTCACTTCCCTATTGTTTCTTTTACTTTTCTAGACTACGATTGTAACATCGTTAAAATATTTTTTCCTTTCAAATTAGTCAACTTAAAATTTCCCATAAATTATCATTATAAATTGTTAATTAATATTTCATAAGAAAGAACTACTAGTGTGAAAAAAAAGCGAAGTTGAAAATCTCAAAATAAAAGAGATTACAACACCACACAATCACAATATATTTGTTTAACATCCATACATGCTTGAAGCTAGCAACCTTATATTACTTCTTGCATAGTTTTGATTCTTAGATTAGGGAGTAGTCAAATGCCAAATAAGTAGCACATAAATAATACACTACCTATGGCCAATATTAAAAAATGGAAAGTTTTTTGGACTAAGATGAGCAATGCAAGGAATAGTAATATTTTTAATTATTAGCATAATGAACCTAATTAGCATCACATTGTCATAAATAGGGTCAACCATTGTATTTCTTGTCATGCATGATTTTCTCATTTGTTATTTGATCTCCTCCAAAATAAATGCTACAAAAAATAACCAATTTAACAATGCATACTATAAAAAATTGGCCTACGAGGAAAGAGTGATTATCCAAAACTACATTATATATAGGTTTCATGTAAACACTTTTGGACCAATAAAATACATTGTACTAGATGCCCTTTTGCATTTTATTTTTTATGTAACTAAAACTTTTTCTAAAATTGGTCATGACCTACAACCATAACTTCTTTGCAATTATGATCCTCAAATTGAGCTTATTAGTTAAATCGAGTGTATTTACACATGCACTCGAGAAAAGACAAACTTAACAATGTTCAAACCAAGTTTATACATGTGCAGTTAATATTAAGAATGTTTTAAGTAAAATAGAAGTATACTTATAGTAATGATTATCTTATTAATACAAATCAATAAATATTGTTGCACTGTACAAGTAGAATAAGTAAAAAATACCGATCTCTCATTTCTCGCACTATTTAATGAAATATAATTTATGCATTACAATGATTTTAATATTTTGATAAGTGTAGTAGAGGCCACTAAAGAAATAATTTGTGAGGTTGTTAAGGATACTCATATTGTTGTTCCTCAACACCACCTATGTGTATTCAAATGTTAGATAAATGAAAACCATTTTCTCATATTTGTGAGTGTAGATGATAGAATTAAAATAACAAGTCAAAATAATAAAATTTGACTTTATTTACAATCACAAAATGGGAAAAAAATGTCACAACAACATCTACATCTTCATAATCTTATATCTGATAGTCAATTTGTACAAGTCACAACACATCTTGCACTCTATAAGTAGAATAAATAAAAACTACTTATGATCTCTCATTGGTTTCAATCTTTAATGAACTAGAAGTTCTGTGTTATTATTTTAAATTTTTGATACCGAGTGTAGCAAAGGCCACCAAAGAAAATGTTGATGAGGCTATTAATGATACTTGTAATTTTGTTCATCAACACCACTCATATGTATTCAGATGTTAGGTAAATGACAATCATTTTCTCAAATGGTTTTGCACAATGTTAGTGTATCTTCTAGTGTTGTGAAAAAGATTAAGTTTAACAGTCCTAATGCTAAAAACAAAATGTAAAACTATGAAAGCTCATAAAACAAGTCTATGAATATAGAACCATCCCTGGAAATGGTGCCAAAAATGTAGATTCTAAACTAATATATCATGAAATTGGTAGAACCTACACAATTTAGAGGTGTGTCTGGCTAAACAGTCCACTCAACATGGCAAATACTACATTAAAACTGTCAACCCAAGGTTTGTAAACTTATGATGGTGTTTCATTGTATGTGCCTTTAGAGACTCAGGACTACCTAAGTTATCCTATTCAAGATGTTCTACTTACTGGAAATTTACAAAATTACATAACAGTAAGAGAAACAAACTGGAACTAATGGCTACGGGTGCCTACAACTTAACTTGTAACTGAATTGTTGCTAATAAAGAATTACTATATCAACTCAAAACTAATCAAAATTAACAACCAAACTTATTCTAACCTCTGGAGTGCTATTGATCAACCAGATACATGCATGCCCATGAACATTCATTACTAATAATAAAATTATGAAATTCTCACTTAACTCACATGTAGTTCATGAAGTAATAAAAAATAGCACTATAATATAATTTAATTCTATGGTTTAAATTTGGCATTTCCATACACTAAGATTAAGTACACTTCATTTTTTTTGGTAAGTGACATCTATAATCACACAAGTATAAAGTTCCAAGATCATATATTACTTGGGGAGGTAATCTTGTGGTGATTGATTTTTTTCATTTCTTTGTTGTGTGCTATTGTTATGGAAAAAACTCAAATTGAAATACTAACTCCATATAGTTATGCTTCATGAAGAAAATTAATGTGGAACTATCTACGGAGAAAGTATTATCTAGGATATCTAAGAGAATCTATTCCTAAAACACCCAATAAAGCTTGGGAGACTTTTGAAATTTTGTATGGTAAAACTAAAAAGATTATGAGATATCAATTTGATAATGATTTGATGAACCTTCATCCTAACGATTTTGACCATATTCAAGACTACATCTATAGGATTAAGCAACTAAGAACACAACTAAAGGATTATAGTAATATTAAGGAGGATTTACAATTGTTTCTAAATGTGTTTTCCAAGCTTAGTCTTGAGTATTTAGTATTTGTTTCTAGCTTTCATACCATCAACTTTTTGTTGGAGCAACATATGTTGAGCCTAATTTTTATGCTTTTTCAAATATTCTAATCCAAGAGTAAGTGAAGTTAATTAAAATGGGTCTCATTAATTCTTCTAAACCACGTCGATGGCTAGTAAGCTAAAGGTACAAAAATAATTAGGAAAATTCAAAAAGAAATAAAAGAAAAATAACAAGCTACAAATTCAAAATCCTCTCGCTCTTAAGGGGAATCCTCCAAGAAGTAGAAGCCTAAATGTACATATTGCAAGAAATCATGGCATGATGAGCATTATTATTATTGAAAATAGATTGATGAGTTGAAGCATATTCTTAAGAAGAATCAAATCAACTTGCCTTCAACAATGTCATGAGGTTCGTCTTCTTCTTCATCATCAAACTCGAAGAAATAAAAGGGTCAAGCACTTGTTGTAGTTATAGATTTTGAGTCAAAGAGGTGGATACTTGATTCCATATCTTCATATCATATGGTTTCATCATAGAGTATGTTCTCTTCATGTGAGTCTTGTTCATTACCACACATCTTAATAACTGTCAACACATATATGTGTGTTTGTGGGAAGGGATATATTAACATGTATTATAGATAATTTAATGGTGTTCACTATGTCCCGTCATTGTCAAATAATATCCTTTCCATCTATTAGATCACACATGGTGGAGCAAGCAAGAGTGTTGATTTCATACTAGATTTTGTCATTGTTCAAGATTTACGCAGCAAAGCTATAATTGTAGTTGGGAAGGTTGATCATAAATCTCAACTATACACATTCTCACATTTTTATCCTATTTTTTCTTTGAAATATGTACACACTCAAAAACCTAGAGTGGACATTTTTGAGACGATTCAATTTGGTCATTTGAATCTTGGTGTTCTTTCATCTACTAAGGTTTTAAAGACATGTGTTGACATTCCATAACCTCCATCTATTGTTTCTTCTTATGAGAATAGTGTAGGAGTTGAGAAAATACAACTTCACAAACCCCGAAGATCACCTGCATGCAAATAACTTGTCACAAAAGAAGAGATGGAGACAAACAAGCAAGGGTTCTCTGAAAACTAAAAATGTATATATCAGAGAGAATGAGAGAATGAATTGATATTAAATACAATGGGATAAATCCTTATAAAAAGGAGATCATGCAAACCCTAATAAAACCCTAATAGGAAAAACCCTAATAGAAGCCCTAATAGGAAAATATTTAATAATTAATATAATTATTAAATGTCACTTTATGCAAACTAGCGTGAAATCTTAAGAAGGGAATAAAGGTAACTTAATCAACATAATTAAGTTAAAACCTTTACTCTAACAAATAGTGTTGGTACATCCATGACTTTTAATGATTTAGTGCAATAAGACATTCATAATCTCCCAAATATAGCTACTTGGGATGATTACTTGGCAAACATTACAAGATTTTTTTGTGAGTCCTATCTTACAAACTTGAAGGACACTATTGAGGATATTCATATTCTCTTTGATGTTACATCTTATAGAATTGCACCATCTTCTTCAGATGTTGTGAGGGCACCTTTAGACCCTCCTTTTTCCTTCTCTAACTCATCATTTACCATAGTTTGGCACTGGTGTGGAGACTCTTGAGAAACATTTGAAGGATCCAATTTCATATTTGGATCTTATTCTACATTTTTTTCCACAAGGTTTTGGATTTTCATCTTCATCAGTGTGGTGTGGAACACCTAACTTGATTGTGGTAGCTTTTAGCATTTACATGGGGACACTTGAGCATTCAAAGACATTAAACATATTGATCTTTCTTCCCTAATATTCCTTTCAATGATGTGAATACATCCTATTGTGGTGCCATAAATTTTCACCCTTGACAATTTTACACTATGTTTTTCTCCCCCATAAATTATTGAGCCTAATTGGGTCTATATTTTCCTAAATTATGTATTTTATATCCAATTTGTACCACTTTCCCATAAATTGTAAGCATCCAACTATTATTCCACCTTCAAAAGTCAATGTCTAGAGAATAGGGCCAAGATCCATTCACCCTAGGGCGAATGAGTATCCCTATTATATCGGGGACCAATTTTGGACATGTCAAAGTGGCCATCTTAACATTCAAAATTAAAAATTTGAATATCGACTATCGAGATTTAATTCTCAAAAAATTAGAGAAATGCCTATAAATACCTAGTTATTGCATCATTTGAAATCTAACAAAAAAACAACAAGAAAACTATTGGCGAACTTATGATCAAGAGCACTATCAAGAAAGTCAAGAGCAACATTTTTTTATTATTGCAACAATTCAAGATCCTAACATAATTTCAAATCTTATATGAGTTTATGTATGTTAATGTTATCATTGTTTTGTAAAGGCTAGCCCCTTTTGTAGGTATCTAAAGCATTCAATCAAATCAAGCAAGCAAGATCCAAGAACTTGAGGTGATGTGTATGACCTTAGTCCTTCAAGGAAGCATTGTAGGGTGTTTATTGTCAACACTTTTTGAGTTTATCATTCTTTCCTATTATTTATCCATTTTATCATTGACATTGTCACCGTGGAAGTG
Organism: Sequoiadendron giganteum; assembly: GCA_007115665.2. NCBI lineage: Eukaryota > Viridiplantae > Streptophyta > Pinopsida > Cupressales > Cupressaceae > Sequoiadendron > Sequoiadendron giganteum. Next base: position 979,182,750 of record CM021100.1, on the reverse strand, counting down.
GAAACACTTACACAAGGTTGATTGAGACAAGACCCTAAATGGCCCAACATTTTCCCTCTCTTTGAATGTGCAAGTTTTAGGATTAAAGAGGATTGAGTGAAGCTTGAAGACAAATTGTTCATTGTTGCATTTGAAGCCTTACATCTTATCAACAAATGGAAACTCACCTATAAAATTATCCAATAATGTTCTGAAAACTCTGCAACTAGAAATCAGAAGCTTAGATTTGTCATTAGAGGACCCCAAAAATAGAGTAGAAGTGTCATACAAATACCCATTTTGTTGCAAAGATGGTTGTCTTTGCACCAAAAGATCAACCTGTTAATGCCTAATACAACAGTTGGATTTATACAATATCCAAGATCCAAAGGAGGTGGTTAAACCATGTCACAAAGCTCGAGCGTCGCATTGTCCCACACCGTCGAGACCACAGGTGACACCTTGCAACAATCCCCCCCAGCGCAAGCGAGGGGTTCAAACCTGTGATCTTGGCTCTGATACCAATTTTTGCAAAGACGGTTGTCGTTGCACCAAAAGATCAACCTGTTAATGCCCGATATAACTGTTGGATTTATACAAGATCCAAGATCCACATGAGGTGGTTAGACCATGTCACAAAGCCCAAGTGTCGCGTTAGCCCACACTAAGGAGACCAAGGGCAACACCTTGCAACACATTCTCCCTAGGGTGACCTTGTCCTGCTATAGTGATCAGATCCAAATTCTAGTGATAGGAACATAGTCCTTTGTACTTTCCAAATATGCCTACAAGTTATTATTTCAATCTATGCATTGTTGGGATCTTACATTTTTCATATTAGGTCATATAGTTGAATCAGGTTAATCATAGAAAACCAATTCCAAATCAAATTATAATCCTTAATAAGATGCAGATTCAAGTTTTATTGGTTGACATTCATGGTGTAAAGTCAATCTACTCACCTTGTTAATCTCCATATTAATGAAACATAAGAAAATACTATCCCACTTACCAAACCATTTCAATCCTAGGTTTACATAGTAGACCTAATATTCTTATTTTCTTTATTTCATTTTGGTGAACCTGACTTGTTAACATTACATACCTTTTGAAATTGTATCCTAGATCTATGTTTTGCATTGCATTCTTTTGCATCTTTCATTTAGGGTTTCACTTTTGCATCATAAAAGAAAAAAAATTAAAAAATTACATATCATTTTGCATCATCAGTTGCATTAGGATTCATTTCAGTCGCCTTAGGCCAGATCTCTATTGAAAATTGCATTCATAATTGTCATTTGCATTGTTACACATTTACATTTACATTTACATCACATTATCTTAAATTGAGAAAAAATTGGACAAATACTTAGTTATAGACCTATTTGCACACAAAAGCAAAACCTTTAGATGACAGAATAAACAATCAAATTTTGAATTTTCAGAACCCCTGTCAAGGACATAGACACCCTTGGGTGCCCAGTCCTTGTACACTAGAATTAACAAGCTTTTTCACACTTTTGTGTCTCTGTATTCATTCTGTTTGTGATTGTAGAACTTTATTTTCACATTCTTAATTGCATTCATTTAGGAATATTTCATTTGGCTCAAAAAATGAAAAAAAATTGCATTGTTTTGTTTTAGAATTGTATCAAAATTATCATTATTAGATTTAGGCATCTTAAAATTAGTTAATTTATGCATTTTAGATCAGAAAATTGCATTCGAATTTGTCATTTATTGTTCACATACTAATATAAACTTGTATTGGCATAAATTAAGCGAATTCTAGAAAAGTATTCGCTATTCAAATTATTTTCAATGAGACCCAAAATCCTTCAACAATGCCTTGCAGTCAAACTTTGAAATTCTAGATATCCTGTCCAGGACTCAGACGCCCTTGGGTGCCTCTGTCTTGTTTGTTAAACCCTATTTTAAAGTTACTAAGTTAATTTTACCTTAATGAGTAAATATGTTGATAAATGCAAATTGTTACTTTAACATGTTTACCAAATGAAAGAAATGTTGAAATATGCATTAAGATGATATTGCTTTTAAAGGAGTGATTATGTTTATATTAATGTAATGCGATGAAAAGATATGAAATATAATGTGAATATTCTAATGCTTTGTCAATGCAAAGTTTTTATGATGCAAGTGGATTTCATGTGAACGTCTAACTACTATTATTATGTGCTAAGTTGGATGCAGGAACAGGTTCAAGCCTCTAGAAGAGAGGGAAACTATCACTCAAGAGAGGGGCTTGGTCTAGTAACCTTTAATAAGACCTAAATTGAGCTTTCACACACCCATACACACACACACACACTTCTAGTTTGGTTTAGTTGAGTCAAGACAGTCATAATTTGGTAAGTAAACCCTTAGTCAAAGTCTTGGATAAATTGGGAAGATTGTTTGCTCATCTTTGATTGATTATTGTTTTTTGTTTTTGGTCTTTGACTCTGTGATTATTTCTTTGGTGAATTATGTGTCTACATCCTTATTTTGATTTTGAGTTCTTCTTTGTGTAAAAATGATAACCCATGCATGAGTACATCACATGCATAGGGAAATTGAATGGACATACACCACACATATATATGTTTACATTCGATATATATAAATGTTTATCAATCAATGAGAATATGGTTATATGTGTTTGAGTTGGATATTAAAGTAATGATATAGGTATATTAAAATATACATATATTAATGTATAAGTATATTACTATGTTCATGTAAATGAATATACTTATATATTAGTATACATATAATTACTTAAATATATATTTAATTAGCAACTAATATAAGCAATATTCGTGAGAATATAGTATTATAAACTATGTTGATATATATACATTATTATGAGAAGTGCATGATATACTTTCATAACGCATTGTTTTTAATATAGCACAATATTATTATAGACCTTAAGTGTTGCATATACTAAAGATAACCAAACTTTAAGCTTATTGATGCGCATATACCAACACATTTATAGTTCATAAAAATGGGTTTAAAAGCCAATGCATAGGTTGCCATGGACAACACATAAACAAATAACAATTCATGAAGAATTTAAATGTTGAGTAGAGTAAACCATTTCTAGTGCATAGGATGAGAATTAATTAGCACAAATATTTGCAAGATATTGATAGTAATATAAAGTCAATTAATCATCAAAAGTTGCTAGTGCTTGGGAGAGATATTCAGATCAAAATACATAGTAAATTTAAATGAAAAGCATATTGAAAAACTATGCATAAGCAAATTAATAGACTAAGTCAAAGCATGAAGGCAAAGTGGATAAGCAATACACAAGAAAATTGACCTGGTAAATAACAAATAGCAACCGAAGGAATAGGGTGCATAAGGTAAAATATGGTGCCGACTTGTGAGAAGTATGAATCGATTAAAAGTTTGATTTGCAATATGAATTCCATATTATGAATCGTTATAAAATATAAGAAATGGTCAAGTGTGCAGTTGGACAAGTAAGTTGACCCATATAAGACAATTACCTTGCATTTTTATTATCACACTTGTTCATTTGAGTAAAGCAACTCATTCACCTGGTTGTGTATGTGTTTATTGTACAACGATTATAGTTGCCAACTTTTCTTAATCGTGTCGAGTCAAACCTTTTGAGCTGAGAAGTTTCATTCTTGATACCATGTTTATAACCTTTAAGTGTTGACCTTTGTGTATAAATAAAGGTGCTATCTACCTCAATAGTGACACATATTTGCATTCTTGTTGTGATTTTCTGAGATGTTAATATCTGAATTTTTGAGTTGAGTGTGTAACATGCCAATTGTTCATGCAAGTAAATTTCCCAAGTTTTCACTTTCAATTAAATAAACTATGCTACTCAACCATTGCCATAAATTTTTTATTTTCTTAATAGAGAACAAATGAACATAGATGTCATAGCAAATCCAGTTTTGATTTCATTTCCAAAAAAATATTCCACATGGGTTTGGGGCCCTAGCTTGGTTGGCTAAATCTTTCCTATTGCAAGAGGTTGGTCACGAGATCTAGTCTCCCCACCCCCCTGTGGTATCGGAGGGCGTGTCGCGCCAGCGCCACCGGTCACATTAAAATTTTTACTAGGTGCACTGCAGTTTATAGGGGGTCATGCTACCGATTCCTACATTCTAATAATTTTTTTTTTAAATAAATAAATAATAATATTCCACATATTACAATATTCTAAATATTATGTACAAAGTACATACATACCTCAATCGAGCTTCAATGCAATAGATATAGATGGTCCAGCAATCTCCTTTCAAATCTTGGTCACCTACTAAGGAGGACAAGCATCACTCAAGCGCTTTTCCACCAACCACAAACTCAAATGTGGTGCCCCACACATCTATCATCTGATAGATGGCCCTACCCTTCGACGAAGAGATTGGTGGAGTAACCTCATAACGACAACCATTATGATCTTAGTGTTATGTCCTACATAACTAGAACTTGTAGACTCTATAATCCTGAAATAGCATGCATAAATAGAACATGGTGAATTGACAATAAAACCAAAGGAAATCATACTAATTTGGCCAAAGTGTTCTCACTCAGTACTTTGAGTGACATTCATCCTACTCACATACACTACTCAAGCTCGATTTGACTTTAGGCCATTATAAACTATGTATAGGTAATTTCCTTCAATAGGTTGTCTTTAACCTTAGAAACAACCTATTCCCTCCACAAACACAATGGTATCTCTGCCCAAAAAGCATAAACATAAGTTACCCCCTTGAATGGATAATGAAATCCCAGGTATAACTTATAAGCTTTCTAGTATTACAAGTTAACTTTACAATAAATAACCCTCAAGCTATCCTTGTCTCATCATTCCTAGTATATAATACTAATGATAAACAAACTCTCATATTATGGAGTATATGTTTAGTTGTTTATTATGAGTAGGTTATTATCTTCTTTAGATAAGTGTGAAATATTCTCGATGAATCTACTCTAGGGAATTTGGTTATACTCCATATTAAGGAATGGGTGTTTGCAATTATTATTATATACTATATTAAAGATAAGCTTATGTAGTAGAGGCTTGATTCATGAAGATGGGTTATATAGTTACTTTGAACTAATTAGTGATAATTTTATCACTACGACATTATACAAACCTTGAATGATAATCAATACTTGATTAAATACTCATGTCTCCTTGAAATAGGAAGCGAGTCTTAATCCTAGTGATAGGGTATAAACTTAAAGGTTAGATCAATATTCAATGATAGGGTTAAGAGTTGTATCTAATGGTTATGTTATTATCTTATTTTGACTAAGAGTCTATTCATAGAATTCCTAAAGGGGACTCACATACCGGCAACCCAAAGCCATGATGAGTAGAGAACTTATAGGTGCAAAATCACAAACCCTTATCAAGCTATTGTCCTCCCTATTTTATACAAATGTAGTAAACATGAGAATATTTGCACGATATATTGAAAGAGAGGCTTTTATGATGGTCACTTGAACATTACACTAATTTTTGTTGGAAACTCTAGGTTTGGAATAACCTATTTTGTAAGGTTATCTATTTGATTATCGATTGAAGCGATAAGTTGGGATTAGCCTATATAATCTAATTGATAATTTGATTGTTGATTATACTTTCAATTGGAGTCGATTTATTGTTGAGACAATACTTTTGAGTGAGTCCTTTATTGATATGATTGATCTTTTGATTGAGGTCATTTATTGATGAGATTATATTTTGATTGAAGTCATTTATTATTGAAGATTATACTTTTGATTGAGGTCATTTATTGATGATATTATACCTTTGTTTGGAGTCATTTATTGTTGAGATTTCACTCTTGTATGAGAAATTTTATTGATGTGAATGTACTTTTGGAATAGAGTCATTTAATGATGTGATGTTATATTTATATGTATGGTTAATTTGTAAGTTGGAGTTACTTTGATTTACTTAAGTAGAAGTGACATAATAAACTTAAGAGGTTATAGGTTATTTTTGGGGTTAAGGTTACTCCATGGTGTAAGATGATAGCCTATGCATAGGTTATGAATGGTCAATAAAAATCTAGCTGGGAAGGTGGGTGAAGTTTATGGCATCCACTCTGTAGAGTCTAAACTAATATATTATGAACTTGGTAGAACCTACACAATTCAGAGGTATGTTTGACTAAACAGTCCACTCAACATTGCAAAGACTATGTTAAAATGTCAACCCAAAGTTTATAAACTTGTGATGGTGTTGCATTGTATGTTCCTTCAAAGACTCAGGACTACCAAAGTTACTATATTCAAGATGTTCTACTTGTTGGAAATTTATTAAATTACATAATAGTAAAAGAAAAAAACTAGAACTAATGGCTACGGGTGCCTAAAACTTAACCTATAAACTGAACTGCTTTTAATAAATAATTATTGTATCATCTCAAAACTAATAAAAACTAACAACCAAACTTATTCCAAACTTATTCTAACCTCTGGATTTCTACTGATCAACCAAATGCATGCATGCCCATGAACATTCATCACTAATAATCTAAGTGTGAAATTATAATTTAACTCGCATGTAGTTCATGAAGTAATAATAAACATAAAACATCTACTAAACAAAAATAACAACTATAAATGAAGTGAAGAAAAATTACGTTGAGTGGCCTGCTCGAGTCGTTGTTCTCACTTAACTAGAACCAAATCTAACTATCAGATTTTACGCATCCATGTGCAATTGGAATTCATTCATTGCATATCACAAAATATTACACAAAATCTTCTTCATAGATTCTATTCAATGAAAATCATTCTGAATAACCATCATGTTTGCAGATAACTAAAACTAAAAAACAACTAATAATGAAATATTGAGATCAACTCACTTATCTAAGGACTCATTCATCGACTATATACAAGCACGAGAGAGTTTATTCCAAGTAACAACTAACTGCAATCATTAACTTCCACTCCTAGATATCAGAGCATATAGTTAACATTGAATTGTTCAAACCATAACTAGAAAAGAAAGAAGAATCCTAATAGAACAGAAACTCTGTAAAATAGAATTTGCATGTAAAAAACACAATAAATTATCAAAATCCTATAAAAAAAGAGTCCTTCTTTCCCAACACTTTATTAACTTATTACATTCAATCTCCATCAGGTGTCTTCAAACAATAGTTATTGCATTCAACTTAATCTGGAACTTCCCTTGTTTTGTTGTCTCAATCTTCCTTTTGTTGCTGGCTACAACTTCCAGTTGCTACATGCTACAATTCCTCCTTGGCTGCAAAAATGTACACAAGACTAACTACTATAATTAAAATATAGAATTTCATCCATATATCATGCATACTCACATATAAACCATGCAATACTATTACGTCATAACCATATTTCCATTACTATGATTTAGGTCCAAGTCTGTATAATAAGTATGAAAAGATAGCATAAAGGAGTATTATCTTAAAGGTATATCTAAAAGTGTCTGAAAGTATGCATAAAAGCAACAAAAAATAGGCTAATAAAGAAACACATCATCCCCCCCAACTATACTTTTGCTTGTCCTCAAGAAAAACACGAGGGGTAGAGATTATATTGCAAGGTAATATGCGTAAGGTCCATAACAACATCAAATCCTCAAATCTATTTCAAGTAAAAGCCTTTCTAAGCTGCAAGTTGCCTCATTCTAGTATTCCCAACTCACTCACATTCCTCGACTTTCTCCCCAATCCAATATGGAACTGGATAAAGTAGCATAGGTGGGTGAAATGTGAGTGGTACCTAGTAAATCCCTATGTCAACACCAATTGCCATGTATCTTTGTACCCTTTCAAGCATGGTCATGAAATTATACATGGAATGAGGTTCCTTTCTATGTAATTCTCAGGTCAAGGTATTCTATTTGCTCTGCATATAACTGTAGCACTGTTGACCCAAACCCACGGGTAAAATTTACATTCTTTTGTAATCTAATGTCCTCAGTTTCATAATTTTCTTACCTACACCTTTATGATCCAAAAGTTTCAACCATTCATCTATAACTACATCAAGTTTTTTATTTCTTTCCTTATGGGGAGAGCAATTAATTTCTCCCTCTCCTCATATTCTTCCATTATTTCTCCCTTGAGTTGTTCATTTTTGTAATAAGATGCAGGTGCCCTTACCTGGAGATCCCCTACAAATATTAGAGAATTCCACTCTATTTCATTTGGAAGCACATAATTGTGTAAATAGTATTCACACAATTGATCTTGCTCCTTAGGTGTAGAATCAACAAAAAATATTAAGAAACTCAAAAAAAATATTCATCCCAACTGATTGATTACTAATCAGCCTACTAAACTGAAAAGTTAGAAATATTTCTTGCAAAAATAATGCATATGCCCTCATTGGAGGTCTGCATCTTATTATCTATGCAACTTTTTTTCCACTTCTTCTAACTTAACTACTGATCTTCTTAACTCCATGCCTTTCTTCTCTATCTCCTTAGCATGTTCTTCAATCAAGATTTCTTTTTCTTTCTTCCACTTTTCCTTTTCTTGTGCAAAATCACCAGTCACTCTCCATAGCTGATAACCAAGTGACAAGGTGGTTTGCTGAATTGGAGTTCATATGGTAGAATTTTTATGATCTGGTACTACCAATTCTCCATCCTCAATCTTATTTATGACCGATTGTGCCAACAAATCAAGTTTAGTACCATAGCCATATGTTTGCAATTTTTACTCCATTTCTTGTATTTTTGCTTCCCTTTTCTTATCCTTCTTTTCATAAGTTTGTACTAATTCTTCCAAATGTTTGATTTTGTCCAAGGCTTCTCGGAGCTCCTTCTTAATTTTCTTTCTTCTATATACATCTCCTCTATTTCCATAAGCTGCTCATTACCTCCCCCTTCATAGTCCTCATAGGTAAAACTATCTAGGGTTTCCTTCCATATTTTCTTAGCAACAAACACATATTTTGATTTTGAATCAAAATTAGTAGACACGTATCTCTTCCTTTTCTCAAATATATTTACATTCCTAGGGATATCTCCCTTCCCTTCAAAGTCTATCTCTACTAACAAGACACATTCCTCTTGTTGTTCTTTGCTCTTTTCCTCTTCTTCAAGTTTCTCTACATTTCCCCTCATGACACCTTGTCTCTTCAATCCACCTAAACGTCTAGCTATAGGTGTCTCCTTCTTAACATCATTCTTCTTCTTCTTAACATCCTTCTTCTCCTTTTGGACATCCTTCTTCTTTTCTATCTTAGAAGGTGTGGATGATGTGGATGTGCTATCTCTTCTGCTCTTGGGTTTTTGTGATTTTGAAGAAGATGAAATTTCCTCAATTACAAGTGACCTAGACTCTTGCACATTATGTTCCTCATGCTCACTTTGGCTGCAAGTAGGTGAAACCGTAGGTGAGACATGAGTACTTTCTCTCATAGGTTCATCTTGTGGCTCTACAGTCTTAGGTACCACATGTGTATCTAGTAAACTATTAATATCTTCACATTTCTTAAAATATTCCTAGTCTACTTGTAGGTACTGAATTATCAAACTTATTTTTACTAGTAAAGCAATCAAACAGTAGTGTGATAGGGCAGTGCCACTTTGTTTCCTTTGATACTCCAATGCCATTCTTTTCAACATATTATAAAGAAAATTTGGCACATTTACCAGCCTATTGTGCCAAAGGTGACTAAGCAATTTAAAATGTATTGTATACAAGAGATTTTGCCTACCATCACAAGTAAGATATCTAACAATATAAGAAGTGCAATTAGCCTAAAACCATGGAAGAGAGAGACTCTTTATACCTTGTGAAGATGAGTCCAATTCTCTCCTCATTCACATAATTCCTCTTTGGTTACAACTACATCTACATGTACTGGAAATTTTGTTCCAGTTTTAGGTAACCCAAAATCTCGTGCTATGGTGACCTTAGATGCATCCACTAATAGTCCTTTCACCATTGCTTCATCAAGCTCCAATGTGGCTGAAAACCTTCTTGTTATCTCATTGTCAAATTCTATTAGTTAATTCAGGAAATAATTAAGCCAACCAACTCCAGTAAAAATAGGTAAGACTATTATGTCTTCTAGTGTTTGCTTGTGATCCAATGGCTCCCTTTTGATAAAACCAGCTCCCATTATGAATCTCTTTACTCTTCTCAATGTGTTTAACCTTTGAAAATTTATCTCAATTCACTCCACCACCTTCAAAACCCTTCTCCTTCTTGTTGTTTTCTCATGTACTTTTACTACCACACCATAATTGAAACTCCCCTTCTTAGTATCAATTTAATTTGAACTCACAAATAGGTTATAGGTTTGACTCTGGGTTGAAATTAGCTCAAGTTCTCGATATTTGGAATTGGAAATTGAAAGTATTAACAAAAATTAGGGATAATTTAGGAGGGTTTTTGCATGTCACATTTATCTATTGCATTTGATTTGGGTGGCAGATTTCAAAAAAACTATCTAAGTTGTACCCTCCCCCTAACTTAATGGTTGAAGTGACCTCACTTCAACTCATGATTGGGAAGTGGTATGATTAGAAAGTATGGAAATTAATGGTATGAATATTTCGCATGCATAAGTTAATATGAAAGTTTAAATAAAGCGATGGTAATTATAATAGCGTACCTTGCGTACTGGTCGGAAGAGACTAACCAATCATTGCACATGTAAAATAAATAGCATGTATCCAAAATATAATTTGATGTGATCGAAAATAACTGCAGGTGAATAAATTGTGAGGTGGCAGATGGAATGTAATAAAGCGAATTAGATGTATAATAGCCGGTGATGTGACAACTCAAACGTTGAAAATAAAAATTGGCAACAAGAAATAAAAGATTTGTGCTGCTAGTACTTATTATGAAAAGATAGATATTGCATGTGAGAGTTTTAAGGTGAATGTGTGTGAATTATAGTTAATGTGGCACCAAGTGATATGAATTTTTTATTTTGGCAGATAATTCTATAGTTACCTTCAACAACATGACCCGTTCTAAGTGTTGACAACTATTATGCTACAGGTCCCTACCATAATAGGACCCTTCTAAATGTGTAATAAAATCAAGTCCCTCTAGAGATAATATAAACACCATTTTTAAACATGTTATGTGTGCTTGTGAGGTAAAATAAGAAATTAATGCTGAGTGATCTCAGGGATTGAGCTATGTAACTCAATCTCTGGGTCACCGAAAGTACTTGGTATGTCATGTGTTGTTGAGATGTCACTTTGGGTGTTTGAACTTGTATCTAGATCAGTGCAAGCACCATACTGTTGAAACAGGGAGAAAATAAAGTCGTCTTTATGTTCTTATACAACTTCAATTTGTGGCCATTGACCAGAAGAGAGAATCTGACTGCATATATGGTGTGCAACTTAACTACTCCACTAGGATAAACTTGATTGATTTTCATAGGGTCCCAACCACCTCAATTGGAGTTTCCCTTTGAAGTATTTGTACCTTGATTCATAGAGCAATGCCCAGTCCCCTACATTAAACTCCTTTATTTTTATGTATTGGTCATGCCACTTCATCCTTTGTTGTTGTACTTCTTAATGTGATGGATTGTGTCAATTTTAATTTCATCCAATCCATTTAAATTATGTAACCTCTCCTTTTGTGCTACTATTAGATATGTTTCTAGTTCTACTACTGTCCTTAATGTCTTATATTAAAACTCAATTGAAATGATTATTGTTTTACCATACCCTAGCTCATAGGGTGTAAAACCAGTTATTGTTTTTTAGGTTGTTCTATATGTCCATACTAATTTTAGTAACCTTGCAACCCAATCTTTCCTATGTAGTTGCATTGTTTTGGTGAGAATACTTTTAATTTCTCTATTAGTGACCTCTACCTGACCATTATCTCAAGGGTGGTAAGGTGTTGACTTCTTGTGCCTAATTTAGTATTCTTCAACTAGTCTGGTGATGAGGCCTGAAGTAAAATGTGGACCCTGATTAGTCACTATTTCTCTAGGTACTTCATACCTAGTAAATATATCCTCATACGATAATTTAGCCACATTGCCATCTTTGGAAAATTATAAGGCCTTTACTTCTACCCACTTACTTAGTCAGTGCAAACTAGAATGTATTCCTTATTATTGGAAGTAGGTGAGATTGGTCCAATAAAGTCTACACCCCATTTGTCAAAGGGAGATAATGTTAATTGAGGTTCCAATGGCATTTCATCACTTCTTGTTGGTTTACCCATCCTTTGGCATCTATCACAGCTCCTTGTGTATTTAACAGAATCCTTGTGCAAAGTTGGCCAATAATAACCAGTTGTGGATCTTAAATATTGTTCTTTTTGCTACAAAATGACCTCCACATGGCTCATAATGGAAAGCCTTCAGTTAGGGCTAGTGTTAAATAGATAACCCAATACCCAAGAGTATGGGAAACACTTGTGTACCAATTGTCTCTTTTATTTTGGAGAAAAGTGTGGTGGAATTTGCCCTGTTACTAAATAATTGGCAATGTCAGCATACCAGGGTATATGTACATTTAGAGAAAATAAGTCTTCATCTGGGAATGAATCATCCACCACTCCTTCAGTTGATTTTGTTGGCAACCTTGACATAAAATCTCCCACTACATTAGCCTTACCAAGTTTTTCCACTATTATAATATCAAACTCTTATAGAAGTAGCAACCATTTGACTAATCTTCCTCCTACTACAGGTTTGTTCATAAGATATTTGATAATAGTGTGGTTTGTATGGATAAAAACTGAATAACCAGTAATGTAATGCTTGAATTTATTTATGGCATACACTACTACCAACATCTCCTTCTCTATAACAGTATAATTCGATTCTACTCCCTAAATATTTTTGTTGATGTAATAAATTACATACTCTTTGTTTCCTTCTTTTTGACCCAAAACTCTCCAATAGCAAAATATGAAGCATTTGTATGTATATGAAAGGGTAAGGTCCAATTTGACCCCCTCAAAATAGGTGCTTGAGTCAAGGCTTTCTTCAGCTCTTCAAAGGAGTGTTGGCACTTTGAGGTCCACTCAAATTCAATGTATTTACTCAGAAAAATAAACAATGGTGCAACAATTTTACTAAAGTCTTTAATAAACCTCCTATAGTAGCTTGCAAGGCTAAGAAAACTTCTAATATATCTCTACTTTTGTGGAATAGGTAATGTAGAAATAATTTCTATTTTATGTGGATAGACTTGAATCCCTACACTGGATATGAAGTGCCATAAAATAATGCTTAGTGTCATCATCATAAAACACTTTTCATTGTTGAGTGACAAGTTGTGTTCTTTACATATTTTTAATAACCTTTCCAAATTACTGAGGGCTTCCTCAAAAGTTTCCCCATATGTGGTGAAATCATCCATATATATCTCCATACAATCATGAGCATAATCAGAGAATATATTGAGTACTGACCTTTGAAAGTCAGTTGTCCAACATTGCACAAACCAAAGGGCAGAACAAAGTAGGCATAAGTACCCCAAGGACAAGTGAATGTAGTTTTATCTTGATCTTTTGGAGCAATTTTTATATGATTGTAACCACTGAAACCATCTAGGAATGAAAATTACTTCTTCCCAAATAAAGAATTAAGCACTTGATCTGTAAAGGGCAATGAAAAATGGTCATTCCTAGAGGTTGTATTTAGTTCCCCGTAGTCTACACAAACTATCCATTTTCCACTATTGGGAATAATGACCAAAGGTGAGACCCATTCACTATCAGATATAGGATAAATAAAGCCTGCATCAAAGAGTTTTTGATGTCCAACTTTCACTATTTATCTCAAGGCAAGATTCATTTGTCGCCAAGGTTGTCTAATGGGTCTATAACCATCATTGATATATATATTATGCATACATACATTAGGATTTATGCCTTTCATATCATGGTGATCCCATGCATATGTTGCTGCATGTGCCTACAACATTGTGTGCAGGGAATTTTGTTGCTCATTAATCAAGGCATTGTTTATGTTTAATATTTTTCCTGGCACGATTTCCAATTCCTTGGAGGATTCTTGCACAAATGAGAGGTCTAGGCTTGGAATAATTGGTACACACTATTGTGGAAGTAAGGAATGAAAGATCTAAGATTTTTTTTTTGAGGAATTGGTGGGTAAAAAAATTTGCAAGGGGTCTTGCAGGAATGCGAGATAGTCCTATTGTTGTGGGATCCTATCGCAATCATTCTAGAGTATATGAGCAATGAGTTCATCTTCATCCTGATCATCCAATAGAGGGTTGCATTCTATGGTCATCAATGTTTGCAGGGAATAATTGTCTTCCTCATCCAAAGTGGGCCAAATAGTTTGCTCAAGATCAACATAAGGTTGCGTTGGAGAATAGAGGACCAATTTCCTGGTCACTGTCCCATTAGATATTATCATATTGCCAGACCTACAACATATGAATTCATCAACTGTAGCTAGCCATGTGGTCTACCTAGGATGAGTGGATATCCCGCAAGGTTAACCTTTGGCTGTAAAACTATGAAATCAACATGATATTACCAAGAATCTAATGCGATAACCAAATCTTCAATGATTCCTTCAAGTTTGACTGTTGACTTATCAGCCAATTGTAAACCAATTTTTATAGGTCTAAGATTGGCTAACTGAAGTAATTGCATTGTTTCTTTAGTCATAACATTGATTGTTGCCCCTAGTCTATTAAGGTGTTCTTGATAAGGGTCCCATTAATCTTAACATCCACTACTGGAATACCAAGGTCTATGTACTTAGGGATGGTTATGTTCCCTAACATGATATCTGCAAGGTTTCCATGGACATGTACTATCTGGGGATCCTTCCTTTTCCTTCATGGTTTCTTAAGACATATGTCTGAGACTGCTTTAATATATATTAGAATGTTCTTAATAGCTTGTATGGAAGGGATTTTGATATTGACATCCCTAAGTTGACTCATGTAAAGAGAAAAACTCTTTAAATCAAAACTTTGACCAAACTTTAAATAATTTCATTTATGTTCAAAAGAAAGTCGACACTTCATTCATTAGACATCAAAAAAATCCATTCGATTACAAAACAACGACTTAAAGTCGATAAAAAGATTCATAATATTTCCAGTTAAATACATACACGTGTGATATTACACGACATTAGTAATAATACAAAAGAATTTGTAATATAAGTTACAATTCGAGACTTAGGCATTCAGTCGCCTTAAGCTCTTCGATACATAATTAAGGAATACAATAATACATAAATGAAGATGACATCCTTTGATCTTCAATCCAATAGCATATCTTCAATAATGAAGACAAGAACAAGGATCGGGCACTTTTTCTACCCAACCTTAAAGCTTACGCTTCCCCTAAATTCCTTAGTCATTCAAAGAATACCCGACCCTGCACGAATCGCTTAGCAAAAAGCAGTCAACAAGCAAGATGAAATCTAGTGCGTGCCTAGTATAACTAGTAAAACCACAAGCATTTTCATTTTTCTAATTCATTTAAGAAACAAGCAAGTTCGATACTAGGATATGGTAGAGAGTTCATTAATTCCATCTATTTTAATGGTCCTTAAGTTACTTGGCTAAGTAAAATGTCATGCACAACAAATATTACAGTTTTGGAAAAGCAAAACTACACTCTCTAATAACCCATATTTGACACTCGTCCTGGAAGGTAACTTTCCAAACACATGACATGCACATTCATTTATCAAGCATGCATGGTTCCAATCAGATAAATACAATCTTTCATAAATAATTTAACGAAAATCTTGTTTCAAGCAAACATAGTTTAAATGTTGTTCTTTTATTAGTTTAAACCATAAATAACATTAAATTAATATTTAAATCGAATAAATTAAATAACAAAAATAAGGTGTATCTCAAGTGTGTAAATTAAATACATATATAAACAAGCATAAATGAGCACGCATTCTTTCATTCAATTTACTCATTTAATTTGTTTCTACTTTGAAATAATCCTAATTCGTTTTGTTTTCAATAAATCATATTTTAAAATTTAATTGATTTATTTTCTGATTTTCATACTTGCAGAAAATAAATAATTACTTTTTCAAGAACATAATTAAATTAAATCGTTTCATTTCTGTTTCGAATATTTTGAGTTTTATTTGCAAATTTCACTGATTTAAAAACTTCTATTTTGAAATCACGTTTAAAATTTAAAGGATATTTTATCAAAATCTTTTATGTTTCAAATATTTTTAAAGTTCTTCTAAATCAGAATGAAACAAACATTTTATGTTTAAAATCTTTTAAAATCTAATTTAAAATAACGTTTTCTATTTAAGAATATTTTTCTAAGTCTGAATTTCTCCTAAATTGAAATCAGTTATTTTTCATTGTTTTCCATCAAAGTTTTCCTACAAATTTTTTGTTTCAAATTGGCTTAGTGTCATTTTTTTTTGTTGGGAAAACACAGTTTGATGTTTAAAAATATAATCAGAATTCGAAGAAAACAAAGATACTTTTAATAGATTTAAAAATCAGAATAAGAAAATAACTATTCCATTTGAATTCACTGTATTCATGATTTTGTTTAATAATTTTCAATAGATCCTACCTGGTAATTCTGGAAATGGTTATTCGTTGCTTTCTCTGTCTATTTTCCCCTTCCTATTGTTGTTCTCCTTTTTAACTATTATCTTATTTCCTTCTGGATGCTTATTCTTTTTCCTCTGTTCACTTGCCTGTTGTCTATAGCGCCTTACTTTCCTCCTATCCTCCTACTGTGTTGGGCGCACCCTGCCTTGTTCTCCTTGCGCATTTCCTTTTGTTGCTTGCGCACCTTATCTCTTCCCTGAGGTTGACCGCCCCTTCACCAGTCGCGTGGGTGAGAAGAAGAGCCTTGTGGCTTTGTGGGAGAGTAGAGGGGAAATAATGTGTTCAGTTTTAAATAGATAACCAAACTCCTCTTCTCTCCTATTCTATTCACCCTTCCACCTTGCTTTGGCCACGTGGAAGAGGGTGAGGAATCTTCTTGTCTGCAACCGCACCCTCCCTACCTTATGCGTGTGGGAAAGAATGTGGGAAGGTAGCCTTCTTGGCCGCGTGGAGAGAACAATATGGAAATCCTCTCCAAAATTTAAAACAGTCCACCAAAAATTCTCAAACTTCTCTAGCACATGGGAAAAACTCTCCATTTTTCTTTTTCTTTTTTTCAAAATCTAAAAACGGATTTTTTCCTCTCTCCCCAATTTTGAATTTCTTTTTTGACTCTCTCTCTATTTTCTCTCATGCAATTGATAAATGTTATCAAGAAATCAGATCCACCTTTTATGTTTGATCTCCGATTCAATTTAAAACTCCAAGTTTTCATAATTTGATTGTCTTCAATTGATTGAAGATATTTTCTTCAATTTGTTCAACTGCAGTTTTGAATTCAATTTCCAATTTGTACATGATTTGTTTTTCAATAACTCAGTTTTGATATTTGTTTATTTAAAAATTTACATTTATTTTCCTTATTCATCAAATGAGAAAAATACCATTACATCAAATAACACAAAATTATATTTTAATAATTTTTCACTTTTAAAAGTCTATTCCATTAGTTTAATAATAAAAGCATCATTATTTTTAAATAATAATAAAATATTGACATAAATAATTTAGTTATTTAAATAAGATCTATTTTCTCACAAAATAATAAAATTGTCATTTAAAGCAACATATTCTTTTCACATTTTTTTGAGAAATCAATTAAACTTAGTTTAAAATTTGCAAGCACAATAATCACAAAAATACATTAAAATAATAACTAAGTGTGTGTGTGAGATTCCATCATCCTCATAAACATCTAATGGCTAAAACAACTCTACCTGATCGTTGTTCTCGCCTTCATTCATGCTCACCTGTTCCTGCGTTCACTTGCACTCAAATTTTCATCAGCAACGACAAACCCTAAATTTAATAAAAATGCATTTCAAATCATTGCAATTGCATTTACATTTCAATTTATGTTTAAATTCCACTTTCAATTTAAATAATCATTTAACATAATAATTAACAATCTCATGTTTAATAATTTGCATTTAAATAATCAATAAAATCAATGTGTGATAACTCATCAGGTCTATCTCAACTTGTGTATGATGTTTTTGAATGGCTAAGTGTTTGGGGAAAGGAGGCTTTAGACTTGAGGTAGTTTGGTGTACTTGATTTGACTCAAGTTCCAAAGGTGTTTTGTCTGAAGCTTCAAATGCAAGTTCCTCATCCTCCATCTCAGTGATTTGAGGGGATGAAGATCCAGGAAGTTGTTTTCCAAATCTAAGGTGGACATTACTCACCTCTACCCCATAAGTGGGGTATTGCATAGCTTCATTAGTGTGAGCCTGTTGAACAGGCTCCTTGTTAGGGTTATATGTAGGTTGGATAGGTATTTGTGGTGGCTTGGGTGGTTAGGATGTAGGATTTGATGGAGGCATAATAGCTTGTTGTTGTGGTTGAGGTGGAAGCATAGGTTGTTGATAGTTCATGTTTTGCTGCTGCTGCCACTGCTGACCTTTTAACCATTGAGGCTACCACTGGTTCTATTGTGTTGGCCATTAAGAATTATAATTGAAACCTTGGAAATTTTGTTGTGGCCAAGGATTTGGCTCTACTGTTTCCATTTTTTTTGGGGTTGTGGCCATTGTTGAGGGTTTTACCATTGATTTTGGTTTGCTAGCCAAGGTTGAGAATTCCAAGTAGAAAAGTTTTGATTTTCAATGGGAAAGAATGAATTGAAGCTAAGAGGTTCTTGTGGCATACCTTTTATTTGTTTCCATGGCCTTCTTTTAAATATATATAAAAGAGTTATCCATCCTCTTCTTCAAGTGGCTGAAAATTAGTTTTCTCGACTTTATCTTGTTGGATACTAGCCACCCTCTTACATTTACAATTTTCTTTCCTTTGCTTACAACTTGGGCAGTATTCAGTGAGCATTGCTTCAGCTTCCTCTTGCTTCTTCTTGATGTGGAGAGTATCCAAAGGAGTTTCCAAGTAACTGATAATGTCCTCCTTCATGTTGGACAATAGAAATTGCTTAATTATATCTTTGAAACCCCTGTAGAGGATTTGGCAATAGTGGATGTCCTGTCTCCTCTTGGTCGTTTAGTGAAAATCCTGGAGTAATTCCTATAGACTTTGCAGATATATTCAAATGGTATCTAAGAGATATCCCCTTGTCCAATGAGGTTGAGGGCATCCATATAGTCCTCCTTGACTCCCCTCAAAAATACTAATTTGAGGGATTTTTCATACAACTTGTTATAGGGGTTTTTCTTCAAGAAAAACTAAAATCTCTCCACATAAGATTCTAATGGATCATCCTCATTTTGTGACATTATGAATATTTCATCTCTCCTCCTATCAAGTCCTCTACAATAGTCTTGGTACTTTTCAAGAACACCGTCTTCGTGGTATCCCAATCAAGAACAACATCTTTGTTTAATTCTATAAACCATCTTAGGGTTGCATCTTTTAGAGTGGCAGGGAAGAGTTTGAGCCTATGAGCATTAGAAGTATAGTCATAACTTCTACATAGGACATCAAATTCAAACATAAATTTATTAGGGTCTTCAGTCACCAACCCATAAAATACTAGTAATGCTGAAGGAGGGATATTCTTTAGCACTGCAACCCTTTCTTGATTGGTGATTACAAACTCAAAGATTGGTCTTTCAGGACCATCCACTGCATCACCCATGGTTTGGTATGTCCCCTTTATATGTGCTCTAGATGTTGGTGATAAGAAAATTTATTCTTCAGTATTACCCTCGCTCTAAGTACTGGATTCACCAATTTTTGCTATGAATTCTTGGTGTGTAGAGAGAAGGAATCTGCCCAAAGAGTCTCTCTACCTCCGCATACATGAAATATGGTTTTATATAGTAGTGGTCCTGCACAATGTTAGTGTATCTTCTAGTGTTGTGAAAAATATTAAGTCTAACAATCCTAATGCTAAAAATAAAATGTAAAACTATGAAATCTCAAAAAACAACTCTTTGAAGATAGCACCATCCTTGGAAATGGCACCAAAAATGTAGAGTCTAAACTAATATATTGTGAACTTGGTAGAAACTACATAATTTAGAGGTATGTTTGGCTAAACAGTCCACTCAACATGGAAAAGACTACATTAAAATGTCAATCCAAGGTTTGTAAACTTATTATGGTGTTGCACTGTACGTGCCTTTATAAAATCGAGACTACCCAAGTTATCCTATTCAAGATATTCTACTTTTTGGAAATTTGCAAAATTACATAACAATAAAAGAAACAAACTGGAACTAATGGCTACGGGTGCCTACAACTTAACCTGTAACTGAATTGTTGCTAATAAAGAATTATTGTATCAACTCAAAACTAATCAAAACTAACAACTAAACTTATTCTAACCTCTAGAGTGATACTGACCAACCAAATACATGCATTCCCATGAACATTCATTACTAATAATAAAATTATGAAATTCTAATTTAACTCGCATGTAGTTCATGAAGTAATAATAAACAAAAAACATCTACTAAATAAAAATAACATCTATAAATGAAGTGAAGAACAATTACCTTGAGTGGCCTACTCAAGTGGTTGTTCTCACTTAACTAGAACCAAATATAACTATCATATTCTACACATCGATGTGAAATTGAACTTCATTCATTGCATATCACAAAATCAATAAATTCCACTCCTAGATATTAGAGCATATAGTTAAGATTGAATTGTTCAAATCATAACTAGAAAAAAAAGAATAATCCTAATAGAATTGAAACTTTGTAAAACACACAAATATTTATCAAAATACTATTAGCATAAAAGTCCTTCTTTCCCATTGCTTTGTTAAATTGTTATAATGATGCACATTCAATCCCCTCAAGTGTCTTCAAACAATGGTTATTGCATTCAGCTTAATCTGGAACTTCCCTTATTTTTTTGTCTCAATCTTCTTTTTGTTGTGGGCTACAGCTTCCAGATGCTACATGCTACAGTTCCTCCTTGGTTGCAAAATTTTTAATTCAAAAAACATGTGCACAAGACTAACTACCATAATTAAAACAAAATTCCATCCACATTTCATGCATACTCACATATAAACCATGTATTACTATTATGTTGTAACCATATTTCCATTACTATGATTTAGGTCCAAGTTTGTATATTAAGTATGAAAAGATACATAATATAGGAGTATTGTCTTAAAGGTATATCTAAAAGTGTCTAAAAGTATGCATAAAAGCAACAGAAAATAGGCTAATAAAGAAACCCATCACACTCTAAATCTTGGGTGATGAATACTTTGGCCAAAGTAGTGTAAGTTGCCACTATTTAAACTGTTAGTTCACTATGATCTAGGTTTGCATACTAGTCACATAATGTCATATGTGTAGGTTGTAGCCATTGTATGATAGATCTGGATATGTAGGACACAACAACAAGCTTAGAAAAGGTCAATTTTTATTACGAGGTTACCAAACCAATCTCTTCCTTGAACGGTAGGTTCATCTATTAGTTTGGTAGATGTGCGGGGGACTATAGTTAGTCCAAGGTTACCAAAAAAGTGCTTGATTGATGCTTCTCCTCATCAATAGGTGAAAAATATTTGGAGGGAACCTAGACAATTCGTACATCTATTGTTAGTAAGCTCTACAAAGCCTTGTTTGTGTATTTTGTATCCATAACTATGAAAATATTGTGAAAGAGAAATATTATCATGTTATCATGTACTATGTAATTATTACTTTGGAAAGTTGTAATACTTTGATATAATACAATGGAAAAGTTTGGAAAGATATTTATTTCAAATGTGCATGCTATCTTTATAGTTTTGGAAAGAAAAAATTTGTTGCTCATAATGGTTAGATTCTTAAACTATTTACTCGAGGTTAAACTTAGGAAAGTTAATACGTAGAACAATGGGTGTGTTACATTGTTATCCATTCATAACTTGACTTCCTATGACAAAACACTCTTAGGAGTCTCTATTCGGATCCATTACCTATTTTCCAATCACTGGTTGCAAAACAGTCTGAATTGTATTGCAAAATCTCATATCATCATGGCTAGGTTCTTTGGTAAAGTTTGGATGTCCTTGAAATCCTTGGTTGATGTTTCAATTTGTGTGTTTGGCAATGATCCTAATTCTAATAAAGATACTCAAGATACTTCATCTCCTAATACAAGTCTTCTTGATATTCTAGGTCAAGATGATGAGAGAACGCATGAATTCATACAAAATTCCTTATGTAACCTTGAGAATAATGCATCCTTATGTCCTTCAATGCAATGGCCTAATCATCCATATCAACAATCAACATCTCCTACTAAACAACCACTTGAAATTTTTACTTTGTTACATCCAAAAATTGAATCGCAAGGCATACCTCAACCAATATGCATGGAGATACCTACCAATGACAATCATAAGGAAAGCACATCAACCAATCTCCCATCATATAAGCATAAAGTTATAAACACGCCCATTAACTTGGAATAAAGTTATGGGCGAGGCTTTAGAATATTAAGAAAACGAGGATGTGGCATAGAGAATGAACATTAAATTCATCCCCTCTTGGAACAAACACCATCAGAAGATACCAAAGGAATAGGTTATCAAAGTCCTCAACCTTCACATCAAATAGTGGTCCTGCCAACCAAAAAATACAAAGTTTGTGGTCCTACTAAGAAGTTACCATTCTTACATCCTATAACCAAGACTGGACAAGCCTTAGACACACTTCTCAAACTAGGACATATTACATTGTCACCCATTTATGATCAAGAAGATGAGAAAGGAAAGAGTACAAATACATCTTATTATGCATATCATACAATAATGGGACATCTTACCGATGAATGTTGTGCTTTAAAGAGGAAATTGAGAGAATTTGATCTTTATGGGGATCAAATTAAATGTATGATAGATTAACATCCATTTTATTTGCTCCTTGCCATGTGGTAGTTGTAGTATGACACAGTATTGACTACCATCCATGAGGGTATAAATTAAGCTATATGCAATCATATTCTATCCTATAAGGAGCAACATATCATCATTCATTCACGGCTCATCTTTGTCCTTACACTTGGGGGCAAGGGGTTAAGTAGCCTTCTGTTGGGTGCATTCCTTTTTGGGATCCCTTTAGTTCTCCTTAAAACATTAGTGTAGCAAGTACACTAACATTTTAAGGGGGGAATATAGTCCCCTACTCATCATTTGTATATGAAATGGTCCCTTCTTAGTGATGATAGCATACATATCCTAGGAAGTGTGACCTTGACAATCAAAGTGTGGCCTTCTTGATCTATGTGAGTGTCTCTTTGGTGGTAATATTGGGCTTGATGTCCTCTAAGAGTGTGACCTTTCTTAGCATATGATGCTCTCCTTTGTGGTAACACTATTGCTAGTATTCCCTAAGGTGTGATATTTTTATTCCTTGACTTGTCCTCTCTTAGTGGTGATGTCATGTGTGATATTCACTAAGGTGTGACCTTTCATGTATTGAGCAAAGCTCCATTTTTGTTTTTATAAATCATCTCTTTTGGTGGTGAATCCCTTGAGTTTTTGGCCTTATTCTATTGTTGTTTATGCACCCATTGAGGTGAGTTTTGTTTGTCTCTCGATATGTTAAACCTTGTGCACCCCTTGAGGTGATTTTTATTTGTCCCTTGAGATGTTAAACCTTGTGCACCCCCTAAGGTGAGTTTTGTTCATCCCTTGAGATATTAAACCTTGTGCACTCTCGAGGTGAGTTTTTTTCCCCCGAGATGTTAAACCTTGTGCACCTCCTAAGGTGAGTTTTTTTCGTCCCCCTAGACGTTAAAATTTGTACACCCCTTGAGGTGAGTTTTGTTCATCCCTCAAAAAATTAAATTATATGCAACCCCTGAGGTGAGTTTTTGTAAGATAGTTCGTGGATTCAACATAATGGAGCTTGTTGGGTTATGAACTTGAGCACCCATTTTTAAAATTACCACCTAGAATAACACACCTTGCTTGCCAGTGGAGCCATGTGTTTCATGAGTGATGTGGCATAACACAACTTTCTAGTCCTCATGGTAGCTAACATTTATTCGATGGATGATGTTTGGTATTTGAGACAATTTAAAACTAAGGTCTCTTTGCCTTATCAACTCAAATATCTTAGTACCAACCTTTTGATTTTATGTGTGTTTTCTTTGTGTTTGTATCATGTTTATTTTCATTTTGTCATCGTCATTATGTTCCATCATGCCATGTGTTTTCATCATGTATGCTTCAAGTTTTCCAACATGTATGTTTGTGTATGTTATCTTGCTATATATCATACATGCATGTGTTCCTTTGTGCTTATGTTGGTTAACCATGGGATCTTGGATCCTAAGGGCTTGATCACCTTCCTTGATCCTTAGTCATCCTATCTCTTCAAAAATTGGACGATCAGACCTCTCTTGACATAGATTTTCTACTTGAGTGTGAGTCTGAGCGTAAGTTCATACTCTCACTAAAGTGGGAGCTAAATGTAGCATCATAAATTGTCACCCTTGACAATTTTACACTATGTTTTTCTCCCCCTAAATTATTGATCCTAATTGGGTCCCTAATTTCCTAAATTATGCATTTTATAGCCCATTTGTACCACTTTCCTAGAAATTTCAAGTATTGAACAAATACATCCAACTATTATTCTGCCCCTACACTTAATGTCTTGGAGAATAGGGGCAATACCCAGTTGCCCTAGGCTGAATGGGTCCCCTTATTCTATCAGGGACCAATTTTTGACATGTTGGAGTGACCATCTTAACATTCAAAACTTAAATTTTAAATGTCAGCTATCATGATTTAATTCTCGGGAAATTAGAGAAATGCCTATAAATACCTAGTTATTGCATCATTTGAATTCTAACAACAACAAAAATAAGAAAATTATTGGTAAACTTATGATCAAGAGCACTATCAAGCAATTCAATAGCATAATTTATAGAGCTTTATTACAACAATTCAAGATCCTAACATCATGTGAAATCTTATGTGAGTTTAGATGTCTTCATGTTATCATTGTTTTATGAAGGCTAACCCCATTTGTAGGTCTCCAAATCATTCAAGTAAATCAAGCAATCAAGATCCAAGACCTTGAGGTAATGTGTATGACAACAAGATACCCTGGGAAAACCCTCCTACTCGAGGGAGAAAAACCCAGCAAATGATTCTCTTCTATATATGATAATATAGTGACAGAAATCTGCTTACAACATAGCCCAACAATGGCTAATGTTTTCGCACTTTTCCTTGATGCTTAGATACAAATGAATCTACTCTTCCTTGAAAACAGTCTGCTGCTACAGGAATGATGATCTGCTGCTCAAGTATGAACTTCTTCTAGGAATGCGAATTATGATGAATAACCTTGATTTCTGTTCTTCCTGAATTATGCGAATTTTTGCTCTTAAGGTAATTGCGAACTTCTGCCTTAATACTTAACTTGTAACAATAACAAACTGACCTTCTATTTATACAACACAAGGCGCCTCTTGACTTAGGTCGGCCTCTATACAATAAATGATAAATAAAGGAACATGAAGTCGGCTCAAGGAAAGTGCGAACTTATAAGGGTCGGCTTCTTTATATATATAAATTGTCTTTCTTGGGAAGTGCAGACTGAAGCTGCAAATAACATCAACACTCCCTCTCAGCTAGGGATGAACTTCCATCTGCACAAGACACATCATATTAGAATGAAAACAAAATAGAATATCACCTCAATGTGATGTTGTCACCTCAACGTGACTTTTACCATGGCTCTCCCAGAGAGTGATACATAAGCGCAAAATAAAAATCATCACGGATTCCCTCACGTGATGCTGTCATGGAATCACACACATGACATCCACCATAGCTTCTCCCAGAGGGTGGAAACAAGGGCTTTCACCTCAACTCTCTCTCAGCAGAGAATTGCATTATCAAGGGCTTACACCTCAACTCTCTCTCAAAAGAGAATTGCATTATCAAGGGCTTACACCTCAACTCTCTCTCAACAGAGAATTGCATTATCAAGGGCTTGCACCTCAACTCTCTCTCAACAGAGAATTGCATTATCAAGGGCTTACACCTCAACTCTCTCTCAATAGAGAATTGCATTATCAAGGGATTTCACCTCGAACTTCTCTCAAGGAAGAACTCATTAAACAAAGGAACACTGATACTGAGACTCCCTCTCGATCCTGGCTTCAGAGATTGCAAGGAAGACTTCTGGAGATGTACTCCCTCTAGCCACCAACTCAGTCCCTCTAGTGTTTACTCCCTCTTGATCATTTCTTTGGTTGACATGACTTCTTCACAAGATGCCTCAAGCTTTTCATCACTAAGTAATCTCTTATCATCTTCTTCTCCCTAAACTTGTCTAGAAAGCATTTTAGATAGAGATTTCTAACAGTCCATAATTATCCAAAGAAATATCAAGATTAGAATTGTACAAGTTATATCATGAATGAAATTTTTCAAAGATCTTATGCTAGTGAGCACAACACAATTCAAGAGAATCTATTATCTCTCTTAATTACAAGATCCAAAGAATAAATAAATGATATAACTCAGCAACCAAAGAATACTTATCTTTTTAACTATTCTGATAGGTCCAAATGCTGGACATAGTGAGATACGTTGTACTTGAGCTCAGATCAATCCGTACCCTTCACAGTTTGAACACAATGACGACCTGAAAGGTACATTGACTTCAAGAGATATCTTCAGCCATCAATATAATCTAATGATTGCAAGCTATGACCCAAGCTTGATCATTTCTTCATTCGGTATGACTTCGATATCCAATCTTTCCAGATGCAGATTGCTTGATGCTCAGGTTATCTCAATGTTAGAGCATGAATTAATAAAAACAATTCATGAACATTATTCAACCATGCAATACTTATCTCATGGATTAAAAAAAATCTCCTGAGTAATAGATAATTAATTCATTAATCATGACATGTCTTTCTTTCAATTTCACAGAAGAGCTAATCTTAGCAAAATAAAAGACAAACTTCACAAATTGGCATGATCCTACTTGCAATGAATAAATCTAAAGAATCTTATTACAGTGATCACTATTTACTAGTCACACATAATCCTAAGTAAATAATGTCAAAATTGCATAACTCAACAATTTGAATTTTACCCTAGAATAGTAAATACAAAAAAAACAAAGAATACTTATCTCTTAAATATTCAGAAGAGTGGACACCGTATGATATGTTGTTCTTGCGCTTAGTACACAACCTTCACAGCTTGAACATAGGCCCATGACTAGAGTAGAAATTCACTAGAATCATTTTGGGGAGAGATCTCAACCACATCCGCAAATGAAGCATGCTGATTAGGCCTGGTAGGACAATCCCTCGCATAGTGACCAAATTTGTCACATTTAAAGCATTGAACACGAGAGAGGTCCCATTTCTTCTTGAATGCAGGGGCACCATCTGACCCATTATCTCGATTCCTTTTAAAGAATCCTTTCTTCCAAACTTTTCCTTTCTTCGATGAATGAGAGGCGAGGACATGTAACTCTTCATTCTTTGAACTTTGACCAATGCCCCTTGCCGTTAGTCTCGACTCCTCTTGAATGCAGTCAATCCTCAATCGATCAAACTTGGGAAGTTCAGATCTTGCACTGATTCCTTGAATGAACGCCTCCCATGAAAGCGGAAGACCATTGAGAGCAATCATGGTCAAATCCTTGTCATCAACAATATGACCAATGGTAGAGAGTTGATCTCTCAATTCGGAAATCTTCATGAAGTAGGTGATGACAAACTC
Organism: Sequoiadendron giganteum; assembly: GCA_007115665.2. Taxonomy (NCBI): domain Eukaryota; kingdom Viridiplantae; phylum Streptophyta; class Pinopsida; order Cupressales; family Cupressaceae; genus Sequoiadendron; species Sequoiadendron giganteum. The sequence continues at coordinate 979,154,998 of CM021100.1, read as the reverse complement.
TTCTTCCGCCATCTTAATGTGAAGTAGTTGTTGCTTCAAGGTTAGGGCACGACTGGTGTTGTTGATTTCGTACATCTCTTCCAATGTTTTGAACATCTCCCTTGCAGTATCCAACTTGAAGACAATTGGTACAATATGATCCTTGACGGAATCAACCAATACTTTCTTTGCCCTAGTGTCTTTCTTTCTCCATTGCAGCTTCTCTTCTTCCCCCTCAGGTTCGGGAACTTTTGTTTTCACAAACTCAGCCAAATCATTCTCTTCCAAGGTTAGCATGAACCTGAACCTCCATGATGTGTAGTTCGAGATCCCTTCGAGTCTATCCTCGATTTTCAGACCGTTCACCATCTTGAGAAAACTAGAAGGTAGACTGAAAAAAAAACAATGAGGGTTGCAAACTAACAGATCTGAATCTGATCACGATCTTTTTCACACCCGCTCTAATACCATGTTAGTGTTTCTTAGATCAGATTAGATAACAAATTATTCAATAGAAATGCAACACATAAGACAATGAACACAACAAGATACCTTGGGAAAACCCTCCTACTCGAGGGAGAAAAACCCAGCAAATGATTCTCTTCTATATATGATAATATAGTGACAGAAATCTGCTTACAACATAGCCCAACAATGGCTAATGTTTTCGCACTTTTCCTTGATGCTTAGATACAAATGAATCTGCTCTTCCTTGAAAACAGTCTGCTGCTACAGGAATGATGATCTGCTGCTCAAGTATGAACTTCTTCTAGGAATGCGAATTATGATGAACAACCTTGATTTTTGTTCTTCCTGAATTATGCGAATTTCTGCTCTTAAGGTAATTGCGAACTTCTGCCTTAATACTTAACTTGTAACAATAACAAACTGACCTTCTATTTATACAACACAAGGCGCCTCTTGACTTAGGTCGGCCTCTATACAATAAATGATAAATAAAGGAACATGAAGTCGGCTCAAGGAAAGTGCGAACTTATAAGGGTCGGCTTCTTTATATATATAAATTGTCTTTCTTGGGAAGTGCAGACCGAAGCTGCAAATAACATCAACAATTGGGGGATTTTTCCTCACATGGGGTTTTATTTTTCTCATTTTTCTTTCGAAGTAGTTTATATTTTCTCTTTTGGGGAGGAGTTTTGTCTTATTAGGTTTTTAGGATTTTATTCATTTGCGAGAGATTTTATTTGTGCAAGAGTACCTAACATGTCATAGTATCCAGATCCTATCCTTGCATCATCACATCTTTTACATTATTCCTAAGTTACACTTAAGGGGGGTGTTGGTGTGAATAGGGTGTTTTACTTAACTGGTTTGTCACCTGGGTACTATTCACACTAGTTACTTAAGTTTTCTTAAGGTAAATATATGATAGTTTTCACTTTATGTCTTAATTCATAATATTAAGACACATGCCATAATCTTGTGTAATCCTATGGATCACCTTGGTTTATATAACTAAGGAGTTATCTTTGTATTCTCCACGATTCATTATCATTGTATTTACATTCTTTGACAAAATAACATTATTTTCTCATATTTGATCTCTCTTATACTTTTTTTAAAGCTCCTATATCTTGGGTGGCTATGTCTTCAACCAAATATTGCATGGTATAGAACATTCTATACCAACTCTTACACAAATAAGTAAGAAGAATAAAACATATATGGGACAAGAAAAAGGAAAAAGTATAAATGATATAAATCGTGAGAAAGAAGTGGACCACAATACACATTTAAAGTCACTTGTATTAAAACACATTATTAATTTTTTTTTTGTGTCAATCTACATGTTAACTAGTAACATAGAAACAACATAAAGCCAAGAAGAGAAAACAAAATCACCGAATGTAAGAGAGATAGGTAAGCGTAGCTAAGAAATGAAGTCATTTCCACCATGTGCACAATATGCTCTAAAATTTATCATTATAATTGATGCCTCCATATGATTGTTTTTAATTTCAAAGTGTAACCCATGAATAAGAAAATGATATAGAGATGCCAAATGCGATGCATGATCTAAATGAATGTGTTTAGATGTTGTTTTTCTCATAGATTCTACTTTGTTTCAAGTGAACCTCAACATATGGTGTGTTATGATGAATAAGACAAATATCTCAACAAACATTAGAACCCTCATCATTTGCTTTCATATGATTAGCCTTATCAAGTGAGGGAGTTGTGTGCTTAAAATTTATCTTCCCTTTATTTATAACACATTTTACTTTTATGTTTACATACAATGCATCTATCTATAAAATTTTCATGTATGTGATTATGTGAACATAATTACTTAGCTTTGTGTGATGAAATCTTGGATTTATTCATTTTTTTGATAAGAGGTAATATAATGAGACCATGTCTCACAATTTCTTCCAATACCATAATTGGAGGCTTTGTCAATGTAATAAATTTCCTACATAGCTTTGGTTTGGGACATACATCATGACCATCATGAATATCATTATGCACATATTCATTACCCCCATTTTTTGAATGTGAGAATGATATTAGCTCATGGGAAAATAGGAAAGTGTTAGAAAAATATTGATATAAAAGTTCATTTCTTCTAATAAAATACTCACATTTACACACACTAGCACATATATCTATTTTGGAAGCAAGCATTGGCGACGTCCATTTGTGTACAAGTTTATCTCTTCGATAAAGTGGAAACAAGGAAAGGTGACATTTTTCACTTTAGAAATCATTTGAGCATTGAGAATTGTGAAAACCTCTAGGAGGTGCGCCATGATGCCATGTGGCATTGGTTTGACTTTTTGACCGAAGCTTGGAATGGAAAGTTGTTTAATAGAGATTGAGTTGTCACCGAGAGTGACTAGGAGTCAAGATTGAGTTCTAATTTGGTAGTTGAGTTGATTTTCTCTACGGGGCACCTAACATGTGAGGTTGCTTGACTTTTGGAGCTGCAAGCCTTGCATGTGCTTGCATATTGTTGCATATTTGACAGGTTGCTAATCGGGTCACTCGGGACTTGTGCATGTTGTCGATTTTAGTTTGCATTCATACAAAGACTGAGAGATTGACACATGCCAATGTTGGATGTCTATGTATGAGAAGTATATATCGATGCCTTAGTGCATTTTTTAGAAGATTATGTTGTGAATTTAATATCTATACATTGTTGTGCTGCCAAATTCACCCTAGAATCTTGTATCGTAGTGAAACTACACTTGCAAGAGCATAAACTCTAAGACTTGTATTGTAACAGTTTATTACAATAATACAATTGATCTATGCTTTGGTGTGTGGGTTTTTTTTTTGAAAGGGTTTTCCCATGTAAATATGTGTTATGTGGTTTAATGTGTTTAAATATGAAAATAACTAATACTATGTACATTCTTAAATGAAACTATAAAAGTTAAAGGTTTTGAAACAAAGTTTTGTAACCCTTTCCTGATTGATTTGTATTAGGGAAGTGTTTTCACACCTTGATTTTCCTTTCACTAAAGAGGTAGTTCAAACAAGGTGAAATATCATTCTTAACATGTCCCATATTCATATGTGCATGCATTATGTCATGTTTAGTAGTGGTTCAAAAAATGTGAAATATGTATCATCAACTAATGTCATATTATCCTCACAAATACCAAGTAAAAAACATAAAAGATAATCATGTTGTTCTTCATTATTATGTATGTCTACATTATGTGTTTTTTAGTAAAAAGTGTATTAGAATAGATTCCATGATTACTCAAGGATAGATCATAAGAAAGTATGAAAGGATCTAAATGAGGGTCTCCATAATAAAGTGGTATATCATTATGACGTATAGAAAAATCCTTGGGATCCATAAAGAAAGGGACAATGGAATAGGAAGAATGAGAATCGTGACTAAAATACTGTCTAAGGTTAGTAAAACAATTTATGAAATCACAAGAAAAATCATTGGAGGATGTATATTGATTATGATGAATTAAAATACTGCTTATCCCTACAAACTAAGTTGTCACCAAATTAATTTATAAATGTAGCATCACCATGTATGTAATAATAATATGAGGATAAAAAATACTTAACATGTAAAAGTGCATATTCATTATCACTAAATGAATCTATCATAAATGCATTAAAATAATATGCACCGTAAAGCAAATTATCATGAAAGAAAAAGTCATCAACTACATTATGGGAAGAAGAATCATCACTACATTCATCACTAAACATATCACCAAAAAGACACAAGAAAAAAGTTATAAAAGAAGGGATAACAACCTCATGTGAAAGTGGAACATGCATATCAATGCCACTAGGATCCTCAAGGTAGGATGAAGCAAGAGAGGCACACATAGGAAAATTCCTAAAGTGAAAAAGAAAACCAAACACATGATGTATAAAGGATATGTTCACTAGGTATATCATCACGACGCAAAGGAATATCCTTAGATGTATCAAGAGAGGATGGGGGCTAAAGTATCATAAAAATTAACCAAAGCATGAGGATAAAAGGTGCTCAAAGGCAACACATCATCATGCTCATATACATGAATATCAATAATAATAAGAAGAGTAGAGAAAACATGAAGCTCATGGACAGGTGAAGTTAGTGTGTCTACAATAGAAGGATACATAATAATAAAATCTATAAAGGATGAGAGATCATAAAATGAAAAAAATAACACCTTCATAGAAGATACATCCTCATCCATGGATAAAAAGACAGACCATCATTCCAAAATTAATAAGAGCGTCATAATAAAATCTAGAGTCAATGGATTATGAGAATCCAAAGTAAAATATTCATCAATGATGCACAAACCTCTAGGGGTGACTAAGACATGGATCAACACAAGAAAGTATTTAAAGAACGAAATGTGATATAAAAATGACTGAAATGTTGATATAAACACAAAATACAAGTCAATAAAAATGTGTGAAATGTAATCCCTAAAGGGGCAAAGCAAGGATGGACGAATATGGATCAAATATAAATCATATAATAAAATCTCAAACCCTAATGAAGACATTTTAATGGTACACAAATAGGGATGGATCCAAGCCCTAATTAGATTCAAGATAAATGATAAACAATAAAAAATATTAAAACCCCAATGTAGAAGGAATAACTAAGGCCAAACTCCAGGGGTGCAAGATAAGTCATGTTCACCAAAATATAAGGGATTTGATGACACTTACATTAATAATCCATGCTAATTAAATTAACCTAAGTTTCTTAGAGAGAAAAAATAATATAATAAATACAAAATATGTGAGGAATATAATTACTTGGCTTTAAAACCAATGACGAAAGAATGACATTGATGATATCCTAAATTGATTTGCCACCTCCATAAATTAACACTCTATCAAATAATTACATTTTGAAATTTCAAATGACATAAAATTGAGTAAGTTTTTCTCAAGTGGCACAAGGTTGATCCCGACTATAATAAAAATGTGATTTATTATGTAAAATTAATTTATTTTGCTTGAGAATTGAATTGACATAATGTACACCTAAAATCAAAATTAATTTCACCTTTGGATATTTGAATTTATCAAGGAGTAATGTCTTGTGCTAAATTTAGGGCAAATAATAATATTTAAATGGGAACCATATAAACTCTATATCACTTCAATAATTATTTGTAGTATTAACTTAGAAACATATAAGGAACAAACAATACAAAACTTTAATTTATTAATATTCACACAATATTATCCACCTTTAAATGTGCTTTAGACTCCTTTATTTTGACCCTAAAATAAAAAAACCCTAAATTGACTATACTCATTCTAAGCAAATAAAATCTCCTCGATTTCAATCACATAAATAATAATGGCTATATGATATTAATAGTCAAGAGAATTTTATAGAACACTAATTTCACATCTATATAAGGTGAAAATATAGTATTCTCAAAATAATAACCCATGATTGGGTTGTTGTACAAACGGTTGTCGTTGCACCAAAAGATTGACCTGTTAATGCTTAATATAACCACTCAAGTTAATGAATCCATAGGAGGTAGTTAAGTCATGTCACAAACCCAAGCACTGCGTTGCACAACATAAGGAGACCAAGGGCACACACCTTACAACAATCCCCCAGCGCAAGCGAGGGGTTCAAACCTATGACCCAGGCTCTGATATCAATTGTTGGACAGACGATTATCATTGCACCAAAAGATCGACCTGTTAATGCCCGATACAACCAACAAAGTTAAAGAATCCACAAGAGGTAGTTAAGCCATGTCACAAACCCAAGCGTTATTTTGCAAAACATAAGGATACCAAGGGCACACACCTTGCAACATGGGTAATCACATAACAACAAAATGAGATGACACTTATAGAAGATTTGAATCATAGATCATTCATTAAATGCAACAAAACTATAAAATGTTACAATATTGTGCTATCACAATCAAAGCAAATTGAAATACAAAATCTTATATTCACAATATGTTGGAAAATGGTGAGCACTCCCCTCAGGATTTGTGACATGGATTAACTGCCTCTCGTGGATCCATTAACTCCAGTGGTTGTATTGGGCATTAACAGGTTGACCTTTTGGTGCAACGACAACTATGGGGCCAACAATTGGTATTAGAGCCAAAGGTGTCGGGTTCGAATCCCCTTAGCTTACACTGAGGGGGAGATTGTTGACAAATGGTCAACACTCCCCTCATAATTCATGACATGGACTAATCGCCTCCTGTGGAACCGTTAACTTTAGCAGTTGTATCGGGAATTAACAGGTCAACCTTTTGGTGCAACAACAACTGTGGGGCCAACACAATAACTATAGGTGTCATGCATACTCCTTATTTTTTATTTTAATCACCATGGAAGTTTCAAATGTGGGATTTGGGAAGTTTATCTTGACAACTAGAAGGGTTTTTGTCCTTTAACATAAGATTTATGAGGTTTTTATCTATCAACCTCCTCAAATCCATGGGTTTCCATCCTCATATATGGATGGTAGAACAATACGTACTCACAATGATTTTTAGTTAGGGTTTGTTGGTTTGTTCAAAATATACCATCCTCTATTTATCTTTGTAATCTAAAGACACTCAAAGAGAGCATAAAAATTTACATAGGGGCTTTTCCTTAGGTTTGCTATGCAAGAATGTTAGCTTCCTATACCCATTGATCACTATTTTTATTCACCCCGTGTTACCCACGGTGTTCTCTTATGTGGAAACAAGCTCAAAAGGTGTGGATGAAGGTCCCCTACAACTTGTAATTATCCTTAATAAGCATGGAAATGATCCCCTTTGGATTTGAAACCCTATTTATCACATTAATGGTGGTCGTTGGCTCCCTTTAGCATACCTTGCTATATGTCCACACAATTTGGTTTCAATTGTATTGGGACAATTGTTAGTGCTAGGTGAGAGCCACATCAATCTTTTATGCATCAATGATATCCTTAATGTGCAGGGTGGTAGGTGGAGAGGAGTAATGAAAAAGGTGAGAATGCTTAAGTTTGAAGGTTAGTGTTGGCAACAAGGGATGGTTGCTTGCAAAAAAAAGAGTTTGGATAAGGAGATAAATGGAAGAGACAAATGGTTGGAAGGTGCAAAAGTAGCGAAAAGTCTAAAATCCCAACGAGGATATAGAGAGAAACAAACTTCAAAAGGATGGCATGTTGGGATAGGTAACTCTGCCACTTTGACCACTTACACAAACTCACAAAATTTCATGTCCCTTCACACTCAAGATTTATGGATGACTTAGGCTAACTTCTAGGAGATGAAGGGGAAGGATTTACATCCAAAATGGGATCACATAAAGCATGTGAGTCAGGAATTGGGAATTTTGATCCATTGCATGAGTTACATGAAAAAGAGACATGGCACAAGCGATATCTATAGACTATTAAGGAACTTTCCATCTTGATAGGTGAACAAGTTATCCTTGGTTAAACCCCTCAGTAGGTCACACTAATGATAATAAGCGATATTAAAGACAACATACATAGACATATATATGGCCTATACCATGAAGATGTAGATATGCTTGTTTATTGCCTTTAGAAATCATCCATGCTCTAACAATTCTCTTCAATGTAATATATTCTTTAAAGATGACAAATTAATTATAGCAGAATCTCTTTAAATACCATCACAAAAGACATGTTGAATAAATGCATGCTAATTGACTTATAACAACTAGTAAAAGGAAACAAAAAAGTTGAAATTTGAATTTGAACTTGAACATTTACATTTTGGAATCATTTCTATGCTCCTTCATATTAAACAAATGAACTAGAGGGATAAAGTGATGATATTGAGATAGCTAAGAAATGTATAGAAATAAATACAAATAGAAATAGATAAATGATAAATACATCAAATTTAGTATAAACAAAAATAAAATAAAAATAAATAAAAATCATTGACAAAACAAATAAAAAATATACCACTTATTTACGTCAAAGGCGTATCCTATTTGAAGTGAACAAAGCTAACTTTGTCAATTGACGACCTACAATGCTGGAGAAGGGTTGCCAATGATTGAAACGATCCGCTCCATTGAAAATTTAATGCTTGACAACTAATCAACCCATTGATTTGTTTCCTCACATTTGCATTAATGCCTGAATCCCACTTGCACGGACCCTCTTCACTTCTTTACTTTAAAGTTGTAGCTCACGAAATTGGAGAAGTGACAAGGCCAATACCAGCGAGGCAGAGTTTCAAGGAGTGGTGGGGAAAGTAGAAAAAAATTTACACAAAACATCCGATAAAATGGTTGGTATTTAAGATGGCATTCCACAGACAAAACTATAGATGGCAAGAGGAAAGCCACACACACTGACACAAGGAGTTTTTTAACAGTGTGCTGAGGAAGGATGACCCATCCGATGTAGGTGAGGCTCTTGTAGTTTCCGCTCAGACTCTTCCAACATATTTGATATCTAAAAAACTAAAGAGAAATCTCTCATTTGTTTTCGATGATCTCTACTCTTTCAACAACACATCCTTTGTTTTCCAATCCTTAAGTCCCTTAGATGTGAGTGTGGATGCCACAATGGTCGATTTCCATTAAATCTATTCATTTCCCTTCATTGAAAACAGGTTGTGGACACTGAATCTGCCTAGTTATCTTAGCCCTCCATCGTGGTTGAGATCAAGAATTGAGAATATGGAGTTGACTTGTGACTCTACGCACCTGATGCGTTGGTTGATGAATGAGGTGATCCAATTCAAATGAATTGTCGTTCTTTCCATGACACAAAGGACATTAATGCCTCAAAGACAAAGGACGTAAATGGGTGCGATCAAAGTAATCGTCTCCCAACCGCTCTTACACCGTAGGTTATAAAATCGAGCTTCATTCATTTCAAATTGGTAGGGCATTAATACCTCAAAGACAAAGGATCTTGGTGCTAATTTGCATTTTAATAGCCTAAACATACTCTAAAACCCTCGTCAAGACCTTATTTTCAGTTTGCAACTCCCCGAGTTGGAGAAGTGAAAGGTCAATACCAGCGAGGAAGAGTTTGGAGGAGAGGTGGGGAAAGAAGAAAAGAGCGGCAAAAAACAACCCAAAAAATGGTGAAAAATGATGGAACAACTGAGACATAAACCTTCTTTCCAAGTTGCAGCTCGCCAAACTATTTAGGGGTCAAGGGAAATATTTGCAATAGTTTTTTTATTAGCCTTATATTTGGCTTTGGCTTAGCTTATTTTTGTTTCTTCCGTTACATTACATCAAAGTATAAAGGAAAATGAGTTAAATAAGCACAAACACATGAAGTTTGATAAAGAGTAGAGAGGGTTCATAGTTATGCAGGAGCATCATTGATTACTATATCAAACAATTTTATTTTATTTTTTCAAGATTTTTGGTTTGGTTGTACTAATATTTTAGGTTTTGTATTAATGACATTGGTTTATATGTTAGAGTTTTAATTTTTAGTAAAATCATGTGATTATTACTTCAAATATATATTTTTTCAATCCTCATAATATTAAAAAATTAACATTATTGAGTGAACTTCTAAACACTATGTTTTAATGTTTATTAAATGTTAATTTTATCACCCTTCATTTCATTCATCCATAAATCATGGAAAGTCAATTAGGATAAATTTTGGTCTATTTTTTGCATACATTTACTAATTACTAATTTTGGTCAATTGGTAGGCCATTCAACAAATGACATTGTTTATGCAACACAAGTCTCAATGGAGAAGTTATAGCTTCAAATCAACTATGCTCCATTACCAATACATTAAATAAAATATCTCATGAATTATTTTATGACAATATTGGAAGTGTTCACGAGAAATGGTTGAAATTGCAAAATGTTCCAAAGGAAGTAGAAATTTGAAAGTGAAGTAAAAATATTATGTGTCAATTAGAAATCACTATTCAAAATACTTAGCCACAAATATGATGCCACATTAGCATTAATTTTGTTGAGGTGTTAAAAAAACCCAAAAAAATAAATAATAGTTGTCCACTAAGTCATGTTGCCAATATGACATCACACGATTTGTTGCCTTTTAGATTTAAAGAATACATTTTATTCAATTATGGTTCAAATATTGAGCATTAAATCAACAAATTTTATAACAACTATTGAAACATTCTCAACTACTGGGTCTTTTTGTATAGTTTTCTTTTCAAGCTTTCGATGATTTTTGTGAGGTCCATGTCTCATTTCTACTAGTATATCCTAACTTTGGATTATGATCAGACAATTCTCTCCTTCAATCTTATATTATTTAGTACTAAAATGATTATATATGATATTAATTTTTATCACGACAAAAAAAAAATGGAATTAGTTTTATTTTTATTTTTTCTATTTGAAGATAAGTAACTTTGAAATTTGATTATAGAACATAGATTTTTTTAAGAATCTCTTTTGGAAAATATAATGCAATTTCAGGAAGATATTATTATGTACAAAAGTAAAAAAAATTGAATAAATTTTAATTCTTTTTAATAATTATAATTATGATCTATTAAAAATTGTTTGATGAGTAGAGTCAATCAAAAAATTGTATCAATATCTATTAAAATTTATAGAAAAAAACTTCACCCATCATTTTTTGGTTAAGAAGTAATGAATCTTTATAATAGTAGACCAATCACACAATCCACATTTTCAACTTGAATCTAATGGGTGACACTTGGAGCCTAAACTCAAAGTGATCAAATTTTGTGGGAAAAAATTGTTGTAGAATTCCCTAAAGATGTGTTGTCATGGCTTTCTATGATCGTAGAATATGGAAAAATTAGATTTGTTGAAAAGTCCTTGAAAAATTTCAAGAAAATGTAATTCAAATGTATAAAGTCAATCTTAAAAACCTTTGCCTACCTTCTCCATAATTGTGCCAAAATTGGAGCTCTATAATAGGGTATGACATCTATCACAACATGATAGAAGAGGATTTTGTTAGATGTTATTTAGATGCAGTTATAATTATTAATCTCTCTTATCTCAATATATATTTTCTTTTATCTATCTCTCCCTTTACCTCTTCCTCTCTCTCTGCATCTTTGTATATATCTTTATCTCCATCTCTCTCTATTAATATGAGCTCTATTTTTCCTCTATCTCCTTGCCCCTTCTCTCTCTCTCTCTCTTCCCCATCTATCTCTCCCTCTTTCTATCCCTATCTCTTCTTCTCTCTCCCTATCTCTATTGGAAACATAACATGAGCTTGTTGGTAAATGGAGTGTGCTTATCTTATTCATTCAAAGGTTTTGTTTCAGTTGTGTTTGGATCCTTATAAGAGGATGCATACTTGATTTGAAGTTGCCACTTCTCCATTGAAACCTTTGTTGTACAAACAACACCATTTTCTAAATAGACCAGTTGACCTCATCTACTACATAAATGTTAGAAAAAAATAAACCAAATTTTCTCCAAATTGACCTTCCATACCTCTTCAACTATTTTGGTTTATTTTGAAACTCCCGCTAGGCTTTTTGAAATTGGAGCTCTGCCAAAGGAAACAAGGCAAACATAGGGGATAAATCTGGGCAATTGGAGAAAAGCACCTATCTCATTGACAACACTTCCTTTGGACTCCCCCACTTCTCCAAGTCACAGATTTTGAGCTAGTCTCAAAACCACCATTGTCTTTACTAAATTTGTTGGTGTCTCTTTGTCCCCATTCTTTCTTTATGACTGGTGGGTGCTCTTCTTAGACCTCTATATCTATATCTCTTTTCCTTTATCTCTATCTCTTCCATCTCTCCTATTTCTATCTTGTTATTTTCCATCTTTATGCACCCCTATATCTCTCCCTCTCTCTATATATGACTTCACATCTCTATCTTTATCTTTCTATCTCTACCTCTAACTTCCTCTCTCTATATTTATCGCTGTCATCTCTCTCTACCCCTATATTTCTCCTTCTCTACCTCTCCATATATCACTTCCCATATATCTATATCTTTATCTCTCTCTTTCTCTTCTCATATATCTCTATATCTCCGTACTCTCTCCCTCTTTATTTATCTATCTCTAATTCTCTCTATTTGTTTATCTCTTTGTCTCTCTTCCTCTTCTCTCTCTATATCTCCTTATAACTCTATTCTCTATCACACTATCTCACCATCTATATCTCTTTATCTCTCCCTCAACCTCTCCCTATATATCTCTATCTATTTGTTTCCCTCTTCCTCTTCCGCTATATCTATTAGTAATTAGTAAATGTATGCAAAAAAATATACCAAAATTTATCCTAATTGACTTTCCACACTTCTTCGACATACCTATTGCACACTAAGGTGCAATTGCTAGTTAATATATTATTACATTAAACCATTTTGCAACACTAAACACACAAATAAAAAATAAAAAACATAAAAAACAAAGACGTGCTTTCTTACCACCCGCCCCTTTTTTTGTGAGTTTGTAATTTTATCTTTATATTAATATAGATATCCGCCTATTCATAAAAAAAAAAATAAAAAAAAAAAATGCATGATTTCACCATTACAAAAATATCCCCTTCATTTGATTTAAGTGGTCGCCATAAAATGATTCTTTATTGTCATCTTACTTAAGCCAACGAGGAGGAATATATGGCTTTCTAAAGTTTTGACCAAAACCCCAAAGAATTAATAAATTTAAAAACCTCCTACAAAAGGAACGAAAAAGCTTGTTAAAAACCACGGAACGACAAATTTTCCGTCCACAAAGAAAGCTACAAAGAAAATCCTATGCTGTTGACAGGGAAGAACGAGGAAGTGCCCTGCATTTCTTGAGGAATTCGCAGATCCTTTTCTTCCCTTGCTTTATAATTTTCGGTGTCGACGGTCCATTTCTAAGTGAAATCCGGGCATCTTTATCTGAAAATCTGCCCAATTTTTACAGAAATCCGGGACAAAATGAATGCAGGACCCTCTGGATTTCGTATGGCTACTATGTTTTATTAATTTTTGGAGTTAAATGGTGTTGTTGATATGAATTTAGTTGTCATTTGTGTTTTCAAAGAGGATTTATAGCACCTTAGTTTACTACGAAATGTTTGCATTTTACAATTTGAATTTCAGTTGGGGTTTTTTAATTTTTTAATTTTTTTGGCTCATGTAGAACATGCTCCTGTGACAAAAATTTTGGTTCTTCTATGCGGCGTGGCCTCCATTATTGCCGCCACTCAAGGACGGCCTTATTCCTTTAATCTTTCGTATCAGGTACCTTTGTTTTGTTTCTTTTTCCTTTTTCCTTTCTTTAAATGTCCATTTAGACAATTCGATTTCTTGGATCAGAGAAAGAAGTGAAACGTCATTCTTTTGTTAGATGTATTTTTGGTCTAGAGATTTAGGGATACAAATATCATGTAATTATGAGTTTTTTTCCGTCTCGTTTTTGTAAAAAGAATGATGGGATTATCAACTGGTTTTTTTGGCTTAGAATTGTTTGGTCGATAAGAAAGAGTGATGGGATGTTCGGCTTATCCTTCTATAATTGTTATGGATATAAATATTAGTTGTCATCTAATCCTGTCGCGTTCAGCAATATATTTATCTTGGTTCCCATGATTGTCATTCAACAACGAAGTAGACTTGTTTGCCATGCATCCCATTAGGATTATATCAGAAATGGAAGTACAACTACTTGCGGTATGTAATGAACCCTGTTTATGTAACAAAGTCCCAATTATTTTAGCCCCAGTCCTCATCAGCTCAAAATAAAATAAAATAAAAATCAAACGACTCCAGATATACAGGTTATTTCACTTCAACAATAAAGTTGACTTGGTTGCTATGGTTTTGATTCCACAATAGATGACTTGTTTGGCATGCTGGTCTTTAGAATTCTATTGGGAGTGGAAGTAGGTTTATTCATATGGTTAATGGGCTTGTTTACTTAACAGGTTTCTAAACAACTTAGCCCCAATCTTTACCATCTCAAAATAAAAATTTACAAACTACTTCAAATATGTAGGTTATTTTGCTTCTACCCATGACTGGGTATTAAGACTTGACACCAAGGAGAGAAATACTGCTACTATTTTAATGCTCAGGTGGTCCCTGCAACCCTAAAATTAGAAATCAGGGAAAAAGTGAATCTTCACCTGAAAAATTGTAGTGGTCGATTTTTCTATGCAAGCTTTAATTCTTAGTTTCTTAGTTGATTGCAAGGTTCCACCTTAGCAATGGCTGAGAAAACACATAATACCTTACAACTGATAGTTCAATGACAAATTCCTGAAAATGTTATTGCAACTTGAAAACTTCATTTCACATAAGAAAAACTCAGGAAACCCTACAACTTAAAAGTTAAAACTTTGGCTTCTGCTGAGAAAAACAGCAGCGCAGTTGAAAACTTAATCTCACATGGGAGCATTGCCTTAACTACAAATGGGAATGTACCCCATACAGTACATACTCTAAGTGGCTCAGGTAGCTTGATTGCCCCATGGTTGCCTTTTCTAAACATAATTAGGAAATTCACTAATAGTTGTTAAACAACAAAATACCTAAAATCCTGGTGTGATTTGTTGGCAATTGTCATCATGCTGCTGCACTTCTGTGGTACTGATTTCACTAACACAAAGAACATTGTCTAAATTTTTAAAAGAGGCTGCATAGTACATGGTGTGGTTTGAGCTTTCTCCGAATCCTAGAAACGTTTTCAGTAAGCTGGAACCAGTTTCCAGTTTTTTTGAAACATTTCATTATCTGGAAAATTCCAGAAACATCTAGATCATAGCTACAATAAGTTTCCAGTTGCTTTCATCCATTTTTTCCAATTGGAGTTTCCAGATGTTTCTGGCTCTGGAATTCAGCTCTAGGAAATTTCTTCTATATACAATTTTTGGGTTTCTGAAATTTTCCAACTTCAAATCCAAAAGTTTCTAGAAGCTTCCTCACTTTAATATGTGTTTTATGTTGAGTTCCTGTTTCCTGGTATCGCCTTTTCTACTCAAAGCTTTTGTTGTTTCCTGACGTAGCCGTCACATTTGACTCTCATTTTTTAAGTTTGGATGTAGCTGTTGCTGATTATAGTTGTAATGTAGTGAACTAACTTTGTTGGGGCTCTTGTGCATCGTATGGTCACCTTTCTTCCAAGATATTATCTAGTTCTTGGAAAGAGGTAGGGGGCATGAAATTGACAGTGGATCTTAGTGAGATTGATATTGATAGCACTATTTAAGCCTTTGAAATTCATCTATCCTTGCAATTATATATTCTTAAAACTCATTGCACATTTTTGGTGCCAGTTTTGAAACACACATACAAGTATAATGATTTCATCCCACTGACATATAAGATAATAAGACATTAGTAGAACATGCCTTTTCCCAGCAATTATCTATTCACAATAGCTCAAAGAAGGTATAAATTGTTAGAAAGTGAAAGGCAGTTCTCAAGGTGGAGCAACTTAGTTTAAAATTAGGATGCTTGAAATCCCTACTAAGCTCCTTATGCAATGAATCGATAACAGTAATTTGCTTGTGCAGAATTGAGTACTATTTTTATATGTGTATTTACCATTTTATGAGTACTATTTTATATATTTACCAATCAAGTGAATGCATAGTATGGATGTTTAATGTTACAAATAAAGGACAGCATAAGAAATTATGATCAAATATTTCTTTCTTTCTTGAAAGTTGAAATTCAAATGTTGAT
Source organism: Sequoiadendron giganteum (assembly GCA_007115665.2). Taxonomy (NCBI): domain Eukaryota; kingdom Viridiplantae; phylum Streptophyta; class Pinopsida; order Cupressales; family Cupressaceae; genus Sequoiadendron; species Sequoiadendron giganteum. The sequence goes on along the minus strand of CM021100.1, from coordinate 979,138,922 downwards.
GTTTGGACCATGGTCTTTATGTTACCACCTACTCCATTTATTTTGGTACTGTAGATGGAGGTTCTCTCCAAATTATGTACTTGGATTATAACTTTATCCATTACTAAGTTGCCTCTTACCATGTTTTTTGTCATTGTTACTTGTTGAGAATTTTCCTTATGTTATACTTTTGAATATTTACCTTTAGGTAGTATGTATTTCTGCCCAATGTATGGACTGTCTTGCTCACAACCACATCAAATCAATTTAGGTGCCTTGATCTAAGGGAGGGGTAATTGGTATAGGAGGCTTCACACAAAAGCATTGAAATGCTAAACCATTGATTTCTCCAAGGTCTCTTAGATTCATCTCATCTGGTTGAACCTAACAATACCGTGGAGATTATAGATGCATGTCTTGTCTCTTCTTAAAGTGCTTTATTGTTATGCCTGAATGCTCCAAGTTTTTTGGCTTCACCTATAGTGATAAGTTTACTCTCATCTGAAGTCCTTTTCAGCATATTCTAGGGTAAACGAAGGCCTCATATGTTACTACAACATCAAACTTGCATGTACAGTACAAAGCAATGAAAAGCAACCTAAATTGGAATCTTCAAATGTTTACAGAAGTTATGCTATTCCAAAATGGAAGAAGTGATAACTTTATTGGAAAGAAACCACTCAAAGGTAATAGAATGAAGATCTTTTTGTTAAACACCATTGTAATGAAGGACAACCTAAATCCTCACTTTTATGTAAGATATGTGTTTTAACATATAATGAGGAATTTCTTATCTCAAAATAAAGCAATAGTTGGCATGAGTTTTACCCAGTCCATGAGGTTATGTAAGAGTGCTTTTGGATTCAACTATGTATATTTTTCTATTGATGTTTTGGATAACTCTCCTCTTCTTGATGATGGATCACTGGGTGTGATCCAAAACACCAACAGAAAAATATACATAGTCAAATCCAAAAGCACTATCAAAATAAAGAACTCAAACTTAAGAGCTTGAAGATCATCTTGGTACTAAAAACTGAAAAAACATCAGCCACATATGATTTTGGAGCATGGTGTGGAATTGAGGGCTTTGTTGCATAGTGAAGAAAGTTAGCTGATGTTAAGATAGGGTTGAGATCTCCCAATCCTGCTTGTGACAATAGTTTGGATAAAGAAACAGAAACTTATGTGTATTTATTTACATATTTGATGATATGAGCCCAATTTTAGCCGGCTGCACTGCTGCAAACCCTAGGTTTGAAGTTTTGAGTATTCTGGAAAACCCTAGGTCTGAAACTTTAAATCTTAACTGGAAACTAAAATCAAAGATTTTTTATATTAGAGTCTAATTTGAAAATGATTCTATGAAACCGAAATTCTTAAAGCTGCAAAGATCAACTTGTTCAAATAATTGATGTTATGTATTAAACAGAGGAACGAAAGTTCCTTATATAGATTTACACAGACATATAGAAACAAAAGGGAAACAGAAGACGAAATTAGAAACTATCCTAAACTAACTAAATACTACTAGATGACCATTAACTAAACAAATAGAAAGATATTATACTAATATAACTCTAAACTGTTGAATTTTTAGTTTGAAACTGGAAAAAGTCTAAAAGAACATAACTTTAATATAATTGAAAATGCATCAAAACAGTACATAATTGGAAACAACTTTCCCAAGAGGGGATTGCTGGTTTGGGTCTTGGCCAAGTAAATTCATCAGACCCTCAGATCCTTGCAAAAGTGGTTCTTTCCTGAACACACTTATACTTTGCAGCCTAAGGTCCTAGTTATAATATAATAATTACTTACTTCATCTTGAATTAATCCCTTTATGCATGTGTAATAACAGCTCCTTGAACATCCTTGCCCAATTCTTATACAATGATACATATACATTGTGCCTAGACATAATGACCAAAAAGTTGTTTGATAAACTCACATTGAATAAAATTTCCTAGCTACATAAAAGGTGGGTTAGGCCCATTGATGCAGAGCAGGGGTGTATAATGACCAAACAACCTCAAACAACCAATCACAAGTGCCTTTAAACATCAAACAATGGGCTTTCCTTCACAAACTGCCATTATTGTTTGTAGCCTTTCAAAAAGACATTTTTGGGTGTAACTTCTGGAGCAGACCTGATCTATAGAAAAGGTGACCCATTTCAGATACCCATTTGGCTTTTCATACACATATCTCAAAATGAGGTAGGGTTCCTTTGTACAGAAAGACTCAAAAACTGACTGTCCTTCTTTCTGACTAAGCCTAATTGGGTAATTAGGCATGACACAACTGAGTTCTTGGCTTCAAGGGGTCTCTACTCCTGTTCCAATACTTCAAACACATCTCATATGGCCTCAAACAACTTTGTCTCAACACATCTCACAACCTAGGCCCACTTTGCCATGAATGAATGCAACCATGGTTGAACCCTTACTCAAACAAGCATAGCAATATGACACGCCCCTACAATGCAAGTAACAAACCGTGAATGAAATTGGCCCCCCAATATGAACCTGCATTAAACAAACCCGGAGACATGTAAAAATGCAAATCCAAATCCTTTTCCATGAGTTGCAATAAAAACTTTGTCAAACAGTCACTTCTAAGAGGGTTTTTTTGGACTGTCACAGGGATTGTGAAAGCGGACTGGTGAAGAGATCTTTTTCCCACGTGAAAATAACGAGCCCAAATCTTGTATGGTGGTAGAAGGCACCAAGACATAATTTCCTACCAATTTTCAGACTTTTCCAATGGATAAAACTTAAGTTTTGACGTTTTCTATATGACTGCAAACCCTAGGACAGCTTTCAGGCAGTTTTTACAAAAATGCTTGTAACTTATTCAAACGTGGATGAAAATCTACCAAACCAACTGCATTTGGAAGGTGATTCAATCCCCTATCATCTCCAATCAATTTCAGATCATTAAATGCAAAATAAAGTCCATACAAAGCCAAATAATAGTCAGATTTTCTGGAAAAAACATTGTTTTGGACATGCAAACTTTGTATTTTCTTCATTCCATTATTTTCCAAGCCTTCCCAACCTTGGGATCCATGTTTACAAGGCATATTTATGCTATTACAACCATCCTTCCAACTACCAACCAACCCCAACTAACTTTTGAAACAACTTTGCACTTTTACATAGAAAAGTTGTCATCGACAACATTGACAACAAATAACAACTTTTACATCTTTTAACCAATTGACTCCAAACTTTCCACAATGACTCCAAATGATCGTCCATGGTCCAAAATGACCTTTTTCACATGAAACAACACAAAATAAGACAAAACTCAAAGTTTGAACAGTTGACAAGAGATTGCTCCTGCACCACTCATCACCTAACAATTATTGCTATAGAGTAAAAGTTTAATAACAATCTTTTCTTATTTAATTGCTTTGCCCTCAAAGCCATTGCAGATATTGAAAATTGATCTGGTGAACATTTCTTTCTGGATCAAATGACTAAAGATAATGACATGGTAGTGAGTATATTGCTTGCTAGAAAGGGTTGCAGTCCAATAATGGCCTATCTATATCTGCAAATTCACAAATGTCACCAAAAATGCACAAATAGTTTTAAGCCATGTATTCTGGATTATCCTTTCCTTTTGGATGTAAGAAGTCCCTGCTCTTTGCATCAGGTAGCAATCTTTCAAACCTCCTAGAAAATTCACCATAGTTGGAGCTCTGTATTGTCAATCTTGCAAGTAGACACATATGCTTGAGCCAAAATATCACTTATCCTTGGATCATTGATTTCAGTGACTTGACAAAGACCATAATCTTGTCTACAAAGATAAAGGAACACATTGTGTGTCTTTAGAGGCTTGACTACATCATTTTCAAGCTGTAAGATATGATATTAAGTATAATCATGATACAAGCCTCCCAGATTTTTTTGTAGATGCTTTCATTATTTGTTTCGGAAAAGGACTTGTTGCTATTCCAAATATTGCAAATATAATGTAATGAAATGCAATCACTTCCAATTTTACTTTTCTTTAATTCAGTATTTTGCAATTAACTTTCCTATGTATTATTGTTAGAAATGAAGTTAAGCTACTACAATATGGAAATCTGAAAATTATGTTGTAAATCTGAAATTTATATTGTATGTCTGTTAGAATATTATATACTTATGTTAATGGTCAATATTATATTATATTAGTTTAGTTTAGGTTTCTACTATTTCTACAGTAGTCGGTAGGTTGATAGTAGTTAGATATCATTAATATCTACAGTATTATGTAACTTCTTTTTAATGTAATCTTTTTTTGTTAATAGAATGAATGTCTTTACCATTCACATGGTATCAAAGCCGACTAGGGTTTCTGGGTAAATTTGTGGCTGCTTGGTCTGAGATTTTCGAGGGTTTCTGTTTGTGATTTTCGTGAGTATTCCTCATTGAAAATCGTGACCCTCTAGCTGCAAGTTCATGGAGGGTTCTTGTTTAAAATTTTCGTGAGTATTTTTTCACAGAAAATTCGACCCTCTTGTTGCAAGTCGTGTGCAAGGGTTTCTTAGTGTTGGGCATGTGTTTCTTCCTGGCATAAACCCGCATTTTTTTTTTCAGCTCTTTGTTTACGTTTTCTTTTTGAATTTGAGCGCGTTTTTTCAGTTTTCTGGCTCTTTATTGACGCGTTTTTTGAAGGTTTTCGACTGTTTCTTCTCTATTGGAGCCCGCATTTTTTAGACGCATCTTTTTGGTGTTTTCTGACCATTCTTGGATGCGTTTTTTTTGCCCTAGCAGAGCCGCGATTTTCAAATCTTTTGATACGTTTTTTGACCTGTCCAAAGTTGCGCGACTAGGGTTTCTGTAGGCGGCTCTCTGCAATCTTTTTTTTTTGCAAATTTCTATGCTTTAATGGCCGCCTAGGGCTCTTTGTAAACTCGACTAGGGTTTTGACCCTCAATTTGAAGTCAAAATTTTGTTTTAATTACAGATTCTTGGTGGGTTTTTTGAGATCTCCACTGGGTTGTTGTTAACTTTTTTTTTTGGGTGTCTTGATTTTTGTGCCTCAAAATTTGTGCAAGTGGGTGCTGACGAAATTTTCTGGGTATTTAGAATTTTTTTTAGGTTTTCAGCATCATTTTTTGGGTATTCTTTAGATCTTTTGGGTTTTGTCTTCAAAGTGCCTCGAAATCCGTGTTAGGGTTTCTAATTTGAATTTGTGCTGTCTCTGTTTTCCTTTTGCCTTTACCAGTTTGACCTCAGTGTACGTGATGGCATCTTTGACAAATATCATGCTCGAAAGCAGCCAAAAGTTCAATGGAAAGAATTACAACACCTGGAAGCAGCGCATGATTATGATCTTTGAATATTGGTGTCTCGATCAGGTCGTTTTGGGGATCTCACCTCGTCCCACTGTAGTCGGAAAGGACCGGGACAAATGGGATATGCAACCGGGAAGCCGTCATGCTCATCAAACTCTCAGTCACAGATGAGCAACTATCTTAGGTACCGTCTGGCAAAATTGCTCCAGAAATTTGGGATCATTTGAAGGCCCTTCATGAAACCTCCGACAAGAGTAGAGCGTTCTTTCTCAAGAGCATGCTCTTTTCCATCATGATGGATGAGAAAATGTCCTTACAGGAACATCTGGCGAAGATTAAGGACATTCGTGATCAGTTGGAGGCGATTGGTCGAACAATGGAGGAATCCGGTTCAGTCGCAAAATGTGGGTGTATTTTTTGAAAAATAAATCAGATGTGTTCAGTACATTTCAGCAGCATAAGGCCTTAGTTGAGAAGGAATCGGGTTCTCACATTGTTACTCTAAGGTCAGATAATGGGGGGGAGTTTTGTTCAACTGACTTCTCCACTTTTTGTGCTCAACACGGCATCAAACGCCAACTCACCACACCATACACCCCTCAACAGAATGGTGTCGTTGAACGTAGGAATCACACCATTACTGAAATGGCTCGTTCTATGCTAGAGCATAGACATGTTCCTAAGAAATATTGGGCTGAAGTAGTTTATATTGTTGTTTATCTTTTGAACCGGTCTCCAACTCATGCGGTTAAGAAGATGACTCTTGAAGTCTTGAAGAAGCCTGGTCTGGCCGTAAGCCTTGGATCAAGCACTTGAAAGTTTTTGGCTCTATTGCTCATGTTTGGATTCTGGATGCCAAGTGCACTAAGTTGGATTCCAAAAGCCAGAAACTCATGTTCATTGGTTATAGTGAAAATCATAAAGCATATAGGCTGATTGGAGTACAAAAATGTCCCCAAGAAATACTGGGTTGAAGTAGTTTATACTGCAGTCTACCTCCTGAATCGGTCACCTACATAGGTTGTTAAGAAGATGACTCCTGAAGAAGCTTGGTTAGGACGTAAGCCTAAGGTGGGCCATTTGAAAGTCTTTGGTTCTACAGCTCATGTATGGATTCTAGAAGCCAAACGTGCGAAGTTGGATTCCAAGAGCCAACAACTTATGTTTACTAGTTACAGTGACAATCACAAGGCATACAGGTTGATTGATGTGGAGACGGATCATCTCATATTCAGTCGTGATGTTGTGATTGATGAGACTATTGGTCCATTTGTTCCTACCACCAGCCCTGAGGATCAGCCTATGAAGGTTCCTGATGATGGTGTTCGTCTTCCTCTTGGTTCTCCTGATGGGAGGGCTTCAGAGCATTCCGACTCTGAAGATGAGGAGTCTACCAGTCATGATATCGCACCGCCTGATCTACCTCAAGATTCATATCTAGAGACTTTGTTCCAGAAATCCCAGAAGATGTTGTTTCTCCTACTCCAGATGTTGGTACTTCGACTTGTCGGCCTAAGTGGTGGCTCAAGACTATTGGAGATCTTCATAATGATGAACTCGTTGAGGGTAGATCAGCTCGCAGAAAGAGTCAACAACAAAACACAGTCAATTTTTCTCTTATGGCCAACATACACAGCGTCTATGAGCCTCAGACATATTCAGAGGCTAAAGGAATTCTAGAGTGGGAAAAGGCTATGGATATTGAATACCATAGTCTTCTGAATATTCACACTTGGGTTCTTTCTGATCTTCCTCCTGGTAAGAAACCTATCAGTTGTAAATGGGTTTATAAGGTAAAGTATCATGTAGATGGCACCTTGGATAAATATAAGGCCAGATTAGTTGCTCGGGGCTTCACACAGCGAGAGGGCATTGACTATAAGGAGACTTTGCTCCTACTGCCAAGATGAGCACAATTCGTCTTCTTCTCATGATTGCAGCCCAATTTGGATGGACAGTTCATCAAATGGATGTTAAGAGTGCCTTCCTCAATGGTGATTTGCAGGAAGAAGTCTACATGACGTAGCCTCTTGGTTTCAAGGTTGCCAGCAAAGAACATTAGGTATGTAGGCACGTGAAAGCCCTCTATGGACTGAAACAGGCTCCTCGTGCATGGTACATCAAGATTGATCAGTACTTGGTTGATCATGGTTTTCAGCATAGCCCTTCTGACACTAATTTGTATGTCAAACACTTTGGTGATGATATTTTGTTTCTTGTTATCTATGTTGATGACTTGATCATTACTGGCAGTTCAACACATTTGATTGCCGCAATCAAACAAGACTTGTGTTAGGCTTTTGACATGACAGATTTGGGGCTTCTCCATTATTGTTTGGGTATTGAGGTTTGGCAGACTGCTGGTGGTATCTTTATCTCTCAGTCTAAATACGCTTGGAGTCTGCTTGACAAATTTCGGATGCAGGATTGCAAACCTGCCTACACACCTATGGAGAAGGGGTTGAAGTTATCAGCCAACTCTGATTCACCTCCGGTTGATGAAACGACATTCAGGCAACAAGTGGGTAGTGTCATCTACCTCACTGCCACTAGACCCGACATCAGTTTTGCAGTGAGCTACATTTCTCGTTTCATGACAGCTCCAAAAGCTAATCAATGGCTTGCAGCGAAGCGAGTGCTGAGATATGTTAAGGGCACTTTAGATTTTGGCATACTGTATGCAGATGCAAGGATCCAAAACTGATTGGTTATGCAGATTCAGATTGGGCAAGATCAGTGGATGACCAAAAATCTACTTTTGGATATGTATTCAGTTTGGATACCGGTGCTATAACATGGACCAGCAAGAAGCAACAGGCAGTGGCTCTTTCCTCGACTGAAGCAGAATATCGAGGAACCGTCAAGGCAGCATGTGAGGCAGTTTGACTCCGCAGGATGCTTTCTGACATGCACATGTCACAAGTAGGACCTTCTCCCTTGTATACTGATAATCAAGGGGTGCTCAAACTGGCCAAAAATTCAGTCTTCCATGAACGTACCAAGCATGTCGAGCTTCATTGTCACTACATCTGCAAGCTGGTAGAAGACGGATCAGTTCAGCTGCATTATGTTCCAACAATGGATCGGACTGCAGATATTCTCACCAAGTCTCTGAGCCCAGATAAGTTTGTCAAATTCAGGGGGCAACTTGGTGTTTTTGACAGATTGACCATTAAGGGAGGTTGTTAAAATATTATATACTTATGTTAATGGTCAATATTATATTAGTTTAGTTTAGTTTAGGTTTCTACTGTTTCTACAGTAGTCGGTAGGTTGATAGTAGTTAGATATCATTAATATCTATAGTATTATGTAACTTTTATTTAATGTAATCTTTTTCTGTTAATAGAATGAATGTCTTTACCATTCACAATGACACCAATGGAGATTTAAGATAATATAAATTAGCAACAACAAAGAAATCAACAAGCATAAGAGATCTCCACAACACAATATTTACATGGTGAAAAAAACTTTTGGGTAAAAAACTCCACCAGAAAAGAGGCCAAGTTGTATTATTGTGAAATAAGAATATAATACATTCAATTCCTTCCTTCTTGCATCCAATCTGACAATATATGTGTATCTATGCAACCTCACACTCCTCTTCACCACAAGCACTTGTTATAAAATATGATTCAAAAGAATCTCAATGCAACAAGTATGGCATCCATCTACCTGCAATTTCCAACGCCTCATTTTGGGCTTCACTTGTAAGTTAAAATCTAGCCTCTTACATGACTCTTACAACTTCACAAGTTTGTCATAATTGACTGAAATCAATCCCACAAATTTTGGATGCCTAGTTTGTCATACAATCCCTATAAACTAAGGATACTCTTACAAGATGTCATAAGTCCCCAAAAATTAGCTACACCGTGATGTGCGCCAAGATTAACTTTATCACCTCATTTACATTCCAATATAATAATTAAATAATTTTATCTGCCATGGACCCCACACCCTTTTAGTTTTAAATGCATTTACAAATAATATCTTAGGATAATTAAATACATAGGATTTACAAGGTTGATGACACCTTAATTCCAACAATTGTAATGCCCATAATTTCCATCGTGGACAATCTCAACTAAAAGACAATTGACATTCTTTTTGAAACAATGCATCACTACAACATTAATGTAACATGTGCACAATAGGTGTTGTTGCTATGTGCAACTCTACTAGATATTGACAATGTATAAAAGAATGAATTTCGGAAGCACATAAGAAGGGAAACATAAAGAATATTGGGAGGAGATAACAAATTGTACACATCTCCATGCACCACACTGTATGCTACAAGAGGAAGTTGAGCACAATGTGAGGGCACCAATGTATGTGGTACCTAAATGAGTGACCCTTCTAAGGGTAACCCACTCTACAAGGGTTCTAGATGGTGAGTTGAAAGATAATGGCCCCCAATCCAACTAAGAGAATTACATTGAAATCATTTAATTAAGCATTCATAATTTACTCTTAACATTTCATCTATTTTAAGCAACTCAGTGAATGACAATAGTTCATTCATATATGTTACCTATTAAATGAAAGCATCAAACAAGGAGAAGGTGCTTCCTTCATCATTTATTTACATAGCCATTTGATAAATAAGATATGTTCATTTACAAACCCTAATCTTTCAAACAAAGTATGAGATGAGAAAGAACGATAAGTGTATATAATGTGTAACTTTCTTTTAAATACTCTATAACATAGCATATGATCATTATCTAGTTAAATTTTTTAAATGAGAGCATAGTATGAGGAAAAATGCTTAAAGCATTTAATACTGAATTGCAATTCATTGTACAACATTTATCCTTTTCATTTAAGTAGATTATATAAGAAGGAATTTTCGCTTTTAATCTTCTTTACTAAACACACGAGCATTTCATTCAACTTCAAGAACCTACATTTTCCCAGTAAGGAGATAAGGTGAGAGAGAGAGACGTTCCGCCAAACATGAACAGGCATTTCAAATTTTACATCAACTAAGCCATTATCCACACTTTTTTTTTATGTGTGAATACATCAAAATCAATCAGAGGCACAATCAAGTGGACAAGAAGTTACTTGAATGTTCAAACCACTTCAAGCTAGGGCTGAACCACAAATTTTTTACACAACCTGTTAGCTACTACATTGCTAGACTATGGCTTTATGCTCTCAATCACAATTACAACTCCATAAGATCATGGGCATTATAGTTCCACAACATTCACATGTACAAAATTCATTTCAAGCAAGAATATCACCTCTTATCTCTCTTAATATGCAAGTAAACAACACCCCACATACACTCCAAGGTTTCCCTTACTTAACGTCACACATGCTTCCCTTACCTAACTCCATACGCTTCCCTTATCCAAGTCAACTGCACGCATGCTAAGGCCATATCAACCCGCAGGGTGGCACCTTGCAAAGGTTTAACACAAGGAAAACATAAAACAAAGCTCTCAAAGCATACACGAATTCACAATTTCCAACCGACTCAAGATCACATTTCCCATTCCTTTCTTTCAAGAGAATACACAAGGCAAAAAGGGAAAAAATACAAACCCAATCAGATGTAAGGCACCAAAACGACAAAATACATTTCATATATTATTAAACATGCAACAATATACAAAATAATAACAATAGATAATGTGGGAGCCTCCTTCCCAACTCCAAACTTGTGAAATTGGTGGAAAGAATCTCCCTTCTTTCACCTCAAAGCTTGCAACTCTCCACAATTCTCTCTAAGCTCGAGCTTTCTCTCCAATTCTTCAATTACAAAATAAATGTAAAAATGAAAGGGAGTGCCATGCCACTCCTCTCCATCCAATGGGATGGATCCACATGGCAACTTCAAATTCCATGCACCCAACCTTCTTACAAAAATAATAAATGATCATGCCCTACTCAGGCGAATCACATGGGCTTACTGTTTACCTTCCAAAAGCATGGAGGGTCGAGGTATTCTCCTTTCAATCCATTTGGAAAGCAATGGATTGACTTGGGGTACTTGCACTCAAGTCTGTATGCCCACATAAATGCAACTCTTCCCAAGGGTTTCCATGGTACACAACCTGATGAAAACACTCCAACTCCCATTCTCAATTACCTTACCCAAAGGTACTTGGTTGAGGGGCATAGAAGTGACAGAAGTTAAAATAATCTTTTTACATACATTTAAAAATGCCCAAAACCCCAAATCTGAGTTTCACCAAATCAAATAAATTTAAATCACTTAAAAAATCATTTACTATACACAACATTTAAATAAAAGAAATAATTATAAGGGGACATAACTATAACACATTTCATGGTTAACAAGGAAGGGCACGGTCAAAATTTCACAAGTCTTAAGTGAGATGGTGGTTGATTCTTTGGTGCCTCCCACTAGCCTAACTTGAGATGTCTTGGACACTTGATGTGTGCATTTAATCTCATCATGGAAACCATAGGAAAAGAACAACAATATTAGATTATGTTGTTCTCATGTATATACTTACAATTAACTAACATGCATTGAAGTCACAAACCATCAACACGTGCAAACCAACCAAATAGATAAATCATGTACCACCAACATAGATACAAATTGAACCATAATCCATAATAGTTAAATCACATCTTTTAAATATCATAAAATCCAAAAAATTTAATTGAATTTTTAAATCCCATAAACTTTTACTATTCACTTTAACGGTAACCCAATTTAAGCATTTTGAATGCACAACTTAAATCTCAAACCAACATCCAATCATGATATTTCATTTACTATTTGTAATTTATTTAACAATGATTATTCAATATATTATTAAAATTCACATATTGCGACCAGCACATAGATTAGGCTAGCAACATTATCAAATTAAAACCATTTAAATTAAATATTTCACCGGCCTCAGAATATAGGATTAACTAGAGTAACATAAAATCAAAGCATAATTAAACATCACTAAGCAGTTCAATGGAATTGAAATCAACTGTGATAAACATGTGTATCATCACAATGTCTAAATAAGTATCAATGTATACAAAGGTAAAACAGATGTGACAGGTCACAGAAAAAATGGGCCTTACATATATCAGAGGTGTTTCTGTTCCAAACATTGCAAATATAACATAATGATATAGTAGTATATACAATTGCTTCAAAATTTGCTTTTCTCTAATGCAGTATATTCCAAGTTATATATTTAATATTAACATGTACTTGGGTGTTTCTATTTCAAATGTTGCAAATATAATTTAATGATATGCACTTGCTTCAAAGTTAACTTTGGTGTAATTCAGTATTTTCCAAGTCATACATTTAAAATTCCATGTGTCTCTGTGTGGGAGCATATGATTATTTTCAAATTACTGAAAGTGTATCATGAAAAATATTTCCCCCTTTCTGGCTGGCTACTTTGTTCTGATAATGTAAATAACTTTACAGTTTAGGTTGTGTAGAAATAATTGTCTTGGGTTGCATTAGTTTTTTTAAAAAATAGCTCCACGAGCATATAAATCATCAACAAAATACTTAAAATGCCAAATCATTTGCACATGAATTTATACTAGAATTAGAGTATATTGGTTTTTGAATTTTCCATCACAGGCTGTTTAAGCTCTGTCAAAAATGTGTTTATGCATTAGAACTTGATCCTCATCTTGTTTATACTTTTGACAGGCAATTGTAAAGAAGTTTCACCTCTGGAGGCTCTTAACATCTGCGTTCATATTTGCATCAACCTCAGAGTTGACATTTGGACTTTACCTATTATACTATTTCAGGGTTTTTGAAAGACAAATTGGATCTAACAAATATTCTGTGAGTGTTGCTATTAACCTTACAAATGAAATCCAAAATAATGCTTGTTTATAGTATATGAGCTGTGGGAGGAAATAGTAAGTACTGAGCATAAGACAGTGTGCTTGACTAAATGTAAAAAACTAAAAATAAATAAGAGCTTTCAACATAACTGTAATGCCTAAACTAGTCCTGGAACTGTTTTGACATAAGATCACTATTGAATCAACTTTTATGTAGTTTGGTGTCTGGTCAACTTGCCAACTATATTTTTATCATTTAAGGATTTATGATAGCTCAGAGGAAGCTACATGTTATATTTCTGATTTATTAAAAGGTCAATGTTTTACCTATGCAGAGTATTTTGGCTTCCACTTTTGGAGTCCTGTTGATGCTTATTGAATTATTTATCTAGTAATCCATAGATATTGTTCTATAATTTGTATGAATTATAGGGCTTTTACAGGAATAAAAATTTGAAAGAATTGATAGCATAACTTGTACGAAGGAGGACACAAACGAGCCATGCTTGTTATTTCATGTCTCTTTTTGTGCAGAAAGTGCTCTAGGAATTGACTACAGATCCTAGAGGAATAGGTCTCGAGCCATGTAATGAACCTACAATTTTCTTTAGAATTAAAAAATATAAAATTAACATCACCTCTATGTATCTTCCAACTAGATGCCATACCATTCTTTGAATTCCTGTCATACTTTCTAAAGGATAAGATTGAGGAAATGGTTAAATTCAAAAAGGAAACACACACTTTGTACCAGTCAATTTATGGATGTTATTTTAAAATATCAGGGGTTGAACAATACTTAAGACTTAAAGACATTGTTGGTAGTGAGATCTATCGGAGTCTTTTCAAGTCAAGGTTGTAAAGAAAGTACACCTAGTTAAAAGTTGCAACAGGCTTTGCATGCCCTAGCCACCCAACCGTTCGCTACTTCTCTGCGATTTGGCTGTCTCCATGGCAGACAGGGTTTCTGCAACCCTGCTCTGCTCTCCTCCTTCATCCGTTTTTCATCTCTCACAAATGCTACCTTCTAGCATAAATATTGTTGATCTTAGGTTTAAACTGCCTCTGAAAGCAGGCTGCCCTGATGCTCCAGGGTGAAACAAATGTGCTCCAGCAGCCTCAAATGTGTTTGTTCCCAAGCTTGACTCCACACCAATGGTGGAAGTTCCCACAGAAAATTGTTGCTTATTCCATCGATACATTTCCAGAATGTGCCCTTGTTGGATGCTTCATAGGACTTTGGCTGAGTCCTTAAATGCTTGAAAAATGTTATATCCTTTGTTTGGGGATCCAAAATACCACCTTTCAAATTACTTCTGCAGGGCATGGCTATTTCAGTCATTTGATGCTATGTTTCAAGAAGGTTCCTGCTTGTTCTAGTGCTTTCTTTCTGAATTTCTGGTCTGTTTACTTTGATCCATAGTTGGATGTGCCAGAGGAAGTGCCAGTTTGGGTAAGGCTTCCCCTTTCTCCCATTGCTGCTCAGCTTTAAAATTGCTGCTGTGTGGTTGTGGCTATTTCAGAATTTTTTTGAAACCAAAGCAGAGTGGGAGGCAATTTTTCAAGGAGGTCCCTGGTTAATGGATTCTTGCGCTTTCATTCTGAATTTTTCGTCTGCTCACTTCGATCCAGAGGTGGTTGTGCCTGAGGAAGTGCTGATTTGAGGAAGGCTTCCTTTCTTCCATTGTATCTTTGGAAAAAGCTTTTTATTAGAAATCATTGGTAATAAAATTGGCAAATTTCTTGATTGGATCCCTCCCAAATTCTCTAATGCTGCTTCTGCCTGCATATGTGTGTGGGTAAATCTCAAAAAAGGTCTGCTTGAAGGTATTGGACTCAATATTTTGGACTGGCTGCATACTCAGATGTTAGATTATGAACACTTACCTTTCAAATGCTTATCTTGCCATGAGTATGGTCATTTTCTAGGGATTTCCCTCTCAGTCAAGAAGTCCTATCCGGTAAAGATCTGTAGGATAATGATGGATCCCAAATGGTTCAGAACAAGAAAAGAAATAGGAGATCTATAAGTAGGAAACCTAGACTCACCAATCATCCCTCTGTGAACTTAAACAAATTAGCTGGCCTCTCCTCTGACCATGATAATGACGTTCAATCTGAATCAAACCCTGAAGAGGAGATTCAAGAACATGACACTTAGTTAACCTCTCAAGAAGTTCTGTTGGGTACGGGTATTCAAACCTTGCTAGAATACCTGCCCGAAGAGCCTTTGGAAGAAGCAGATACTATTACCAGAACTGAAATGGTAGAGGATGTCATTATTCCTGGGACTGGTCTTGAACCTTCCCTTACTAGAACATCTACCAAGCTAGGAAGGAAAACAAGTCAATAAATCTGAATTGAAGAAGCAAAGCAGAATGTAGTGGTTAAGACCCAAATGACTTTGGAGGATTCTTTTGAAGGAAGAAACCCTCTAAAAAATGGTTGTGCTCTCATGGAATTGTCAGGGCTTAGGTGGTGCCCTAAAGGAAAACTACCTCAAGGGTTTCAGTAAGAACTATTCTCTTGCCTTGATAGAAATTCAAGAAATGAAACTCGATCAATTTAATGTGGTTGACTTTTGGAGATCTATTTGGAACAGATCTGAATTGGATGTTATCAGCACCAAAGGAGCCTCTGAAGCCGCCTCACTGTTTGGGATACTAATAGTTGAAACAACGTTGGCTAAACATTACTTATATTAACAAAGAGAAAGATTACAATTTATAGAGGAGGTAAATTACTGTAGACATTAAAATGTCTAACTACTTCAACTATTAACTACTGTAGATATAATTGACCATTATACAATATCAGAATATAATATTCTAACACCCTCCCTTAATGGCCAATCTACTAACTAGCCTACAAAAAACAATCTGCAGGTCGTTTGGTCACAAATTCTTTAGAACACTCTGCTGCTACGAAGACCCTCCTTGGATCTGCAGAATGTGTATGACCAAGAGAACCAAAAACCGTCCAGAAAAAACAGAGAAGGCTGCCCCCCTCTTTAGAATGCGCTGCAACAAGAGACAAGAGCTTGCCACTGACTCTGTCACTGAGATGAATCTGCCACCAACCCTCCCAAAAACTGCAGAACTGCTGGCCAAAAGTCATCACAAAACGTCCAACTTGACGCTGGGTAACAAAGCTGGTCCTCCGTGAAACCAGAGACACATTGAGAACAACTGCTACAATTTTGAGGATAAATCGGCAAACCGTCAAAACTTTTGCAGATGAGCATGATGCTCGAGAACTGATTGCAAGAAGCTAGTTGTGTAGATGTTCGCCTCAACAACTCCAAGTGTGACCAAAACAGATTGCAACAATCCACAATTTTAAGGAAAAAATCGCCAAACCCAGAAATTTGAAGATTACAAATCATCGTTTTTTTTTTTCGAAAAAAAAGGTAAAAACCAAATACCAGAGAGCCCTCCCGAACAACAGAAACCCCGACTAGGGTATACAGGAAAAAACTCTTAATGTTTTTTAGGAGAAAATTATAAACCCTCCCAGAATTTTTAAGGGAATTTTTTTGAAAACCCATATAAAGTTTTTTTTAAGGGAAAAAAATATTAAAACCCATATAGATTGTTTATGAAGAGTACCCAGAAAATGTTGCTGAAAACCCAATTTTTTTTTCTTCTGAATACCCAAAATATTTCGTCAACACCCACTTGCACAAATTTCGAGGCCCGAAAAACGAAGCACCCAAAAAAATCGGAGACCAACCCATTTGAGATCTCGAAAAACCCACCAAGAATCTATAATCAAAATAATTTTTCGCCTTGAAACAGAGGGTCAAAACCCTAGACGAAATTTCCAGAAACCTTAGGCGACCATTAAAAAAACCAGAAAATGTAGAAAAATAGTGTCAAATCTCCAAAAAAAGCTAGGATAGATAGGGCGACTAGAAAGAAGACCAAAAACGCATCCAATGGAGAGCAAAAACGCGGATTTGAAAACCAGAAAAACACGTCTTGAGGAAAACGCGAATTTCGGCACCCAAAAAAAACAGAAAAATGCGGCTTTAACCATTAAAAACGTGCGCCTAGAAGGGTTGTCGAAGTCGCACCCTCAGCCAAAGAAAACACGCACGGGTTGCAAGAAAAAACACGCCCAATACAAAGAAAAATGCGTTTTGAAAGAAGCCCGCGATCTTTAGAATAATGCTCAGAAAAAAAGACGCGATTTTCAGTGAGTAGAACTCACGAAAAGTCAAAGTGAAAGCCTCGATCAAAGAGCCACAAATTTCTTTTAGAAAAAAATGTTTTTCAGAAAACTAAAAAATTTCAAAAGAAATTTTTAGAAAAACAAATTTTTGATATTTTGGCTCTGATACCATGAAACAATGTTGGCTAAACATTGCTTATATTAACAAAGAGAAAGATTACAATTTATAGAGGAGGTAAACTACTATAGACATTAAAATGTCTAACTACCTCAACTACTAACTACTGTAGATATAATTGACCATTATACAATATTCGAATATAATATTCTAACAATAGTCTTACCAAGATTAATGGGCATCAAAGTGACTATTAGCTTTCTTCAATTTTTTAGGCTAGTAGATTCTCATTTAGATACTTAAATGTTTATGCCCCCAACTCTCTTGCTGCCAAAAGACAATGTTGGCTCTCTATTTTCTCTTACATTGAACTTTTACTCTGATTCTGGTAGGTGATTTTTGTTCTTTTTCCATTTGAAAAAAGGGGTGGCCCAAGAATCTGAATCTTGCAAAGAGCACATTGAAGACATTATTTCCTTGGCTGGGCATCATGCTATCAAGCTTGTTAAGAGGGAAATACGCTTGGTCAAATAGGAGAGCTGGAGACAACTTCATTGTTGAGAGACTGGACATTTTTGAAAAGATAATTGATATTCATAATTGCTTGTTTACAAAAGGAGACGAAAGCTCCTTATATAGAAAAGTACAAGACGATGTTTCTAAAAAGAAACCAAAACAAAAACAAGAGTTACTAAAAGCAGACTAAAGCTAACTGATGACTAATTAAAACTAAGATGACCATTAATATTACATTTAATATTTTAATAATTTTTAGACTCATGATGAATGTATTCTTACCCTCTTCCCCATCATTACTAGTAGAATTATTCAGAGCATGGTTTCTTACCATAAACCAATTCTTTTGGATAGTGGTAGTAACAAAAACTAGGGTCCTATTCCCTTTAAATACAATGTGATTGAGTTCATTTATTTGGTTTTCTCCTCAAAAGTTGAGTGCAAGTGGAACCCTTGGTGCCTTTCCAACAGCCCAAGACACCTGGAAGTTCAAAATGTCTAGATTAAAATCCAATTTGAGAAAATGGATTAAGTTTTATTTTACCTCTGATGTGCCAAAGCATTCCCTTTTGCTTAGGCTTGGGAAAATTGAAGAACTTTTTGAAATGGAGCTTCATGGAAGCTCTTAAATCATAAAGAGATTCTATCCTCACTTAGTTGCATGAAAAAGTTAAGCAGAAGGAACAACATTGGAGGCTCAAATCCACATGACCTTGCTTTGTATAGGTGATGCTAATACGAAATTCTTTCATTTTAAAACCCATCAAAGGAATGAAAGGAACATGATTAGAGAAATAGTGAAGAAATTAAAGAGGATGCTCATGATCACTATGAAGCTCTTTATTAGAAGTCAAGTTGATTATTTGCTGCTCAAGATTCTCTCCTTAACAACATCCCTAATGTCATCATTCAAGACTTTGAACATCTCTATCAAAAGGTCACCATGGAGGAGCTCCAAGATGACGTTTTTTAAGCATGGCTAAAGATAAGGCCTTTGGACTTGATGGGTACTCAAACTCAATCTACCACCAGTTTTTTGACCTCATTGTAGCTAACCTCCTTCATCTAGTCAAAGATTTTCGCAAAAAAACTAAGCTCATTGGTGCCATCAACTCACCTTTTTAGCATTAATACTTAAATAAATGAATGTTGTCTCCTTCAATAGGTTTAGGCCTATTTCTCTTTGCAATTCATCCTACAATTTCATAACTAAAATTTTAGCCAAATAATAAAAAAATCTTTGAGTTTCATTATCTTTGAGGAGCAAGGAGGATTTTGTAATGTCCTCTTTTCCTAGGCAGTGATGCTGCAGAGGTTAGTTCATCACTTGGTCCTTGTGGACTAACAAGGTGGTTAGGGGCCCCTTTGAGGGTGTTTGCAAACTTGTTCAATCAACCTTTTGAGTTCTATTGGTTTTTCCTAGCTCAGTGTTTACTAGGGATTTTGTTGTGTACATTCCAGAGCCTATTTTGGACACTTTGTCCATACTTACTATTTATAGTAAGTCACAAAGATCATTGGTATGGTCAGTTGGCAATATTACTATATTGGGCATAATGTTGGATTTATATCTTGAATTTATCTTGGTTTTATTGTGGTCCTATGTATTAAGTTTTAATATAGTCAATGATAAAATAAAATAAAATATTTAACTTTGTGTTATTAATATATTTTAAAGGACTTTATGAAAAGGGGATATAAGTGATATTTAAAAGAATATTTTATAATATAAGTTGAGCACACCCAATTTAAAAAGGGGATATATGTGATGAGCCCAAATGGCTCCAACTCAAACCTTGTAGTTTTCTGCTTATCTTTTTATGTTTTGATTGATTTTAAGAAGAATTCTAGACAAAAGTAGAAGGGGCGCCAAGCATAAATATGCAAATAATACAAAAAAACAAGAATTTCTTGAGGAACTGCAATACTAATTAAGATCTGGCAATGCATACAAAGAGATTACATACAAACAACGTACTCGGAAAGCTCCAGAACAATTAAATAAGAAAGTACAGTGCATGCCAGGCAAGATGTGCCGAAACTGAATAATATCAACGCCTAGGGCCTGGATCTGCTTTCTCCCATGCAAAAACTGGAGAAAAGTTGCTGAGAGGTATAGACGCCAACAAAGGAGCCAAGAAATGACCTAAAAGCAAGGCGTTTTGGCTTTCTCCTTCACACGCCCTTTCCAGATGAAGCACGCTTGCAAATGCAAGTGTACGACCTTTGAAAGATGTTGATGTTTCTTTATTGAAAGTTGGGAAACTGATGAAGATGGCGTCCAGATGAAAGAAGCCCTCTTCCTTATTGAAAATAGGTAAAATTGAATAGAATAACTCAGATGTAAGCACAAATGAACTTCTGGATGAAGCTCCCACAATGGCAGTCATTCAACTGATATCTCACAACCTCACAATCACAGATTCAATGAAGAATTGTCACTCTCCAACAAAGATTTTCCTGAAACCCTTGTCCTCAGACAAAAACACAAAGAAGATAAAAATTGCAATGTCAAATAATCATGAATGAGGTCGACTTGCAACTTTTTGCCTTATATCTCCTCAAAAAGCACGATTTTCAAGAAGTGATGCCACTTTTGCTTTAAAATACATTTAAAATGTATTTAATACCTTTTTCATAGTTGGGTGCCCAAATAAATGACTTAAGTGAATTTAAATACCTTGGGCATGCTTTTTTCACTTAAGTGATTTAATTTATCACTTTATAAAATATTTAAGTGGCATCTCATTTTATAAAGTCAATTTGACTTTATAATAAACCAATAAGTTAAATAATTAACTTAACCACAAAAATATTCACAACTCCCTCCAAACTCAGTATTTCTCCATGCCATCAAAAGTTGGTGAACATTGAACTATAAACGCCTGTATTGAAACCAATATTGCAGTGAAGGAGTGGGAATGGCAATACCCACAAAAATGGTCACTGACCCTCTAACCAGATCCTGTCAGCCTACAAGGGTCCAAGAAATAGGCTAACTCAACTGCTCCTGAAATAGACTAGAGTGGGGACAT
This sequence comes from Sequoiadendron giganteum, assembly GCA_007115665.2. Taxonomy (NCBI): domain Eukaryota; kingdom Viridiplantae; phylum Streptophyta; class Pinopsida; order Cupressales; family Cupressaceae; genus Sequoiadendron; species Sequoiadendron giganteum. The sequence continues at coordinate 979,117,996 of CM021100.1, read as the reverse complement.
TACAATCCGCCCTCCCCGAAATTGTTTGTCCACAAGCAATCTCTCATCAAAAAGCTCAAAACCACAAAACCACCAGACCCACCAGGATCCCATAGGTAGAATTGTGAAATGTTCCCAATCCATTCCCACAACACCATCACTAAGACCTACCAAATTGAATCATACTCAACCGCAGGTGCCGCAAGAACATGAGCCTTACTTGGAAGCAAGTCTGAAAACTGACAATGCTTGCTTCCAAACCATATGCAAGATAAGCTATCATACAAATCATCTAATCCATGCGCAACTGAACGGTGCATCCGCCAAATATCATGTACATGAGGATCAAATGAAAAACTATATGCACTCCTCACCATGTACACACCAAAAGTCTCCTTAGCGAGCCTTGTTTGAAGTCTTGGTACATTGGTAGGATCCTAGACATCATGTTCACTCATCTCAAGAGTGTGATTAGCACCAACTTCATAGAGCGGATTGTTGTAAGGCACTATAGCATCCGCCTCAAACAAAGGATTGTTCACCAAGTGAACTATACCACAATGTTGATCAAAATTGCATCCCTTTGAACTGCCAGAGTCATGAACTGTGTCACACCCCTCTTGAATCATATCGCTCTTCGCTTTGATAAGAGAAAACGAGCGCAAACTCCCCTCAACACATATTTCTTGCTCTGTATCTCAAATTTTATTTCCATCTTTTGTGTATTGAGGGTAAACTCACCAACGTCTTGTAGCCACCTCATACCCAGTACTATCTCCATCTCACCCATGTTGACTACTTAAAAGTCTGCTTGTAACGGATAGTCACCTAACATAAGTGTGAGATTGCAAATCCGTCTAGAGCAAGTAAGAGTATAACCATCTGCAACTCGAACATGGAGTCCAGCAAAATCCTCTGTCTGGAATTTGCACCTCCTAACAAACTCCTCATCAATGAAATTATGTGTGGCTCTTGTGTCTAATATAGCAACACATCGCTGGCCATCCACTGATCCCCTGATTCTGAATGATGCATCCCTGTGTGTATTGGCAGATAATGCTAACGGGTTCAAAATAGCATCGTGTTCCAATTGTGTAGAGGCTTTTCCAGCCCCATTCTCTTGCGTAGCAGCTTGCTGGTCTGTTGTTACAGTCATGTCTTCATCCTTATAAAATCACTCCATTCGTCTGTTATTACCCTTAGGCTTGAGTGGACAATCATGGTTTATGTCATAAGGTCCTTTGCAATAAAAGCAAAGCTTCCTTCTTCGTAAGTCATTGATAGTTTCTTGATCTAAAGGAGCTGCAAATTTTTACTTTGGCTCCACATCCTCTATTCTTTTTGGATCAGACTTGCTATCATGAGGAGATGAAGATGATTCTGCGTTGACTTTACCACGAGGAGCTGTAAGTTCCATGCTACGAGCTTTCCTCATAGCCTCCTGCAAGGTAGGTGGATCGAATGCCTTGATCCAACCTTTCATAAGCTCATAAAGCCCTTCAACAAAGAGAATAACCAACCTTCTCTCTGAAATCCCTGTTACCATAACTAAGAGCTTCTGAAACTCTCCAATGTAGGATTCTAAACTACCCAACTGCTTCAGCTGAGCGAGATCTCTAAAGTATAATTCTGGATCTCATTTATCAAATCTCTCAACCAACCTATTTGTAAATTCCTGATAAGTAATGATCCTGTCATGCTGTAGTGTCACCATGCCATGGTGCCACCAATCATGGGCTACGCCATCCAAATGTAGGGCTGCGAACTTTATGGCATCCTCTTCTGCCATAGGATGTAGGTTTAGGAATGTGTCCAACTTGCTAACCCAAGCTCTAGCTGTGACTCTGCCACTGCCATCAAAGGTGGTGAGTGTGAGCTTATTGGTAGCATGTCTGAGATCATTGTTCCTGTTCCAAGGTCTCCTATCTGTCTTGTTCCTGTTGTGTTCTCTTTTTTGTGTTATAAACTTGTCAAAGTTAAGGTGATCCTTAACTCTTTGTGGCAAGGCATCCCACTCATCATGAAGTGCCATAACATTGTCTCCAAAGATCACGTTACCTTCCTCCTCATCCTCGTTACCCTCTTGTGGCTCATTTCTGGCAAAGGTAGAGCGAGTAGGCCTGTCATAGGTACGTGCGAAAGTCACTCTGAGACGTGGAACTCGATGGATACTACCATCCTCCTCCTGATCCTGATTCAGGCGCTTGGGAATAGATATCTGTTGTATTGCTGTAGTAAGTTACTGTAGGGCGTAAGCAACCTGTTCCTGTCCTGTCACTAGGCCTCTCATAACATCTCTGGCCTCCAAATCTTTGTTATGAACCTAGTTTCGAGGTTGTTCAACCTCATCCCTGTCACCCATGTTTTCAAAAGGTATATCTTCGAACTGATTTTTAAAAGTAAAATCCTCAAATGGATTTCTCTGACCACCAAGCCTCCTACGTGAATAATACCTGTTATATCTCTCCTGATAAGGCCACATATGTATATTTAACCCTCTAGGCTGGCAGGATTACAACTCTGATACCACTGTGATGAGCCCAACTGGCTCCAACTCAAACCCTGTAGTTTTCTGCTTATCTTTTTATGTTTTGATTGATTTTAAGAAGAATTCTAGACAGAAGTAGAAGGGGCGCCAAGCATAAACATGCAAATAATACAAAAATACAAGAATTTCTTGAGCAACTGTAATACTAATTAAGATTTGGCAATACATACAGAGAGATTACATACAAACAACGTACCCGAAAAGCTCCAAAATAATTAAATAAGAAAGTACAGTGCATGCCAAGCAAGATGTGTTGAAACTGAATAATATCAACGCCTAGGGCCTGGATCTACTTTCTCCCATGTAGAAACTGGAGAAAAGTTGCTGAGAGGTATAGGCACCCACAAAGGAGTCAAGAAATGACCCAAAAGCAAGGCGTTTTGGCTTTCTCCTTCACACGCCCTTTCTAGATGAAGCACACCTCCAAATGCAAGTGTACGGCCTCTAAAAGATGTTGATGTTTCTTTATTGAAAGTTGGGAAATTGATGAAGATGGCGTCTAGATGAAAGAAGCCCTCTTATTGAAAACAGGTAAAATTGAATAGAATAACTCAGATGTAAGCACAAATGAACTTCTGGATGAAGCTCCCACAATGGCAATCATTCAACTGATATCTCATAGCCTCACAATCATAGATTCAATGAAGAATTGTCGCTCTCCAATGAAGATTTTCCTGAAACCCTTGTCCTTAGATAAAAACACAAAGAAGATAAAAATTGCAATGTCAAATAATCATGAATGAGGTCGACTTGCAACTTTTTGCCTTATATCTCCTCAAAAAGTACGATTTTCAAGAAGTGATGCCACTTTTGTTTTAAAATACATTTAAAATGTATTTAATACCTTTTTCATAGTTGGGCGCCCAAATAAATGACTTAAGTGAATTTAAATACCTTGGGTGTGCTTTTTTCACTTAAGTGATTTAATTTATCACTTTATAAAATATTTAAGTGGCATCTCATTTTATAAAGCCAGTTTGAATTTATAATAAACCAATAAGTTAAAATTATTAACTTAACCACATAAATATTCATAACTCCCTCCAAACTCAGTATTTCTCCATGCCGTCAGAAGCTGGTGAACACTGAACTATAAACGCTTGTACTGAAAACAATACTGCAGTGAAGGAGTGGGAATGGCAATACTTACAAAAACGGTCACTGACCCTCTAACCAGATCCTGTCAACCTACAAGGGTCCAAGAAATAGGCTAACTCAACTGCTCTTGAAACATACTAGGTAGGGACATTACAATATAAGGCGGTAATTTAAATTAAATAAAATATAATACAAAAGCCAACTTGGGCATGGGAGTTTGGGGAAAACATAAAAGCCCTTTGAGAGCTCATTTGGACAATCATCTTGGAGAAGAAATTTGATAAAGGTTTGGTGGGTAGACTGGAGAGTCTGAAAATCTTGGCTTCATTGAGGACAAAAACCCTCATGAGGGACAGCATGCTACAAGAGTGAAAGATCTCCCAAGGCTACTAGTTAACAACTTTGTTCAGGGGTTGTGCTTGTGCACTCATGATTACAGGAAAGGATTCAAATTAGGTTTTGAAGGATTAATTAGGAAATCTGATATTTATTTATCATTTTCAAAGCAAGGGATTTCTAGAGAGAACGGAAGAAAATTACTGGAGTATTTGCTTGCATGAGTTGCTAGGAAGGTTTGGACGCCATTATTCGTTATAGGCTTCGAATCTATTGCTGGGCGTGGGTATTTTGATACCTTGGGCATGAGGATTAGCAGCCATTTATGAGTTGAAATGGTGCACTGAAATCTGTTGGTTGATTGTCTTATTGTAGTTGGTGATCCATATTACATTGTGAATGAATGTTTCTTGCCAGGCGTTGAGATTCTGCTGGACATTGTTTCCAAGGGTTTGGGTGCAATTACTATGGCTGTGCAAGTTCAGGCGCAACCATTGTTCACTTTCTAAGGTGCCAAGAGTTGGTAAGTGAGTCGTGGGTTATTGTAGATGGTGAGTGACTGTGTTGGGCACGATTTCATGTGGTGAAACTGCAGTTATACCTCCCGCCATCTTTCCTCCATAGCTGGAAGTCCATTTTTCTGGCCATGGCTATTATTCTGGGTGGTTTATGAGAGCACATTCTTTGTAGGTGTTCATCAACTACACTAGCGCCAATACCCTCTTCAGCCCTGGAGAGTTTAGGCCAAGCGTGGCGATCCACATGGTAGCTGTCCAATACACTAGAGTTTGCAAAATGGTATCAAATACTCAAAACTATTATTTTGAAACTTTGTAATGTTCCCTTTCTAGCTAGTGGTTTGAGGAGACAAGGTAGGCTAACAAATTGTTTAAGGGACTTTTTTGAGGGGATTCAGGACTTGTTATGTGCTACTTACTATTTATAGTAAGTAATATCAGGGTCAGTAACGACACACCTGCAGTGGATTATGGACAAGACATTCTCGGGAGTTCATTGCCAGACTTTGGTCAAGAGTTATTGAGTTTTTAAGTCACATTTCTTTAATAATAATCTATTATTAAAGTGACTTAGTGATTTAATATTATAAAGTGATAAAGTGACTTTATCAAAGAAAATACCTGTAAGTCACTTTATAATTATTTAAGTGAAAGGGGGCGCTTGGAGACATGAAATAAAATATTAAACTAATGTGCCTTATGAAGTTGGCGTGGGTTTTCAAGTGGAGAAATAGATATTTTATTTGGTCAAAAGAAAAACCTAAAACTTGGCGTGGCTTTTTGGGAAAGCATAAGGAAAGAAAGAAGCTTCTTTTGATATTATCCAAGTTTACATTCAAACACAAAAAACTGAGCACAAGGTTGCAGGTATGGAGTTTTCAGCTGATCTGAGGACGAAATCCCTCAGTTAGGACAGGATCTGCAGGTGTGAGAGACCGTCTAAGGGTTCTAGTATGGATGGCTTCACACAGAGACCATCAATCTGAGCTTTAATCGATTTACTTAGCATTTACTTCAGTAGTATTCAATAAAAAAGAGGCATTTAGCACTTGCAAGCATGTGGGAGCTCGAGAGCTTCAAATCTTCACACAAGGCCTGATACTTCTCTAGATTAGGCAGTTCCAGGCTTAATCTCTTGCTTCTATCATGGCGCCCAGGTTAGCTAAGCACACAGGGAACTAAACGTCATATTTGGGAGTTTCCATTTGGCACGTGCAAGCTAGAATCAAAGTGTACAAACTAGAAAAAGGCCAAACAAATCAGCAAGGGATTTAAAGCAAAGCGTTTGGGGTTTGAGGTTGCAAATTCACTATCTTGAGGTGTCTAGCTTCAATCATTTTATCAGCATCAAAAACTGGTTGGAAAACGAGCAACTTGAAGCCATGGCGTTCTTGCATCCAATTGTCGTGTTTGCTGTGTAAAAACCCAGGTTCCAAATTATTACTTTTTGCCTTATGGGTATTGTCTTATTATGTTTTGAATAAATAAAGACTACTGGGTTATCATTTATTTATGCTTTTTCCCTTTAGTTATTGTTTTATATCAATTCTTGAAGATTGCTGGCATTGCAGTAACACAAAAAAACGAAAAAATCAGATTTTAACAGAAAAGCCAAAAGTTGGTTTGAAAACCCCAAGGGGACATTTTAAATTCTGATGTGTTTGCTGTTGCTGCTGTTGAACAGCAATATAATTTTGAATGGTTATAAATTCCTTTGATGCATTGGATAAATCATATCTGAAATGGAGTGATGAAATCTTTGTAAAGTGTCCCTATTTTCTGAGTATGATTTGGCAAATGTATTGGTATTAATTTATTAAATCTTGTTTTTGAAATATTGCTATATGTTTCCCAAACTATGTGCATGATAACTGTTTGACAAAATGTTCCATATGTCAAACTGAAAATAATCGAATAAATCACAAAGGTGTTGTTCCAATGGGGGTGGGACATTACAGATTCATTCCTGGCAAGCAAATATATGACAATATTGTGGTCGTTCATGAAGCAATGTATACCAGCAACAAGGAGATTAAGAAAAGTATCGTCATTAAACTTGACAATGCAAATACCTTTGGTAGAGTTGATCTTGACTTCTTGGCTTAGGGCTTGCAAGCTTTTGGGTTCCCCTTTTTATTCATGAAATGGATCTTTGGATGCATCATTGACCCTTGGGCAACCCTTAGCAGTAATGGATCTCCAAGTAGATTTCTTAAGGCCACCAGAGGTTTATGTCAAGACTGTCCTTTCTCTCCCTAGCTTTATATTATTTTAGTTGAAGCTTTGGGAAAGTCTCTCTCAGTTGAAAGGAGAGTTGCAAACATTATTGGAATCAAGGTTGTCAATGGGGTCAAGGAGATTAATTCTGTCCAATTCGCAGATGACATCATCTTGTTAGGGTAAGCTATCAAGTTGAATATTAGAAGGCTAAAGAGTTGTCTTGACAATTTCTTGCTTGTTTCTAGAGCTGAAAACAAAAGTTTTTCCTAGATTTTTCAATTTATGCATGACAATGCTGACCTTTTTAAATATTGTGTGTTCCTATTAACTTCAAATTGGAGAGCTCCAACTACTTGGTAAATCCCTTGGAAAAAAATTGGCAAGTGCATGCAAAGCTTCAGCAATGGCTGGCTAGGCCTTGTGGGCAGATTTTTTTTAATCAAATTGCTCATCTCTAGCCTCCCTATCTACTAGCTTATGATATATCATGCTACCATTTTAATTCTTCAAGCTTTAGACAAAAAAGGCAATGGGTAAGCAAACCCATTGAAATATTTTTATCTTGTTGGCTGGAATAAAGTTACTAAGAAGAATTGCAAGGCAGTTTGAGAATTAGATTTGTGCTTGCAATGGGCATTGCCTTGGGGGCCAAGCTTATGTAAACTCTCCTAAGTCCAACAACTCTTTGGAAGTAGATTCTTGTCAACAAACATGGTGATGGTAAACAAAGCATGCGCTTGCTCAATTCCATCCTTAAAAATCTCAACACCTCTACAATTTGGACTTTGATTGTTATAGCTGCTGATTTGATAAAAAAATAATACTTCATGGTATCTTGGGAATGGTGATAGCATCAAATGTTGGGATGATCCGCTTTAAGGCAACAAACCTATTGGTGGTCTATCTCGCGATGACAAGTTTTGCTTGAATCCTTTCTCTTTTGGTGTGTTGACCCTACTTAGTCCCCATTTATAACCAATTTGAGAAGTCTTAAGTGGGTCTTCCTTGGTCAAAATTATTGATGAGCTATCCATTGTTGTTCCCCATGTGCTTGTAATGTGTTGCAGTTGTCAAAATCCCAATATATGTTTAAGTGTGTAGGTTGTTGGTTAAAATGTTAAAGTCTATGCAAAGTGTTAGACTTATCGGACTTTCCTTGCTTGGCATGCCTTTTTGCCCACCCTCGATTCCTTTGTCACTTATCGGGATAGCAAACTTTTTCATCCCAGCATGCCATTCACTTGTTTTGTTCCTTGCTTTTACTCCTTTGCTCATTAGACTTCCTCTTAGGGTGCCTATCATAAATCACCCTAACCTAAGATATGAACCAGGAATCATCCTCAATCCCCGAAATCCAACACTTCCGCATTTTTCACCATCACATTCACCTACTCCCTTGCATGTATAGAGAACCATTAATGACTAGGGTTGGTGTCATCACGTTTTGGATTAGGGTTTCTCTTGCCCAGGAATCATTGTTCATCAAAATGGGCAGAAATTTTTGTGTTGTTTGCATTGGTAAAAACAAAACAGCCCAAAAACACAAAAATTGACTTGATGAACTCTGTGGTTGTTGGATTTGATCGAGTGGTCCCCATAATTCATTGTTTAATCACCAAGGCACTGATTTGAGAAGATTTTCTTGCAAGGATGACCTTGGCCTGTATTGCATTTTATGTGATGGTTCGAGTTTTCTTGACCCATTTTAACACAACATGCTCTGTTGACACTTTTGTAGTGGATTTTTTGGCTTGACTAGGCCCTAACACATCAGATCCATGGCCATAATAAATGAATGGAGGATTTGTGGGTTTGTTGCATGTTCTCTTGTGCTACGTGCATAGATTTTGGCATTTTGTAGGTGGTTTTCAATTGTTTTGGGATGTGACTATCGAAAAATTAATGGTTGTGAACAGAGTGTTGTGGGTTTCTTTGCATCCTTAATCATTTCATTGTCCTAAGCCTTCCTAAAGCGGGTTGGGAACTAGAATGACGTTTCTACATATACTAGCGAATTCAAGATTCAAAGGGTTGGTTGTTGAACCAATTTTAACCTTTGGTTTTGTTTGTAGATCTTTCTAGTGTTTCAAATATTAGATATTGTAATTGTAAATGAAAGGGTATGCTTTGTAATAGTGTTGGCACGGTTTGGTCTTGTGCATTTTTTTGTGACGAATGTAATGGCCCCATTTTCGTGAGCATCAAAATTTGATGGGTTAGCCTATTACTTGGACCCTTGTAGGCTAATATGTTTGGATAGAGGGTCTTAGTGGCAGTTCATGGAGGTTGTTGTCATTTCCATTTCTTCAGTTCAGTATTGGGTTCAGTATTGGGATCAGTGTTTGGCTTAGTTTGAGGGATTTGGTAGTGATGCTATTTTTAGTCAGGGCACCTGGACACATGGGGGTTTTACAATGTTGACCCTAGCTTCAGACGGCATGTCAAAATACTGAATATTGAGGGAGATATTAATATTTAAGTGGTTAAGTTATATTTAATTAATAAAGGGTTATTATAAAATTATATTTTAACTTTATAAAAAGTGAGCCACTTAAATTTAATAAAGTGAGATTATAATAATTTTGCTAAATGGTATGCCCAAGTTGAGAGATTAATTAAAAAAGGGGTATCAAACAATAAAATACATTTTAAATGTATTAAAATGAATCTCATTGGAAATCATGCCTCTTTGAGGAAATATAAGAAGCAAAGAGCAAGTCGACCTCGTTCATGTATTGATCATTTGACATTGTTTCTTTTGGCTTCTTTGAAGTTTGTGCTTGAGACAAGGGTTTCAGCATTTTTCGCCATTGGAGAGCAGCAATTCTTCATTGTTCTGCAATCTTGAAGTTGTGAAAGACCAGCTGAATCATTGCTTCAGAGAGGGCTTCATTCAGGAGTTCTATTTGTGCTTCATTGGATTTACAGAGAGATTTAGAAATAAGGGTTTCATCATCAGAGGATTGTTTCCGGGTATGAATGCTTTCCTTGTAATTTCATGACAATTCTGAAATAATATTACAATTGTGTTTCTGCATTTCTTGTTCTGTAAGTTTTATGCATTATCTGGTAAATATTCCAAGGAAACTTCAAAACTTCAAACCAACAGTTGTAAATTTAGCTCAGGGAGAACCAGCGGTTTTCACAATGAATGTTTCCATGGTTGTTTGCAGAGATTCAAGGGAGAATCCTAATTGCAATTAGGTATTTCCTTTGCCACATTTGTTGGCATGAATGTATTGAAGGTTTGGTGAATGCGTGACAACACCTAATGTATTACAAATGTTTTGTAATACCATTCATTCAATGCATATGTGTTGTAGTTTTGGTCATGGATGATTAAGCATGTTCATTATTGAGACATAATCTTTGGTTTCCATGTGCAAACCTAGTTTTGTTGATGTTGTGTTCAGTTTTTTCCTTTCCTCTTTCTTGTTATGACATTGTTTCCCAATGAATCAGGCACTAGTCGTTGTTGGTTTAAGATCAAGCATTTTAATCTAAACAATGTTTAAGTTTTGGTTAGTGATAGGTTTATATAGGTTTTGCGTGCTGTTTATCGTTTATTATTATAAACCAAGGAAACATTTTGAGCAAACCAAAATTGTATATCATCTGAGAACTTGAATATGCATGCTTGCACATTGTCATTTTGTAATAGATGATACATGAAACTATCTTACTGTAATTTCCCTTTCTCGCATGTGAGCAATTATTTGGCCATTAGCTTATTTTCCAAAGTTTTCTGTAGGCTAATTGGCATTGGAAAAGGGAAAATAATTTAAATAATTAAGTTGTCGAAAAGTTACTTTTTAAACAATTTAATTGACAGTTTACATTTAATTATTTAAAAAGGTGTTTTAAGTGTGCAAATAAAGTGTTAGTAGGATTGAGGTGATGAAAAGTGGTCATAAGGACATTTTATATTATTTTATTAATGAAAAAGTGTTTTTTTAATTTTAGAAAAGCAACAAAAAAACAATGAAAAAGCAGCAGAAAAAGCTATCAAAGGAGGTTGGGTCTTGAGAATAAGGGTTACTGTTTATTTCATTTTCTCTTGTGCTCTAAGTAAGAGTGAAGTTCTTCATATTTTTTGAGGATGAAACACCTCTTGAAATACTAGTTTCGGGGTTGGAAACCCTCCTAGTTGGATTTGGTGATTTCATCTTGAATTCACAAATGTGCTGCAAAGTTGAGTTTGATTTCTATGCTGTTTCAATGGAGATTTTTGATGTGTTTTGACATGTTTTTAGTGTGTTTATTATTGTGTTCTCTGCTGTTTGGAGTTTGGCTATTTACATGAGTTTTCTATGAGTTTATACTTGCTGTGCCTGCTGTACTAGCGACCATTATGCCCTGTATCAAACCTGCAGCAGTATGAAATGCCTCATAAGTCTGATCTACATCGATTGTAAGGAGTAACAAGTGTGTTTTTCAGTAGTGTCTCAGTCCTAGTTGGAGTTTTGTGCATTCGGGTGATGCCTACAGTTATTTGGGGTGTGTTTTTAGAGTGTATCATTCTGATTTGATCGGTGTGACAGCAGTATCAGAGTGTTATCAGACTTGCATCAGCACCTTACATCATTTTTAGGAGGTATACTTTAGTTGGCTATGTGTTTAGCTATTGTGGGAATGATATTCTATGCTTTCCGTGCATCTTTCAGACAAATTTGTGTTGTTACAGCAGTCTGATTTTATAATCAGAATATTATATCAGCTTGTTTCAGCAGTGTACTTGTTATTTTGCTATATTGTAATGCATCTCATGTAAATCTTTTAGGATCATATTTTGTATGCATTTCATATTGTAAGATTGGACGGTTTACCGCCAAATACTATACCATATCATACAACTTGTTTGGCATTGAATAAGCGGGCATCATTGACCATATTGGTTTGAGTCAAGCTTAGACATTCTACCAGTGGCTTGCATTGCATTTGTGTAGTTTGTTGAAGAGGTGTTGATAGGCTGGCATTGCTGTCCTTGCGTCATATTATGCAGTCCACCTAAGAGGTAGGTTGGCTTTTCTGTTTGCGTATTTTGGTTGGCTTACCACCATATCATTTTGTAATTGCATTCATTTAGAATAGTTGTATGGTTGGAAGCACTGTATGCTTTCACCTTTTCCACTTTAGGATCTAGGTGATCAAAAAGTGTTGAAGACATTGTAAGTACATGTACAAGGTGTATTATCAACTATATAGAGGTCATAATGCATTTAGTTATGCTTGATGTAGTGACAACATTTGGGGTCAAGTGTATAGCTGGGGACAATTTATGTTTATTATTGTAATGCCATATTTTATTTGATTTACAAACTTATTCAGGAGACATCTAGGCATACCCTCCCAGGTTTAATTTAAGCCCAAAGAGTAGAAGAGAATACCTACTCTCAAAGTTAACCTTTAACCATCTTGAGTCTATTGATGATGCTCTATTTACCTTCTTGAAGACACCTCCCTGCCCAGAAGGTGGAGAAAAGGTCTTGGATTTGGGAAAGCTGTTTTGGAACTTGACAAAACCCCAATGCTCTCTCATGCCAAGTGGTCTCCTTTTGTCCATGAAACAACTTGGTGTGGGAGATCTTGAACATCTCATTGATTGGGAAGTCTATTTGTCTAAGTGGTCTCATTTCAATGGCCTTTTTGAGGAACATCAAAATAAGTGGGTGATAATCGGGTAGAAATTCATGGGCATCAAAGTGCCAAAAGTTTAATTTGGGGTGAAATCATCTCCCCGTTTAGCTACTCAGTTGGGGTTGGTGCTCATTTTCTCTGAGAAGGGGAGCCACTTGATTGAATTCTGCACAACATATGAAATTTCAGCATTACATCTAAAGTGAAAATTTTAAATGTTTCAATGGCTTGTCAAGTAGAATAAGATTCTCACTAGTGAAATCCTCATTAAGAGGGGTATCTTAGGACCTAAAAAACCTAATCTCACCTTCTCTTTGACTGCTAGCAGGACTCTTCCATTTGGATTTATCTATCAGTTTTGGGGTCCTTTTCTGAAACAGATTGAACTTATAGAAATCTGCACCTTGCAATGGAATTCTTGTTACTACAGCTTATGAGCTTCTCATTAAATTATTATTGTCTTCTTTACCTTTATTTTGCATATGGTTCATTTGGATTGATGTAGCTACCCTGAAGATCACCCTGATTGACAAAAGTCTGCTGGCTGTGGTGGAAAATATCAAGGCTTGCTTCAAGGAAAAACATAACCTGAATGTTGCTTTCAAGTGCTGAACTTCATTTTCTTAGAAAGTGGAACATTGTGGGTTTCATCAGCAACTCTAAGGCTGGCTGCCCCTCTTTGGAAATTCATCTTAATTATCCCTCTCTTTTTTGATGGCGCCTCAAAAACCAAACCTGGTATTGCTGCATGGTCTGGACCTCAACTTAAGATATTAGACTGCAGCATAAATCTTGGACAGGCGTCTGATGTTGAATTTATGGGCTGCATGTTTGGCCGCCTTCTTGCAACCAAAGAAAAGCTCAAGAATCTTACTGTTTATTGGGATTCTATGTGGACAATCCAATGCCCCCCTGGCTAAATACATGGTTAGATTAAGATCTATCCATCTTCGTCTTTTGCTAAATCAGATTTCAAGGATTCTACAAGATTTTTACCAGATTAGCTGGCAGCATGTCCAAAGAAAATTGAACTCCCTCGCTGATAGAAAGGTCAATGAAAGAATACAGTTACATCCTCATTCAGCCAATATTAGTCATTTTCAAGCCTGAGGAGCTGTTTTCCTTGATGGTGTTTGAGCACACCATTGGCTTTGTTGGACCCCCCTTGGTCTGGTTTTATTTTCTATTATGCCATTTGTCTATTATATTTCAATGTAACATTTTCTGTAATTAAATAAAGCATTTCCTTTTATTAAAAATGTTTTTAACTTTTAAAGACAACTTGTTGCTCCAACACAAGTAGGGACATAAAAAAATAGTAAATACTTAGCTGTCTGTATCTCCCAAGAGGGATAGTAGAGTTGAATGAATATACACCTCTGATTTGAATTAGGAATGTATATACTCTCAAGTCTTACTTGATGTCGTAAGCCTTGATGGAACTAATACACATTTTATTAGTATTAGTTGTATGCTGACTATGCTACGGAAAATCACAGTAGATCTTTGTTGAGGCATTTGATGGATCTTCTTTAAGAATTTGAATAATATTAGACACACTAGTTGTATTGGGAAGACATTGCCAGGGGTTTGAGATTTGCCACCCTTGGTAGCAGCTTTTGGGTTGTATACAGGAACTTCCCCCTTCTATTTAGTATTTCCAATCATTGCATTTATTGTTGATGTGCATGTTTCATTCTAGTTTCAGAACTGTGAAGATGCATAAATATTTGATCTTTTTCGTTCACCCTTGAACTTTAAGATAATATTTGGACCTTAAGTATTGCGACCCTTCATGTGGGTACCTTAATCTCCTTGAAATGCAACCATTTTTAATCCCATAGAATCTATTTTTGGTTTATTTTCTACTTAGAAAATCTTTACGTGTCCATATATTTGCTCAACCTTCCTTTTATTTGCATTCCTTTATTTCTTTTAATTTCTAATTCATTCCTCAAGCACTAGAGCATTAAAATCCTGTTATCCATTTATGCTTTTCTGAGATCAATACACCCAATTCTATTGTCTAAGAATCTAAAGACTTCAAACCATACTGCCTGTTCCAGACATGGTGTTTCTGTTTTGATATTAACTTTAGTTGAACATGAAAACAAAAATTGAATGAAACATTCTGAACGTTTTGAAACCTTGTATTCAAAATCCATAAGCGTTTGAGGAAACTTAAGTGACTTCCTCTTTTCTTTGTGTTTTTTCCTTGTTTAGTTGTTGCTTCCTATTTTGATTCTAATCTGTATTATTTGTGGTTGCAGGTTTTTATCTTATTTTCAACAATCTTTTCAATACTCTCTGAGTTAGCAATTTTGATAGGGTTGAAAGGTGAGGACATAACACTTCGGCAATTTTTCTCTTTAAGTCAGTATACCTATTGTCACACAATATTGGACTGTCTCAACTGCCCCGTTTAGTTTATGATTGTTTTCAGTTCTTGAGTTTTTGATGTTGGAATGAGTCATATGAATCTAATTTTCTATCCTTAGACTGAACAGCTCCAAGTTAATATTTTTGGAGCCTAGAATATCTCCCAGATATTTTTGGTAGCTTCTCATTGCTGTAGAGCTGATGATCCAGCATTCTGGATATCACTTCATTAATGTTTTAATGGCAACAGAGAATTGAACACCGTTGTGTATTTGAATTTGAAGTTCATACTAACTGTAATGAGTGGCAATAGTCCAGAATACTATGGACGATAATTCAATGTGGTTTATGAAATTGACATAAATTTTTTTTTCTCCCATGCAAGTCACCCTTCAACAAACATTGCAAAACAGTACCTCCATACATCAAACAATGGTTGGGCTCCAATAGAAATTTTATCTTCATTTCTGGGGCTAGAATCATCCTTCTATGCCCCTCAACCAAGTTACCAACATAATATAACAGCAAAATTACCGATTGGTACTGGCTTAGAATAGTCCAAGTCAATGATGGAATGAGTGTTGAATGGGGTGGAAAATTCTATGGTGATATAATACCATTCTCCTT
The DNA here is from genome assembly GCA_007115665.2 of Sequoiadendron giganteum. Lineage (NCBI taxonomy): Eukaryota > Viridiplantae > Streptophyta > Pinopsida > Cupressales > Cupressaceae > Sequoiadendron > Sequoiadendron giganteum. The sequence continues at coordinate 979,102,654 of CM021100.1, read as the reverse complement.
ACTGAAGTCAACCAATCTTATGCAGTTTCACAATCAAGGTGTGGATGCCATCCTTCATAAGCTCTGCTTTCATTTTATTGGTAATTTGCCAAGTGACACTTTTGTAGGCTATATACCTTCTCGTGTTAGAATATTAAGTTTCTTTTATGTTAATGGTCAATGTATTTTGTAAATACTGTTTCTACAGTAGTCTGCTACAGTAGTCGGCTGTTAGACATTTATTGTCTACAGTTGCTCTTTCTTTATATATATTTTGTAATCTTCTTTTTTAGTTAAATGATATGAAACCCTTACCATTTTACATGGTATCAGAGCCAATATTTGACGCATCTTCTGCAACTGTCTTTGGCGTCACTCTTTTTTTTTGAAAAAAAAAATCGAGATTTGCAGACTTCGAAAGGGTTTCCTGGGCGCGCGCGACCTGCTCTACCCGCGTCTTTCCTGCGCGTGGTCTTTTGCCTTCTGGTTTTCGTGTGTTTTTTTCGTGTCTCAGTCTGAGCCGTGGTTAGGGTTTCTAAAAATCGCGACCTCTGCTGGGAGTGTTAGTTTTTCTGTTCTGGCCGCGCGTTTTTGAAGACCTGGGCGCGATTTACAGACCTGGCCGTGCGATTTAGTGTCTCAGTCTGTGCGCGACCTCCTTTTCTGCCTGCGCGACCTTCTGGTGACTGCGCGCGACCTCCTGTTGGCGTCTTTCTTTCTCTGTCACAGGCGGTTTCGCCTCTTCTCAGCCGCGTTTCTATTTCTTCCACTTCTGGCCGCGCGACCTCCATACCTACCAGTTCTAGGCACGGATTTTGCCACGCGACTTCCTGTTTGTGTTGGGCGCAACATCTGGTCTTCAATGGCGGCCTAGGGCTTGTGAAAATTTCGACCTGGTTTTTGACCAGTTTTTTGAGCTCGAAAAATTATTTTGAGACCAGATTCCTTGTGGGTTTTCCCAGATCTCAACTGGGTCGTCGTCCATTTTTTCTGGGTACCTCGTTTTTCGTGCCTCGAAATTTGTGTTGTCAAAATTTTTTGGGTATTCTTCCATCCTTCTGGGTTTTTATTTTTCTTTTCTGGGTTTTCAGTAAAACCTCAAAATCCGTGTTCGGGTTTCTGTATTTCTGTTTTCTTTGCATTATCTTGCCTTCACCTGTTTGACCGCAAGGTACGTGATGGCATCTCTCACGAACATAATGCTCGAAAGCAGCCAGAAGTTTAACGGGAAGAATTACAACACTTGGAAGCAGCGCATGATTACGATCTTCGAATATCGTTGCCTCGATCAGATCGTTTTGGGGAACTCGCCTCGTCCCACTGTAGTCGGAAAGGACCAGGACAAATGGGATGAACGCAACCGGGAAGCTGTTATGCTCATCAAACTCTCCGTCACGGATGAGCAGCTACCTCAGGTACCGTCTGGCAAAACTGCTTTGGAAATTTGGGATCACTTGAAGGCCCTTCATGAAACCTCCGACAAGAGCAGAGCGTTCTTTCTCAAGAACATGCTCTTTTCCATCATGATGGATGAGAAAATGTCCTTACAGGAACATCTCACGAAGATTAAAGACATTCGTGATCAGTTGGAGGCGATTGGTCGAACAATGGAGGAAGAAGAAATGGTTGTCATTACTCTGAAGAGTCTTCCGCGTTTGTATGAGCACTTCATCGAGACGCTGAATATCACCTCTACCAATGTTGATCTCCAGTTTGACGATCTTTGCAACAAGCTCTTGCAGCAGGATCGATGGCGACAACAGTTTGGAAGCAGTACAAGTTCTACCTCCACAGAGCAAGCGTTCTTTGCCAAACCTTTTGCTAAGAACAAAGGGAAGACTCAATCTTCTCAGCTGAAAGGCTCTGGTTCTTCTTAGGACAGCAAGAAGAAGAAGAACGTTCAGTGCAATTATTGCCATAAATTTGGTCATATGAAGGCTGATTGTCGAATTCGGATGGCTTCTGAACAAAAGAAGCAGGGAGGGTCTCAACAAAAGGCAAATGTCGCGGAGCACACTGAGCAGAAAGAGTTTGCATTCTATGCTTTTATGGCCAAGAGAACTGCAGATCCAGTTCCATCTTCTGCCTGGTATATTGATTCCGGGGCTTCTCGGTATTTTACTCATTGTCGAGATTGGTTCACCAAATTTGAACCATTCACTGATTCTGTGATCTTTGGCGGCGGCGAAGAGTACACCGTTGCTGGTAAGGGCAATGTTCAGATTCACTCTAGAGGAAGAAATTTACTCTTTCTCGATGTCTACTATGTTCCAGGCATGGAGCATAATCTTCTCTCTGTTAGCCAGATCATGAAGCATTCTCCTCAGTTGGACGTTATTTTCAATTCGTCCACTTGCAGCATTGTTGACAAGGCGACGCGTACTCCAATTGCTATGGGCCTTGAGGATCATGGTCTGTACAGACTTGCTGATTCCGGTGATTCTCAGGAGCACGCTCTGGCAGCAAGGAATACTTCCATCAGCAAACTTTGGCATCAGCGTTATGGGCACTTGAACGTGCACTATCTCTCTCAACTGTCTCAGGAGGGTTTGGTAGCTGGTCTACCTGAGATCCACACCCAAAATCATGGAGCTTGTGGAGCATGTCAAGCTGGAAAGCAGCATCGGACACCGTTCTCGGATGGTGATTCTTGGCGTGCCTCCAAGCTACTTCAATTGGTTCACGCTGATGTATGTGGACCGATGAACACTCCATCTGTTACTGGGTCCAGGTATTTTTTGTTATTTGTTGATGATTTTAGTCGGAAAATGTGGGTGTATTTTTTGAAAAACAAATCAGATGTGTTTAGTATATTTCAGCAATATAAGGCCTTGGTTGAAAAAGAATCAGGTTCTCACATTGTTACTCTAAGGTCAGATAATGGGGGGGAGTTTTGTTCAACTGACTTCTCTACTTTTTGTGCTCAACACGGCATCAAACGACAACTCACTACACCATACACCCCTCAGCAGAATGGTGTCGTTGAACGTAGGAATCGCACCATTATTGAAATGGCTCGTTCTATGCTCGAGTACAGAAATGTACCTAAGAAATACTGGGCTGAAGCAGTTTATACTGCAGTCTACCTCCTGAATCGGTCACCTACACATGCCGTTAAGAAGATGACTCCAGAAGAAGCTTGGTCAGGACGTACGCCTAAAGTGGGCCATCTGAAAGTCTTTGGTTCTACCGCTCATGTATGGATTCCAGACGCCAAGCGTGCCAAGTTGGACTCCAAGAGCCAGAAACTTATGTTTACTGGTTACAGCGACAATCACAAGGCATACAGGTTGATTGATGTAGAGACAGATCGCCTCATATTCAGTCGTGATGTTGTGATTGATGAGACTACTGGTCCCTTTGTTCCTACTACCAGATTTGAGGATCAGCCTCTCCAGGTGCCTGATGATGGTGTTCGTCTTCCTCTTGGTTCCCCTGATGGGAGGGCTTCAGAGCATTCTGACTCTGAAGATGAGGAGTCTACTAGTCCTGATATAGCACCACCTGATCTTCCTCAGGATTCCGCTCCAGATGACGTTGTTCCACACATTCCAGCAGATGTTGTTTCTCCTACTCCAGATGTTGGTACTTCTACTCGTCGACCTAAGTGGTGGCTCAAAACTATCGGAGATCTTCATAATGATGAACTCGTTGAGGGTAGATCTACTCGTAATAAGAGCAAGCAGCACAACACAGTCAATTTTGCTCTTATGGCCAACATACACAGCATCTATGAGCCTCAGACATATTTAGAGGCTAAAGGAATTCCTGAGTGGGAAAAGGCTATGCAGACGGAATATCATAGTCTTCTGAAGAATCACACTTGGGATCTCTCTGATCTTCCTCCTGGGAAGAAACCTATTAGCTGCAAATGGGTCTATAAGGTCAAGTATCATGCCGATGGCACTTTGGATAAATACAAGGCCAGATTAGTTGCTCGGGCATTGACTATGAGGAAACTTTTGCTCCTACTGCCAAGATGAGCACAATTCGTCTTCTTCTCGCTATTGCAGCCCAATTCGGATGGACAGTTCATCAGATGGATGTCAAGAGCGCCTTCCTCAACGGTGAGTTGCAGGAAGAAGTCTACATGACGCAGCCTCCTGGTTTCAAGGTTGCCGGCAAAGAACATCAGGTCTGTAGGCTCGTAAAAGCACTCTATGGACTGAAACAGGCTCCTCGTGCATGGTACATCAAGATTGATCATTACTTGGTTGATCATGGTTTTCAGCGCAGCCCTTCTGACTCTAATTTGTATGTCAAACACTCTGGTGATGATATTCTCTTTCTTGTTGTCTATGTTGATGACTTGATCATTACTGGCAGTTCCACACATTTGATTGCTGCAATCAAACAAGACTTGTGTCAGGCTTTTGACATGACAGATTTGGGGCTTCTCCATTATTGTTTGGGTATTGAGGTCTGGCAGACCCCTAATGGTATCTTTATCTCTCAGTCTAAATACGCACGGAGTCTGCTTGACAAATTTCGGATGCAGGATTGCAAACCTGCCTCCACACCTATGGAGAAGGGGTTGAAGCTATCAGCCACCTCTGATTCACCTCCGGTTGATGAAACGACATTCAGGCAACTAGTCGGCAGTCTCATCTACCTCACTGCCACTAGACCTGACATCAGTTTTGCAGTGAGCTACATCTCTCGCTTCATGACAGCTCCTAAAGCTGATCATTGGATTGCAGCGAAGCGAGTGCTGAGATATGTTAAGGGCACTTCCGACTATGGCATTCTGTATGGCAGATGCAAGGATCCAAAGCTGATTGGTTACACAGACTCAGATTGGGCAGGTTCAGTGGATGATAGAAAATCTACTTCTGGGTATGTATTCAGTTTGGGTACCGGTGCTGTAACATGGACCAGCAAGAAGCAACAGGCAGTGGCTCTTTCCTTGACTAAAGCAGAATATCGAGGAACAGTTAAGGCAGCATGTGAGGCAGTTTGGCTCCGCAGGATGCTTTTTGACATGCACATGTCACAAGCAGGTCCTTCTCCCTTGTACATTGACAATCAAGTGGTGCTCAAACTGGCCAAAAATCCAGTCTTCCATGAACGTACCAAGCATGTCGAACTTCATTGTCACTACATCCGCAAGCTGGTAGAAGACGGATCAGTTCAGCTGCAGTATGTTCCAACGACGGATCAAACTGCAGATATTCTCACCAAGTCTCTGAGCCCGGATAAGTTTGTAAAATTCAGGGGGCAACTTGGTGTTTTTGACAGATTGACCATTAAGGGAGGGTGTTAGAATATTAAGTTTCTTTTATGTTAATGGTCAATGTATTTTGTAAATACTGTTTCTACAGTAGTCTGCTACAGTAGTTAGCTGTTAGACATTTATTGTCTACAGTTGCTCTTTCTTTATATATATTTTGTAATCTTCTTTTTTAGTTGAATGATATGAAACCCTTACCATTTTACATCTCGGAGGTGTATCAATTTATATGGCTTAAGTTGTCATGCACGTTGGTGGTTCGCTTTTCATTTAATCTTACATTGTCATTTAATCTTATTTTGACAATTGGCTCACAAAGTGTCTTAACACCAAATTAGAGGCTGAAACAATAGGGAACTTTGCTAAAGGAGGGGTAAAATTATTTTTTAGGATGTAGCAAGACTTGAAAACATGTAATAATAATGCCTGTGATAAGTCTTCATGCTAATTTGGTTGTTTTTTTTATCATTTTAAGGGTCTAATTTTTGGGGGTTACAAAGGAATTGACAATAGCTGGGACCCCATGTGCGAGGTCCAAATTACTCAGCCCCTATAGCCTCCACCCACATGAGCTGCTCTTACTCATGCAGTGGTTGAAGTCAGGGGTTCAAACCTGCGGCCACTATTCGTGTCTTTCAATAGCTCAACTGCCTGGTCTATGCCCTATGGGCTGTAAGTTTCTAATTTTAAACATGCCAGAATTGCATTCAATTTTGTAGAAGAGAGAAATGTATTGAGATGAAATTGAGGTCATATTGCATCTGTTCTGGATTCACGGATTGGAGCTTGATAGCATGTTGTAGTGAGGGATAACTTTTGGAAAAAATTATACACCTTTTGGTAGTTGACTTTTTCTTTTTATCTGTCCTTTTTATTGCAAATTTTATAAGTCAACCTAAACTGGTTTTAGAAGAGAGAAAACTAAGAATATAGAGAGAACTGGAGCCCTGGATAATAACTTGTGGGTTTTGTTGCACTGTTGCATGGATCTTACTATCGAAATTTTACCGATGAAAGATTTTATTCCTGTAATTTACTCATTCATGGTTTTGCTTGCCTCTCCTATTCATTTCCACTCGACATTGAACAGATGGATGTTGAATGTGCTTGCCTGTCTAGCAAAACCGATCTTGTGTGGTTGTTTGCTTCTAATTTTTTGTAGCAAAATCAATTTAGTGTGGTTGTGTGCTTGCTAATTTTTCATTTTTCTTATTTGTCTGCAGACACTATATCAAGTGGACTAGTTCCTGGACCATATGGCATAATATTTTCACTCTTTGTCCCCTTCTATCTGGATATACCAGTTTCAACAAGGTTTCAAATTTTCAGTTTCCGGTTCTCTGACAAGTCATTTGTCTATCTTGCTGGACTTCAAGTAAGAATTTTACTATTTTAATCATGCGGAAGTTTTCTATACCAATACATCGAAAAAATGGTACCTTCTAATTCCCTATTGAAAATGAAACTATTTGAGCCTTTACTGTGCAGCTTCTCCTATCTTCCTGGAAAAGATCCTTTATACCAGGGATTTGTGGACTTCTTGCTGGATTATTATATCGAGTGAACATCTTTCACATTCAAAGAATCAAGGTTTGCATTTTGTCTTTTAATTTGTAAATATAAGCTACAAAATTGTCTAAGATGGATGGTAGAATACCTTATTTATTAAACACTTGTGGATTTAGATAGATCAAATATGAAGCTGTATGCTTAAATGGCATCTATCCTTGGAAAGGATAAAGTAACATGAGTGTCTGATAGAACAAATTTTGAGTACGATACTTCTGGAGAACGCTATATGAGTTTTGTTTGCATCAATGTTTTGGATCATACTTTGTGATCCATCATCAGGGTGAAGAAAAAAAATGTGTGGATTGCAAACATAGATCAGTAAAACATTGTGATGCCAAGTGGGAGTGCTTAACAGACAGGAACTGGAAAAATAAAATAGAGATAATGAAAAACAAGCGGAATGAGGAAAGGAGATGTGGGTTAAAGTGAGAAGGTTGAAAGAAGACACTCAAATCTTGATCCTGATGATGGATCAGAGAGTCATCCAAAATGTTGATTCAAAAGCTCATACACTGTTTTCTGCCAATAGCTCTTTATTTAGCTTTAATGGACTGTGGACATATCATGTCTTTGAAGTAGTGAAAGTTAAGGGATGACCAAAGAAAGATAGTACTACTACTACTAATAAAAAGTAATAATTATTATGATAAGAATGAGATTAATGTAATGAAAGTAAAAGTAAATTAAAGATAATGATAATAATAGTAAAAATAAAAGTAATAATGAAGATAATAGTAACAGTAATGGTACTAATAATAACAATATTAATACTAAATGGTGTTGATGATTGTGGTGTTGTTCACTTGTGGGCTATCATTGTTGCAGATTTTAGCCAAGTTGGAGATGCTTGTTCTCTTGACAGATATGTGTAAATGGGTCAAAATTCTTCTATTGCGCTATTTACTGGGCAAGAAGAAGGGTTTGTATAGGGTGGAAGCAGTGAAGGCTTTGAAAGTGGTAGGAGAGGGTGTGCTTCTAGTGTTTTGGGTGAGGTAAGGGTTATGCACAAAGAGAAAATGGTTGTTAATGGTGATGTTTAGGAATTGATAACTTGTTGTAAAACTCTTCAAATGGTGGTGAAGCACTTGTTGGTATCTCACTGTCGTGGGATGTTGGAGGTGACCAGCTCATTTACTTTGCCTTCCTTGGATGGTGGTATTTTGAATCTTTGATCCATGCTGTGCAAAGATAGGGAATTACTCGTAATGTCAAATTTGAAGCTTTGACAAACTGTGGATGATCCAAGGTGGCAGAGCTGAAACAAGTGGTAGTGGCAGTTAAAGGGTGGGCTGAAGGGTTCAAGCTGGTGGTGGTTGGTGATTGGGTGATTTGCCATGGTTCTTACCCCCATTTTTTGTTGTTAGCATTTTGTTTGGTGATCCCTTTGTTCCGGTGCTCTTGGTGTTGAGCAATCTTGGCCCTTTGTTTGGCTTTGTTTTTGGCCGTTGCCGTTTGTTTCTCTTGTTTGATTTAGTATGTTATATGTAATTTGGTTTTCATATTTCCTTGGTGGAGGCCTCTATAGAACACCCTCTAAATATATCTAAATGATAATAATAATACAAACGGATAATGAGGTTAATAATAATGATACTAATAAGAAAAAGTTAAAAATGATAATTAATAAATAAAATGAATGGAGATAATAATAATAACCTGTTCATGGGGTAATTAATAAACAAAATCTTAGAGAACAATCATCGTGGCAAAGACCTTGTAGGTTTCTCAAGCTAGGAGTACAGAACCCAAGGTTCCTAGGATCTCCAACTAAAGTGTACATTCATATGGGACTATGGTCATGTTCTTGCACAATGAAACTAATGTAGGTGTCCCAAACTCAACAACCACCTCCTCAACCATAGGTCCCCTATGAATAAGACCAGTGTGCTTTCCTCTAAACTTTCAACTTGCGAATTTGAGGGTTTATCCCATGACATTTTTGAGGATGGGGAAAATAAATTAGTTGTAAACCTCTCCAACTTCCGTATCAACAAATCTTCCTTTAACATTTTAAAGAGGGGTCTTGGCTTTGTTGTCACCCCTAGTTCCATCCCCAATGTAAACCTCATGGTTGAAATTGAAAATATCATCAGGTTCCTACCAAATGATAATGGCGGAAGATATCAGACACAATTGTGTTGTAACTATTGGCACTCCTAGAGCAACATTACGAAATAGAAGTTGACTACCTTGAAGAGTGTAATTAAGAATAATGATATCGTTATTGATATGTTGCCGATTCGTGGCTCAGCAGCAGGGGATATAGATGAGTATTGCTTTTGACTGGAGCAATGAACCAGTGAGGCCACATTTGGGGGGCCTCATCCTGTAAATTTTTGTTTCTCCTTGGGCCTCTGTTCTCCAGCAGCCGTCCTCAACAACCGTCGGTGGGTGAGCCGGCTGTGCCTCTAGCTCTTGAACGAACACACACCCAGCTGCCCCTTCCTTCTGTCCTCCCGCCACAGCGAGCCACCCTACCTTCGACACTCCCTTCTATTCCTCCTCCTTCCCCCGCCCTCCTCCTACCTTCTCTCTTCGCAGCCTTCTTATCTCTCCACCTGTATTTCCTCTTTCGTTCTTCCTCCAGTGAAGGCAACGCCTCCTTAGCTCTCTGGTTGTACCCAACCTTCCAATTTGCCTGCTCCACCAGCCTTATTGCCGGTGAAGCCTTCCTATCGGTGATCTCTACTACAGTCGCACCAAACTCCAACCCTCCCTTTGTCCAAAGCCTCCGTATGGTGACCTGCGACCTGTATTTTCCTTGTCTAGCGTGCCCTCGATCTGTGGGTCCGTCGTGCCTGGAGGTGGTGAGGTTCAAACAAGTGACTGCCCTCTCAACAGGGCTTGTGACATACCGTCACACTGCGGGGTCATCCCCTTTTTTAATATTATATTATATATTAACTTTATTATGTATTAATATTAACTTTCTATTATAATTTTATTAATTTTTTTTTGGTTCGTAAGCTTTTATTATATCATCATAAAAAATAAGGAACAATAGGCCAAATAGGCCAAGAATAATGGAGAAGAGCCTAAAAAATGTGAGGGGAAGAAATACACAGATCCTGGAAAGCAATAGGAGAGAAGCAGTAACAAAGCACATGAGGCATTCAGCCCAAACTCGGAAAGAACCTAGGCTTTTTTCCCATGCTGTGAATGGAGAGCCTCCATAGTCCACTGAGAGCCTCCTCCCACAACATCCATTCCTTCAATACGGAGTTTCTTCGCATCTGTTTTCTATCCTTTCTTCTTTGCAGTCCCACAATCTGGTTTGATTTTGCTACTATTACGTTGAGCAATCCCATGTTTCTATTTAGGAGCCAAAATTATGTCAGGATCAAAGACCTCAAAATTCTCTTCCAAATCCTCCATGAAAGGGTAAGTTCCATCAGAATCTGAGCTATCATCCTCTGAGATAGGTAGAGGTAGCTGATCTTTAGCATTGTTGTCATCCAAAGCCATAAGAGGAGAGGAAGTAGGCATTGCAAGAGGCTCATGCACAAGCTCAAAATGAGAGGAAAAGAACTTTCAATGAGTCAATGTTATGGTAGCAGATGGATTTACTCTTACGTGTACCAAGAAAATATCTGATTTGAGAATTCAGTTGGGGGAGTATGGTCTTAGAGATGATTTCTATGTGGTGAGCATAGGGGATACAAACATGGTTCTTGGTATCCAGTGGTTGTGCTCTATTGGTGAGTTCACTATGAATTTGCAAACAGTCTCATTCAAAAGGATGGAGAGGCTTATTAGACATGATTAGGTGGAGTGGGCAGCGGAATATATTATTATGCCTATAGATATAGATAGGGGGCAGCCTAAGAGGACATATCACCATGGTGTTGAGGTTTTGATGACTAAACATAAAACAGTTTTTGGGAGCATACCTCCAGGGATACCACCTGATAGAGGGATGGAGCACGTGATAGAGCTTGAGGAGGGTACAAAACCAGTAATCACTACACCTTATAGACATCCTAAGCACCACAAGGATGAAATAGAAAAGGCAATTAAGGAGCTGATTGAGATGGGGCACATTAGGCCTAGTAAGAGTCCTTTTGCCTCTTTGGTGGTGCTAGCTAAGAAGAAAGATGGTACGATACATATGTGTATTGTTTACAGGGCATTGGATAAGAAAACTATAAAGAACAGGTATCCGTTTCCTCATATAGATGAGTTAATTGATGAATTGCATGGGGCTCGCTATTTTTCTAAGATTGATTTGAGGTCAGGATACCACTAGATATGGGTGAGAGAAGAAGATGCGGAGAAAACAACATTTAGATGCCATTATGGGCATTTTGAGTTTTTGGTGATGCCTTTTGGCTTAACCAATGCCCTAGCTACATTTCAGTCCCGTATGAACAAGGTGTTTTGTAATTAGCTTAGGAAGTATGTTCTAATATTTTTTGATGACATCTAATAAATGTGAATTTGGGATGACTGAGCTTCTTTATTTGGGTCATATAATTAGTGTCAATGGTGTTAAGGTTGATCCTGAGAAGATCAAAGCAATTGTTGATTGGCCCCCACCTACAAATCTCTCGCAGCTTAAGGATTTTTTTGGTTTATGTGGATTTTATAGGAGATTTGTTAAGGGCTTTTCACAAAAAGCAGCACCTCTTACAGATGTGACAAAGAAGGGGGCTTTTAGTTGGTCAAATGCAGCACAACAATGTTTTGATCAGTTCAAGCAAATCCTGAGTACTTGTTCAGTTTTGGCTATTCCGGATTTCTCTCAACCTTTTGAGTTGGAATGTGATGCCTCGGGGGAAGGTATTGGAGCTGTTTTGATGCAAAATAAACATCCAATTGCCTTTGAAAGTAGGAAGTTAAGAGGAGCTGAACGTAGTTATTCTATTTATGATAAAGAAATGTTGGCCATCATGCATGCTTTGGCCAAATTCAGATCTTACTTGGTAGGAGGGAAGTTTATAGCCAAAACAGATCATAATAGCCTCAAATACTTCTCGAATCAAAAAGATCCCAGCCATAGACAACATAAATGGGTGAGCAGATTACAGGCATATGATTTTGACATTGTATATGTCAAGGGAAAGAGAAATGTGGTTGTTGATGCATTGTCCAGGAGACCCCACTTGTGCTCATTGGTTGAGATTGGTGATGACTGGAGGGAGTTGATTATTGCAGATTATGCTAAGGATTCTTGGGCCACAAAAATTATTGAAGGTACTACTCAAGATGATAGGTATACAATTTTCATGAGTTGATTATGTATAAGGGCAGAATTTTTTTCGTACCTAATTCAAAGCTTAAGGCCAAAGTTTTGAGAGCTTTTCATGATGCCCCTATAGCTGGTCATCTAGGTTTTTTTAGAACATATACGCAGATCCGTGAAAGGTTTACATGGAAATGGCTAAAAAATGAAGTCCTTAAATATATTAGGGAGTGTCCTATATGTCAACAAAATAAGGATGAACACTCATATCCTGTTGGGTTGTTGCAGCCACTACCCATTCCTAACCAGAAATGGGAGTGCATCTCTATGGATTTTATCACAGGGCTTCCGAGAGTACAGGGTAAAGATTGTGTGTATGTGCTTGTTGATAGACTAATAAAATTTGCTCATTTTTATGCTATTTCAACTACATATACAACAGTATAGGTGGCTGTTTTGTTTTTCAAAGAAAATTTCAGACTTCATGGGATGCCTAGGAGCATTGTTAGTGATAGGGATAGTAAGTTCTTGAGTCTCTTTTGGCAGGAACTCTTTAGATTGAGTAGAATATAATTCACCCCTAGTACTAGTTACCATCCATAGATTGATGGTCAATCATAAATTGTTAACAAGTGGGTGGAAGGGTACCTCAAGAATTGCATCTTGAGGCAGCAAAAGGCATGGGTGAGGTGGTTACACTTGGGTGAGTATTTTTATAATTTTCTCGATTTACTTTTTGGGAACAATAGGGTGCCTAAGGCTAGAGACTTACTACAGGGAAATCAAGACATACTGAAATCATTGAAGGAGAATATGTAGCATGCTCTAAATCAGCAAAAAATATATGCTGACCGGCATCGTTTAGAGAGCAGTTTTGAGGTTGGGGACATGGTGTATTTAAGGTTGCAGTCCTATAGACGGTCTTCACTCAAAAAAAGTGGTTTGAAAAAGCTTAAACCTCGATTTTATAGTCCTTTTTGAGTCACCAAAAGAACTGGAGAGGTGGCCTATGAGCTAGAGTTGCCAGCAAACAACAAAGCTCATAATGTGTTCCATGTTTCTTGCCTCAAGAAGGCGTTGGGGCACAACATAGTTCCCTCTGTTGAATTGCCACCTTTGGATGAAGGGGGGAAACTTATACTTAGTCCTGAAGTTATAATCGATGTTAGGGAGCACACTCTCAGGAATCGGGTCATCAAAGAATACCTCGTGAAATGGAAGAATCTTCCAGTTGAAGATGCTACTTGGGAGAATGATCAAATCTTGTAGCATCCTAGATTGAAAATTGCTTGGGAACAAGCAATTCTGGGGAGGGAGGATTGTAATGTCCCCCCTAGCATTTGACTAAAGAAAATAATAGTAACAAATCAATGCTTAGTTATAATGTATGGTTCTCAATAAAGCATTAATTTATCCATTAAGGGGATATAAGGTGACTTAGGAAATTAAAGTAAACCTTTGTTATTTCTAAGGGTGTGGAGGACTTTATGAAATGTTTTTTTGGTGCCTATTAAATAAAAGATTTTCAAGAATGGCTTGTGTAATTGTTGGTAGTTATGTAGGCTGGGGGTAGCTTTTGGTATCGATGGAGGAAAGTTGGTGGTATGCAAATTTTGGGTTAATGCGGGAAAACCTTGGGTGTTCTTCTAAAATTGGACACTAGATTGATACAGACTCTGCAAGGACCAAAATGCTTCTGTAGAGTATTGCATACGGTTTTGAAATATACTCATTGGGCAATTAATGAGATTTAATAACTTTCTTTTAGGTGATTATGTTGGATGTGGGAAATTTAAGAAGGTAAATCATGGTTGATTTAGCAAGTTTGTAACTCTAGTTAGGAGTTTTTAGTGCAAGCCTGTGTGTGATTACATTGTAATACTCGTGGATAATCAATATCAGTTTCAGGAAGTTTTCAAACAGGGTTAGGAATCTATCGATATGTATGAAACGGCTCTTGTGAAATCGGACAACAATATAACAATTTTCTAAGTGACGTTAAGTCAAGTTGGTCCACGAGAAAATATAATGGAGAAAATACTTTGAGTGAGTTAGCAGTCGGGTACCAAAGTGAAAATGGTTGGACGAGGAGTTTATTATCGGCAACACCCTGCTATAGCGTTAGACTCTTGAAGAGTTTAGCACATGATTATTTCCATTGCAGGAAGTATTAAATTATAAAAATATTTGAATAGGCGAAGCTGTGAAAGTATATACCGACTCTAGTTTGTATGCTTCAAATTGCCTGTTCCTATCAATATCCTGAGCATTGCAATACGTTGCTATGGAGTCCACTTGAGGCTGCACGTTATAAAGTTTGTGGTTGTATCAACGATTCTCTTCCTGGTAGATTGGGACATGCTCTGCCTATCGTCAAGCCAATTGGTATTCAAGATTGTCTTTTATGGGTTGTTATTGCTGAAGCTTGGTTTGGAAATGGTGAATCCTTAAGCTGTATTGTTTACTCCTATATGTAAAGGTCAGTTTGATATTTTCTCTATTCATTGTTCCTTCTTCAGTGTATTGTTGTTAGTTTAATTTTGACACTATAGCATCTAGCAATTTTGGTTTTTTCTCTGTCATTGGTATTTTGTTTTTTCAAACTTCAAAAACATAGAAAAAAGAAACATACAAACCTTAAATATATAGCATTTTATTGCATGTATGAAAGCGAAGTTTTGAACCATTTGGGGTAGTATATTACATAAAGCCTGATCCACATGGGAATGTCAGTGACCTTGACGGTAGTAGGGTCAAAAAAAGGTGTCTGTAGGGAGAGAAAAATGCTAGAATTCCCAAAAAACCATGGGCCATTATGCACCACGAAATTGCAGTCATCAACCAAGGTGAAAAAAACCAGAAAAACCCAAAATCTAGTGATTCTACCATAGGAGTGGAAAGATTATTCCAGGTATTTTTTGTCCACTCTAAAACCACATCAATGGATGGTTGCTTGCACATAAATCTCAAGACCAAAGAACGAGCACCAATGTTTACCGAAACTTCATTGATGCAATCATTTGTGATGAGGAAGTCCGCAAGTTCATCAGTAAAAACAACCTCCACATCACCAACAGTCAAAAAGGAGCCATCAGAATGTTGCACATGATCTAATTTGGGAGAGGTAGTAGGGATCAAAGGCGAATTAGGGGGCAGATTAGGGTTCGCCCGTCGAATCTGCTCCAAGCAAAATGCATTGCATTCATGGAACAGGTTGGCCCTATTTCTACATTTCGCTGAGGGGTCCGATGTCAAATCCACATAAGCCACCACTGTAGTCTCCTCCATCGCATTTGAACCAGCACCAAGGGGAACAAAACCCCGAATGGGAGGTAGGGAGAAGGGTGAGCCCACATATTACTGAGTGTCGGCAAAACAAAGAGCATACCTGTTGGTGTGTGTTTTATTACCCACCAAACACAGAATAAAATGTCCAAAGACACTCTATCCTCTCTTGAACAAAATCACCGCGTATGTTAAGATTGCGAGAAGATCATATGGCGACTCCAAGGTTTCTTTTGTCAGGTCTTGACACGTGGATAAGCTCAATGGGCGTTGTGATATGTTGGTAACACAAAGGGACTTACGCTAGGAATCATTCACAAGTTTAGGACTTAGATGGTTTTAACTTTAACTGCTCTTTCTTTTGGGGCTTTTCAATTTTAGGATTTCAAAAAAATAAAAGTGTAAAAAGATAAGGGTTTAGGAGCTTTAATCTATTCCTAAGAACTCAAGAGACAGTAATGATTGGGTGAAACTAGTAACCACACTTTGCTTCGCCTCCCTAAGACAACTACACAAAGTGGGTGCAATCTTCAAGGGGTGTGATTATAATTTTCGTGTTTTGAATAATACTCATTCAGACTGAAGTTAAGCATCCACAATTAAAAGCTCGAGCTAACTTTACGCATTGAATATGTTGATGAATTGTAGCTTTGGTCAGATATAAAACTATGATCGTTATAAAAACCTTCATCTTTTATATATGATAAAATGTTCTTCATATTTAATATTTCTAATAAGTAAAATTGAATTTTATAGTGCATGTATAAAATTGAATTTTAATAAATGATTTTTGAAATTCATATTAAAATATAAATCGGAACTTACATATGTCCGCCGCCTTTTGTTCTGTGTGTGTTAAGGCACTAATGAATTGGTATTAGGAGTGCAGGGACCCGCGGGCTCTAAGAGACATGTCTCTTGAGCGGACGTGTCTCCACTTGTGGAGACATGTCTCTTGAGCGGACGTGTCTCCACTTGTGGAGACATGTCCTCTCTTGAGACACGTCTCTTAGAGGTGGGTCTCCTACATACATAAGGCGGCTTCCTCATTGATATGCAAACATTGAAATCAATTAATGTTCTGCATTCAGTACATTCGCCTATAAAGAGAAATCTGGAAATTGCATTGAGTAAGAATTCTGGAAATTACATTTTGACTTAGAATTGTCTTACACATAATTTCTGAACTTAGTTTATTCTTAGGTTTTAGGATCCTCTCTGTGAAAGATTTGATTACATTTACAGAATAAAAATCATCTATTCAAAGAGAGTGTGAGCTAAGTCTCACCAATCAATACTCTCAGATCTTTCATTCATTTAACAAACATTCAAATCAAATTCTACTTTAATTCTAATCTAGTGTTGAAGGAGATATGTAACCTTGCAAACCACTTGACAATAAAAGGGATTCAAAGCAAATCATGCATAAGTGCTTTTATTATCGGAAGTAGCAATGCGCAACAATTTCATACTATTCTTTTCACACTATACAAATGAGGGGCGAGCTCAATTTATAGGCTCCTCGATTACAATTCAATGGCCAAGATTGATTAATGATTTCAAATCAACAACTGAGATTACAAAATAAAACCCTAATTAGGGCTTGTCATAACTAACTACCTCTCGACCAATGAGAAAATTACATTTTGGGACACTTGTCCTTCTTGCTAAATATAAACCAATTCCTTGGATAAGTTAGGTTCATTGAACCTAGACATGTTGACTTGGAACAATTTGATTGGTTGGAAGATGATGAGGCCCCACCTCAGCGTGTTGATGTCCTCTTTGGTCTCCTTGTTTCTTTTCCATGCACTTGCCTTAGAATATCTTTCTTTGCCAACAACTCTGTCCTTTGTGCTTGTTTCTTCCTAGCTTTGATCTTGGATTTCCTTTGAGATTTTGATTTCTTTTTCTCAGTTGCATCTAAATCTTTGTGGTCTAGAAGTTTCCCCATAGAGCAAATGTCTAGATTTAAGATTTTCTTTCCTGATTGCTTTGAAATTCCTTCAAGTGCCTTGAATTTGGAGAAGAACTCTCCTGTGCTTTCGCCAAAATGGAGGAAATTGGAACTTTCTCTGTGAAGTATTTCCCATACTTAGCCAAATTTTGGCTATTTTGTAACACCTTCATGTGGACCATTCAACACTTAGCCAAGATATTGGCCATCTTTATGCTCGAATGAACTTTGCTTGTGGATTTCTCTTCGATTCCGAGTTTGGCTTTGCTAAGTAGGGCAGACTCCATCCTTGGGCAAGAGTTTTATTCATTTCCTCTTTATTCCTTTTCATTTTTCCTGTTTTCTTTCCAACACTTAGTCATAATTTGATCCTTTTATTGTTGGAAAATTCCACGCTTAGCCATTTTTTTGTTTCCTCTTGGCAAATTTTACCATGTTTGTCTCTAACCTTGGCAGACTTCCTCATTGGCAAGCCAATTCTTTTTTTTTTCCTTAAGCGGACTTGGCTACTGGTTGGACAATTTGTTTTTATCATGGGCGAACTTTGAATGATCTTGGACATTTTCCCAAGTGTCAAGGCGGAGCTCGTTATTGTTTGGACGTTTTGAACTTATAGCATGGCGGAGTTCACATTTTCCATGCCATTTCATGGCAGAATTCAATTTGTCTTAGGCACTGCTATTTTTGACCTAGGAGGATTTCATCATTGGCAAGCCACTTTCCTTGCTAGCTGGGCAGACTTCATGATCAACAGGGCATTCTTGGGCGGACTTTGGACTTGGTTGTGTCTTGGACACCTTCAATTTAGCCTTGGAAAACTTCATGATTGGTCGGCCATGTTGGGCAAAGTTGTTCATTGCTTAGGGAATTTCCTTGACACTTAACCAAATTTTGAAATTTTATTCTCTAAGGTATCAACACTTAGACAATTTTCTGAGTTTTTCTTCTGAAGGTATCAACACTTAGCCAATTTTTTGAGTTTTCCTTGGTAGACTTCATATAGCTAATTTTCTGAGTTTTCCTTGGCTGACTTCATAGTTGTTGTGCCACTTTGCTCATTTGCTGAGACGGAGTTGGTCTTCCTTATGCCATTCCCATCTTGCTCTGGGGCGGACTTCATCTTCTCTTGGACAAGGCGGACTTCATATTTCCTTAAGACATTTTCCATTTTCTCTTCGACACTTAGCCAAATTTCTCGTTTTCCGGATCATCTGGATCAAAACCCTAATTTGTAGATTTTCTTGCTTTTTGTGATTTTCCTTGCTTTTTGCTCTCGGAGGTGCAAAATTTTGATTTTGAAGATGAACGTTTGCTCCATGACCTGTGGGACCTCGGTACTTTCTAAAAATAGAAAAAAAAATGCAAAAAGCATCCCTAAAAAATAGGAAGTCTAGAATGGTCCAAAAATGCCAAAAAAGAAAAGAAAAGTGAAAAAGCGAAAAAAGAAAATCCCTAAAAAATAGGAAGTGTCAGAATTGACTCAAAGCAATGGCGTTCCTCGTCTACCAGACCTTTTGAGCACTTCCATGACGTCTAAGCACTGATACAGGCTTAAAATCTCAACTTGACTCGGGTGATTTTCTCAAGAAAACTCTAACTCCTCATTGTAAGAAAAAAGATTAGCAGTTGCGACGCCGAGGCAAAAAGCAAAAAAAAGGGGGTCCCCATTTGCAATGGGGCGATGTGTGAAAAGGTCACAACAATTATCGAGTTCTCTTGTCCCCCACATCGATGCAGCTATACTTCTTTTTGTAGATCGCAACCTTCTTCCCCTTGGGCATTCCCTTTACCCTTGTGCCAGATTGCATTCTTGACACTCCATCGCCCGCGACCACATCAAGAGGCTTGACATCGCAAGGGTTTTCGCCGCCCTTGCACATGATCACAGTTGCTTTAGCTATAATTTTATTATTTTATTATAATATTATATATTATTAATTTATTAATATTGTACAATGTTTATATATTTAATATAAATAATATATCATTAGTATTTTACTATTTTATAACGTTTATATATTTAGTATTATATAAACGTTATACAATATTAATAATATATAATATTATTAATTATAATATAATAATAAAATTATAAAAGAAAGTTAATATTAATAAATAATTAATAAAGGTCATATATAATATAATATTAATACAATTAATATATAATGTTATAATATAATAATGTTGTACATTTTTTATTTATTTATTAGATTGCAGGAATTGCGTAGCACGACCCCCTATAAACTGCAGTGCGCTTGGTAAACTTTTTAACGTGATTGGCGGCGCTGGCACAACATGCCCTCTGGTACCACGGGGGTGGGGGAGACTAGACTTCGTGACCAACCTCCTGCAACAGGAAAGATTTAGCCAACCGAGCCAAGGCCCCAACCCCTAATAATGTTGTACATTAAGAATATATAAATATATATATTTTATATGTTTTTGTACCAACGAACCCAAAACAAACCCAACCCCTAATAATGTTGTACATTAAGAATATATAATTTATATGTTTTTGTACCAACGAACCCAAAACAAACCCAACCCCAATTTTCTTTTTTGACTGAACCCTCAAACCCAAACATGAACCGGTAATTTTAACGTCAAAGCAGACAAAGGGAATGACACAGTGGTCATGAACTAACTAAAACATGAATCTAAAATATTAGACCATCTGAAATTTGAATAATAGCTGAAGTTACAAGTCCCAGATCACAACCCTGAGTCCATGATCACAAAAAAACAAAGAAAGCCATCAACCAATCTTCCATGGAAGATAGCATTGAAAAATGTCTTATTCTGAATAACTATGTCTACTATCTACCCATCTATTTCTTCATCCTATTCTGGACCATGGAGTGTGATCTGAAATGATGATGCAAACAAAATTCATATAGTTTTTTCGAGAAGCATCTCACTCATTTTCATGGACTGTCTAGTACCAAATTCTTTCATGATATGAAATATGCTAGGATAAATTTAGATGTAGCTTAAATGTTTTCATTTATTTGCATTTCTTGGATAAATGATCCACGGGAAATCTTGGGAATAACTGTACTCTTATCATTTTCAGTTACCTAAACTGGTAAGCTCTGCTGTGTCGTGGCTCTTTGCACCATTAGTTTCAAATGGTCCATCAACAACTTCCACAAGAAGAGCTCGTCGGAGGGAAACTATTAATGCACCATTGGGCCAACAATTTCAGGTTAGCTATGTTGCAAATTCTTTGAAGATATGGACATGTCTGTTTGTTTTAGTTTAGGGTCACAATTAAAATAGATTATGCTGATGTGCATTTGGTCCATAAGTCCTTTCTCTATTTACTTTGGTACGTAGTTCTGTTTATAAATTATTTATTTATCAGGCTGCCACAATATTCTGAAACAAACCCATCAAAGTAAAAATGTCATGATATTCTGAAACAAACTCAGAAAAGGCAATTTGCATGGTAATGAACAGGGATTGCATATTCCAATACTTTTCTTTTATGGGTTAAAGTGTATTTGAGGAACTTGCTTTTTTAAATAAAACAATTGTCCAGTAAGAAACGTGTTAGGAAATGAGATATAATTTGAAAACTGAGGCTCTTAATGTGTCCTCTTCTTCATATGTTGTAAGGAAGAAGTGTGGCAAATGTAGCGTACTCTTTCTTATCTGTCTCATAGTGGCCCCATTTTGAGAAGGAATGTCAATCACATCATTAACGAAACAGGATGAAATCTGCTATGGATATTAAAAAATTACAAAAACACTAACTACTATTGCATGTGTTTGGGAAATACAAGCAGGACCGTTTGGCAGCACCTGCATTGGTTCCTTCAGAGGAAGCCATTTCAACTCTAGTTTCTATGGGGTTTGATAGAAGCTCAGCCATACAAGCACTTAGACAAGCAAGGAATGACATTGCTGCTGCTGCAGACCTACTTCTCAGAAATCAGCTCTGATGAATGTTATACTAGTTCTAATTTTCCTTATTAAATGACATTTTAGATGTACACGTGTTTGTTCATATTAGATCACTCAATTCAAGATTTAGTTTCTTCTAAATCTTTGTTCAAAATGGTCTGGTTGCAAAAGGAGGGAGATTTCCTGGTTTTCTTCAAATTCTGACATGGAGAGACTGTCAAAGGTCAACATGGAGGTGTAAACTTGCCATTAAATTTGAGTTTTCACTCCTGTGAAGGAATATATTCACTGGTTGCTGCATCGTGGCATACATGTATCACCAATAATCTCCCGTGGGTCTTTAAGTATTTTGCCTAGCTTCAGTTAACACTGTTTAATTCGTCAAAATCAACCACTTTGAGGGACTTTGCATAAGTTGAATATCTTTGAATCAGAGGTAGTCTTCAATTTCCTGCACCTGTAAATTAGAAAAAGAGGCAACTGAACTGTCCATTGATTATGGCTGAATTTTTGCCAGGATTTTTGTATCATTATAACATGCATCCACAAACTAGGCTATGTTAGTTCACTTTGATGTGACAAATACTGAAACAACTATTTTTGTTATCTTTTACTAGAGGGTTTTGAAATACACCTTGGTCTAGAATTCCCTTTTGGTGGTCTATGTTGGCTAATTCGTGCTGTTCTTTTATTCTATGAGATTTAGTGACATGTTAATTTGGTGAAACAAAAGCTTTGTATTTGATCTGATTTTCTCATTAAAGAATTTGAGCTTTGTTATTGAAAGTTTTCCAGTAACAATATGATATTTTTGGAGAAAGACGAGTTCATGATATTTCTATAAGTACATCACATTAAATGAGGCAAAATATCTTAGTAAAAATCTTAAATGGGTTTTTATATTTGAATTGTATATTTCTCTTCGTCATTGCTTAATGCATCTAACACAAGTGTAAAATTGAAGTTTCTCCCCTCCCACTATGCACTTATCTGTAGAAACTATATGTCGATTACATTCAATCTATCTTCCCTATGTATGTGAACCTCAAAGGTTCTTCTAGACGCTTTGCTAATCGATTCTATGCAATACAAGTATCCTATATCAGCATAAAATTCAGAGCTTCTCTCTCAAAAAGTGCCTACTTTTAGGTAGTCTATCTATCAATTTTTATGCCATTGACAGTGTTTGTATCTAATAAAAAAACTATTCATCGAGCATAAACCTCCACCTATCTGTTAACTCATATATCCCCTTCCTACCCTACCTATTTATCAACGCTTGCTCTCGATTACCTTAGGTAAGTAAAATTCGTTTGTATCTCTTCCTTAGCACACGCCTAAGCAAAAACTCAAACTTATTTAACTTCTCTTCAATATCTCATACTATGGAGTTATTTGAGGAACTTAGCTATGTACAGTTGTGAGCTCTAAACATAAGCATATTTAAATTTTAATTAGTTAAGAGTTTGAGGGCTTAATAAGTAAATTAAAGTCCAAGTGGATCAAGAAAAATTAGGAGGGCTTCCGATTGTTTGATGTTTGAGCATAGTGGAGAGTACGAGCTCCACATTGAAGCCAATTAGAGAACAAACATAATTTTGGAAGATTTTAAATCACTTTCAAAGCTCAGGTAAGCACAAGTAACAATCATTCATATCTTTCAAGTAGCCTTAACTACATAACTATTAGCATTTATTAGGTAAGCACAAGTAACAATCGTTCATATCTTTCAAGTAGCCTTAACTACATAACTATTAGCATTTATTTGGTTGTACCATTATGTATCCAGCCCATAATTAAGGCATCAATTGAAATTGACTTTTCACCTATATGTTTCTACTACTAACAATTGTTTTTCTACCCATGAAACCCTCTTTGAAAGAATATTTTAATGTCTACACGTGAAGCTCTCTTTTGTTTGTGTTGACAATCTTTGTGTTACATTGTTACAATGTTTCACATGTAGTTATGCCTTTCATGTTATAATTATTATTGATATCTTATTTAATTGAGGGCACCAAGTTGGACATGTGTCACCATCTTGACCGTTAAGACTATTAGGTATTTATCCATTGTGCCCTTCAACCCTCTCCATGCTTTATCCTCCAAGATTTTGGTTAAAGATGAACTAAAAATAAATGTTTTAAAGTGAAATTTAAGTGGTTGATGGGATAGGTAGCAATCCATTAGATTCTTGGCTCTTAGACTAATGCTTCTGAGAGGAGTTTTTCAGGGTCTCCATGTTTCTATATCTTGAGATCTTGCAATGTGCCATGCTTTTGAGGCATATCAAGATTTAAGGGTGATTAAAGGCATAATTAAATTTGTGAGGTGACTACTTACAACTATTTGATTGGATAGGCACGACTTTCCATATTTTATACCACTATTAAATTCTAAAAGAGATGAATATATAGGTTCCACAATTATTGAGGGTAGGATAAATTTTGATACAAGGAAAAGTGGTTCTTCAATAACTAAATTCAATGAAAGTTGCTGCAATTGGTATATACATTAGGAAAAACACGATGCATTGCTTCTAAAAACTAGAGGAATAATCTAAGGAGCATCTTGGGTAATCCAAGTAATTTTTTTATTAAACTTAACAATTTTTTGTCTTATATTTTCACAAATCACATTTTTAGGGCTATTTGGAGTTGACTTTGGTACCAAGACTTGCTCAAGTGCTTCAATAGGGTATTTTGTCATTCTTTGAAGGCACCTAAATTATTTTATTATGTAAGATTTCCAACACACATCTAAAATTCCTACATGGGGCACTCCGCTTTTGCTTGCATTCTAGTGGACATTGACATCTCCAAACCTCTTCATGGGGATGTGGTTTTGATGGTTGGGTATAAGCCTTGGACTTAATCTCTCAATTATGAGGGCCTCCCCTTCAAATGTTGTTGATGCTTATCCATTGGTCACCTGACTATAGTTTGTCCTCTCTTGTGTTACAAGGGATTTGCTACATGGTGGAAGGATGTTATCAAAGATCACTTAACTATTCATGCTCTTGATTCTCCATCAAAAAATTCCTCTCAAGGAGAGGATGGGCCTTTTGCTTCTGGTGCAACTCTCACATGTCCCTCAAACCTTATTAAGGATCCTCCTACTTTGTCCTCTTAGCCCGATTTGCCCTTGGTTTTAGATTAGCTCTAGTCTACTATTGTGGTGGATGGCCTCCTTTCACCTCTTCATTCTTTGGTTCTCTCCTCATGTGCTGATGGGATCTTCATGGGGGAACCCCGCTCGCTTCCCCTTGTGCTAAGAATTTGGATGCTAATGTCTCATGGATTGTTTAATGGAGGAAGAAAGGTCTTCCTAAATCACTTCCCCAAATTCACGTTTGAGTGTTGGGTGAGAGGCCATTCCATTCTAGGCCTGTCATGGTCTACAAGTGACCTTGAGGGCCCCAACTCTTTTGTTTGTTTGTTATTGTATTTTGCAGTTTGGTTGTTGTTCCTCACTTTTTGGTGGTGTTGTTTCTCTATTGTATCTAGCTAGATTGGGCTTATTATGCATAGGCTTTTGGTAGCTTTGTATAGGGTTGGGCTTTTTGTACAATGGTTTGGGCCCTTTCAAAATCCTTACCTTAATCAAAACATCTAAACTATTGTTCTTATGTTACTACTATTTCATAAATAGGATGGCTATACCACACTCTACCCCTTAGCAATAGATTCAATCAATGTCAATACGTCTACAACATTCACTTGCACTTAAAGCCAACCAACAAATATATCAACACCAACAAATGCTAAAAATAAACATGACAAATGCACAAATTTGGAACTCAAATTACCTTGGATAAAACTCACTTTGGGTCAAAAAATTAAGTTTTAGCAACAATACTCCATGTTCCATAAGAAATAAGGAAGTATAAAGGATTTTCAATGCTCAACATTGTCTAGAGAACCTCCTACAATATTCACAAGAGCTCTCCAACACCTCATAAATGCTCCCTTGCTCGTGTAGATTTGTAAAACTTTGTTGTTTTACAACAATAGCTCTAACACCACTAACATGAGTGTTCCTTTCCAAGATGTGAAGACTCATAACAAATCCCTCATTCTTCAAAAAGGTTGGAAAATTAATGGTTGAACACCAAATGCCAATTTGAAAGAGAAATTATTTGGGATTCAAAAAACCAACTCTACTCACACAATGATGACTTTATTGCTTTACTAATGAAAATGTATTTTTTTAACAAATTTGTTGGGTGAATGAAAATTTTGGTTTTGATCAAGATAAATTGGGTTTGAAAGGACCAAGAACCTTGAACAATAGCTAGATCAAATTAAAGCCAATAAATCCAAATCTTATTGGGACAAACATATATAAGTACAACAAAGTTGCTATACAAGATCAAGCACAATTGTAGACTAAGTCAAACATAAAACAATACCCAAGGATCCAACCTACAAAATGCTATACTCTACCCAACTCAATCTCACATCCTTAACTTTGGTGTATAATTAAGGCAATGATTTGGGAAGGCCTTTCTTCCACCTTTGCACACTTTGTTGAAGAAATGTTTTCTAAGTCAGACCTAGGAGAGGGGGGGCGGGGGGGGGGATGCCCCATCTAAGTACCTAACCAAGGGTGCAACACAAGAAAATGATTGTTTAACAAGAGAAGCCAACCAAAGAACAACCATAACCGGAGTTGGGTGGGACTCACTAATAGGAGTCAAAGGAGTCGATAGAGTAAGACTCACTTGAGTTATGCCAACAATAAGAGAAACACCCTCAAGGAAGTGACTCACCAGGGGGAGATGAAGCAACATCTTAAGAAGATTCATCATGCAAATAGGAACCATCAAACAACGAGTTGTAAGCATGAATAGACAAATGATTGTTGTGGGCATTCCACCTCCACCAAAAAGCTACACCCTTACGTCGAGAGAATGGGGAATTAGAAGCTAGGTGGTTTATAACAAAATATTGTTTACATTTGAAGGGGAGATCCTCATAGTTCAGTGGTTGAGATAGATATCTCTCTTCCACCATCAAAACAATAGCCTTGTGGGGAGCCTTGGAGATATCAATGTCCACTAGTATACAAGAAAACATGGAGCAACCCATAAAGGAAGTAGTAGAGTTAAATTTCAAGAAGTGACCAATTGAATTATCGATGGCTTCATAATATGGATCTTTCTGACTAGAGAGGAAGATTCATAAGCCTAACCTAAACTAGTTTGATGTTGAGAGGTTTTGGGAAGGGGGTTGAATGAGGTAAACCAAGGCTTGAATGAAAATTTTGTTAGTTCCATTAAGAGTTTGCCATTTCCCATGACAAGTTCATCAAGGTGAATACAAGTTAGCCACTTCACCAATGCACATTGACTTAGTTCTTTTGGAAGCCATAAGTTTTGCATAATGGACTTGAAATAAAGTGTTTTTAATCTTGAAATTGCATAAATTCTTAAGAGGAGTTCATATACATAATCATATATGTTTTGATTCCATTTTCACATTGAGTTTAACCTAGCAACACAACCACATTTATGAGGACTAGGTGAGTAGAATCAAAACAAGATGTCTTGTTTGTCAACAAAGATTCCAAGATGTCCCACACCATCCCTAAGCTTTCATACACATCAAAGAAGCATGCCACTATTTACTAAATATCCTTGTTACATTAATTGTGATTATGAACTCCTTTAACCTTCTTGATGACACTTTGTGAGCTAGATCTCAAGAGACTCAATTTATTGGATTAATTACCTTTGATAAATTCATCTTTCCCTTGCATTATACTTCTTAATTTGTTAAGGATTTGAGAATATGTATTCTTCTTTTTGAATTCCTTGGTAAATGATAATTTTACTTGATGCAAGGGATTGGTATAATATTTCAATTGATATTCCTTTAACTTCATAATCTTACATTGACTTAGAAAATAATCATCTTATCCTTCATAATTATATTAGCTTCTTGCTAATATTTCTAATTTAGTCAATATACATTTATATTTTGATTGAATTCACCAACCCTAGATTGGTTTAAAATTAGGGGGGTACAACTTCACAACTCAGTGACAAGTTATATATTTTTTGCTTCTATAATAGTTTTGGATCAATATCATCTTTCAATTGATAAAATAATTGTTTCATAAGTCTTACGTTGTCTTTAAAAAATTCCTTATTGTTCTTAATTATATTAGCTTCCTAGTAATGTTTCCAATTTAATCAATATATAGTTAAATTTTATTTGTTTACTACCAACCCTTACCTAGTTTGGAATTAGAGAGGTACAAAATTGTTGATTTACAAAGTAAAACTATTGCAATAAAATCTTTTGAAAGTGTATACAAAGCTAAAATTTGTTTAATTAACAAGGACTACCATATGGTAGATATTATGTGATTGCAAAAACAATAATAAGAGATCAATCAACAAACTATAATCAACACATGATTTACATGGAGAAACCTTTTTTGAAAAAGAACTCTACATAAGAAAGTAGACAAGATGTATTAATCTTCAAAGGAAAGATACATCAACACACTAATACTTTGAACTCTAACATCACTCTGGAAACACTTAGGTACCTACAAAACAGTCTCATAAAACTACTATCCCATTCCTCCAATTTATAGATTAATGAGACGAATACCACAAATGCTTTCCCAAAACAATGTACCATCAAACCATGGTAAAATGTAAAAAAAATCACCCAAAATGAAGAGGCTCTTTTGAGAATAGTAAATGTGATTTTCGATGAGCCATGACTAGCAAAAATAACCTATGTATTATTAATAAACATCTTTGACTTGTAACTCCTCCATAATGGTCCATATCCCAAGACGAGAGTCCAAAATCATCACCCATATCATATGGGTCCATCAATAACACTCAAGATACTCCACTACTCAATTCTCTCATCTAAATTGAGAGATTTGCTAAAAATAGTTTTGTAACCGTCACCACCAACTCCACCATCATAAATGCATAAACAATCAGTATTAAGATTTTACAAGAATATGAATTACAAAATTAATTTCCATTCACACTGTGTCCAAGGGCACTTTCTAATAGTGTTGGATACACATGATTAATACATAGGATTCCAAGGTAAATGGCACCTTAATCCTAACAAACTTCAACTTATTGCTAAGTTTCATATATTTTTTGCTTCTAGTGTAGTTTTACTTGATGCAAATGATTAGTATCATCTTGATTTTTATCAAACCATTTCACTCCGTAATCTTATAATCTTAGAAAATAGTCCTTGTCTTATCCTTTATAATTATATTAGCTTCCTAGTTGGTTTAAAATTACAAGGGCACAACTTCATAATTTATTGGTAAGTTTTATAAACAATTTAATTTCATACTCTTTTACATTGCCTTAGAAAACACTCCTTGTCTTACCCTTCCTAATTATATTAGCTTGCTAGCAATATTTCCAACTTAGTCAATATGTATTTAGATTTTAATTAAGTTTACCATCGACCCTAACTTTGCCTTAAAATTAGAGGGGTACAACTTCACAACTTATTGCTAAGTTCTATAATTTTTTGCTTCTATTGTAGTTTCACTTGATGCAAGTTTTAGTATCATCTTTCAATTGATAAAACAATGAATTTAATACTCTTACATTGTCTTAACCTTCTTAATTATATTAGCTTCCTAGTAATATTCTCAATTTGTTCAATATGTAGTTAGATTTTGATTAAGTTCACCACCAACCCTAGCTTGTTTTGAAATTAGAGGAGTACAACTTCACATCTTATTGTTAAGTTCATAACTTGCTCATAACAAGTAAAAGTGAACAGTGCTACTTATTATGGAAGATATAGAAGATCAATATTGAATCCCCACTAACACAATTACTTCCTCTTCAATCTTTGGTTCAATTTATAATAATTGTAAACATCCAATTTGTGTTGACAATGTGTCAATTTATATTTTTTACATAAAGTTGTTGACATAGATAACAATTTCACATAACTCTTTCTCCATAATCTTATGGACTCCTGACATGAATTTTATACACCTATAAATTTGTTTACAAAGAGTAACAGAAAACTTTGCTCACACTACATTAGATTCACTAATGATTTTATAAATTTAGCCTATATTGATTTTTGGCAGCTTATTTATAAAATATT
The DNA here is from genome assembly GCA_007115665.2 of Sequoiadendron giganteum. Classification (NCBI taxonomy): domain Eukaryota; kingdom Viridiplantae; phylum Streptophyta; class Pinopsida; order Cupressales; family Cupressaceae; genus Sequoiadendron; species Sequoiadendron giganteum. The sequence goes on along the minus strand of CM021100.1, from coordinate 979,073,423 downwards.
AGAAATAGATACAAGTGTAACAATAATGGACAATTGATGACAAATGCAACTAATTCTTAATATCCATAGATTGATGATTCCCCAACTTACAATGTACCCACCTATATACAAAGTCAAAGGTTGTCATTAAAGGTGCAAGATTTAGTGATACATTTTTTATATACTTAATTAGACTAAGTTGGTTGCATAATTAGAATTGTTTTTATTGATGCTCAATTTCATACTAATTCACCCATGCTATCTATGAGTGAGCTCATTGTGATACACTTTGAGAGACATACAAACAAGGTTCACATTTGCAATTGACAATATACATGAAAATGATTATTACAAAATGTTTTAATTGTTTTGTGTGTTAATTTACACCTTTTGACTTTATATACATCTTTATAAATTCAACATTTTAAAATACATTATATAACCATTAAAAAAATGCTTACTTAATACTCATAGTAATTCAGAGTTCTAGTAATGAATTCCCTTTTCTACTTCATTTAAGTTTTACTTTTTTATAAAGTCATTGCTCTTGATGCATCTTTAGGTAAGTTACAATCACACCCTTATCTCTCTTATTTATGAATGTATGTTATAGATATCCTCTTATTTTATTTGGCCATCTTGGTATAAGATTATATGTATAAGATATACTGTGTTTTTAGTGAGATAAAAAATAAATTGTTTTGATATTTATAATCAAAATAACAAGCATATAGCCAATAATCCTTCAAATCAATCAAAGGCAAGCACAAGGTATTAAAAACAGCAATTTGTTTTCTTATTTTCAATTAATTAATGTATTATTAACCGATTTAAATCATTGATTCTTTTAAGGAAAAAAGTCAAATTTTTATAATGCTTCAAACTAATTCCCTATAAATCAAGAGTTAAATTTTTTTATAATCTTATGCATATTCAATCATGTAATCTCATATTTCAAAATATTTTACGTCTCATAATTCATGTATTTAACTCCAATAAACTATTTCAATTACCATCACTAAAAATTGTACATACCCAATAAACTAATAATTTACTATTTCAATTACCATCACTAAAAATTGTACATACATATTAAACATTTATTTTATTAAAAATCTTATTAATTTTACCTGCAATAAAATTGAAAAGATCTATAATACAATGACATTTATTTGATTTTATTTAATTGTTCATATTCCCACTACTTTTACAAAATACATACTTTATACAATTATACACCCAATATTATTATTATACTATTTCTAAAAAGTAAAAACAACTTTTCTACTAAACAAATTATATTACATATGCCATGCCTTAAAATTAAAAAAAAAAACCTTGCACAACTTAACAGATGGAAAAAAAATAAAAAACCATTGTACTTAAATAATGGAAATAAAATGTTGTGATACTGTCCATTTTAAACAATTGAAAAAATCAATAAAAAATCACTGCACATGAAAATAGAATGTAGATTGTTGTTTTTCCTTTCATGAATTTACTTACCACCTATATGCCATTGTAGAGTTATGTCTATCGGTATAACTATCAACGTAATTACAAATAAGAAAGTAAGTACTGGCCACTACATGGCCCTTACTAATTTTTCATGGTCTTGATCAAGTGAGCTTATTTATATGTTGCAGACCTCACTTACATCGAATAAGGCTATAGATTTTCTTGTTGATTTGTATGATTTCATACAAGTTAATAGTACAAGGAAATACCTTTCAAACTAAAAACAGAGTATCATTACTGGATAAGTAGGCACTTTTAGTTTTTGATAGTCCATGCATTTTCAGAAACTGTTGAGCCACTTTCAAAATGAGTAATGGCTTCATCAAATGAAAAAAAAACGTTCACAGATTAAAAAGCTTATTAATTAGTCCCACCACACTATACATGCCATGCGACAGCTTTCATCTTCTCTTGATCTACTGATACCTGTTATTAATTTCCTACATTCGTGGAGAATTGACATCATGCTGGGGCTTCTATCACTGTTTTCATGAATCATACACTATATATGTACTCGTGAATAGATGAAGAGTATTTAACATTCATTGCTGTAGCTTCACATGGATCTATCTTATACGTGTACCACTGAATTATGTGACCAAATGGAGGATGTGTAGGTCATGGATTCTCAAAGAAATCCTTCATTATTTTATGTCAGTTGGCCAGTTACAATGGTAGAATTATATAGTTCTGTGCTGGATGCACATCTGGTAGTAGGTACTCTCTTCGACAATGTGGGGACTGATCCCTATTAGATGTACATTCAGTACCGGCTCCGTACATCTCCCTCCGCTATGTAATTCACTCCTCATCTCTAGATATTGAAATCCTACTTGACATGATCCTTGACCTATGACAATTTGGTAGAAAATTCCTTCTAGTAACTGACCATCCTTGATCATAAGTCAACACATCAGGAGATGGATCAAGCCAAGAAATGAATCATTACTTACGGACTACAAAAACAGATGCTATCAAACTACAAAGCAGTAAGGCAAACTTGTTAGGAGAGACTTGACAACTACCGAGGCATTTATAGATTACATGGAAATGACAACATTACATTTCCAAGTCAAAATAAAGATTGAATCCCCTCCATATTTTGCTGACTGGAGTAAATTGCATAAATGGATGAAAAGGAAAGGAAAAAACATTTTGATGAAGAAAGCATTTCACATTATACGAACATGATAAATTTAATGGTTGCAAAGGCATATCCAAATCAAGTAATATTGTTGTTTTCTAGGACTTGACAAACATGCCAAACAAAACAAGAGAACCTTTCTCGTGTCCTTAGCTGTGTTTGAACTTCGTAGTAAAGGAAAAGAACAGTAAATGATAGGACAGAAATTGCAAAATCGTTATGTTGCCATGCATAACGGTTCCCAATCTGTTTATCCCACTAGGAATTGGAGATCTGGGTTACATCAGTGAGTAATATGACTTCAAAAGATTAGAATTGGCTGCATGCCTTATCATCGCATGACATGTAGACAGTAATAACACATAAACTTGTTCATCTAAAATAACATAACATTTCAAGCAGATACTGCACAGCAGAAAAATGAATTTTTTCCCTAGACATGTTTCATGATTTTAAGCACTTGTAATCTTGTAATCACAGAGATAAATGTCCAAACAACTTTACAACAGCCTTAGTCATGCATTATAGCTTCTTTTTTTTAGTTTAATCTGATACAGGGCTAAATTTCAGGATTTTAAGCCATCTCAGAAATGCATATACCAAAGCATGCACACAAAATAACTAGACTGTACAAGCATCCAATCGGCTCTTATGTAACTGAAAAGCAGGGTTTACCCAAGTTCCACAGCTACACTGCATGCCTGCCCAATTGAAATAGCCTAAACGGGCATTACAACCCGCACATGTAAGTTTGCCTTCAATTGCTCCTTCTTGGACTGTTCAAAGCATGATCAACTTTTTACCAACTCAAACTTGACCATCAAAGATAGAAATGGCTACATGCCAGAAACTTACAGAATGTATTCATCAAGGTCTAGCAGTTCAAGGACAAATACCTGGTTCCATCCATTGCATTGGTTCAACAAATACAGATGAACACCCTGGTTTACTCTCTACATTGGATAAATCTCTGGCATTCCTGTTTTTCCTCTTGAAGCACTTTTCTCCTTCCCTTGGTATATGAGAAACTTCATTTTTCTGAGATGCTACAATTCTTCTACACTTCTTGCAACGATGTAATATACTTGCCTTCTGTTCTACCTTCAGTTGGGACTCGTCTACTTCCATGGCAACAAGTGAACTATCTGCAGAAACTTCTAGATGTCAACTTTACCTTCCCTGTAAATTACTTCTTCAATACAATGCACACACAGTCTATTTTCTGTGTCTCTTGGTGTACGTGTATCCTGTAATCAGGTGGTACAAATGACAAATGTGTTTGAAAATGTCACATGACACAAAGTAACAGATTAGCCTAAGGAACTTGATTAAGAAGACTACAGTTACACTGTGTTTGGAACAACCGCTAGTCTTAGCATTAAAAAAGGATCAAAGCAAGGAATCAAGACTCATAAAATGATCAGGGCAACATAGAATGCTTATATTCAGGCTCTTGTCAATATCTCATAGAATACATAGCACAGCAGGCTGAATTTTAAAAATATTGAAAACAAATATACTTGTATCCTTGAGCCATTTTTATACAACACATTATATCCATCCTTTTACAAATTCTACCTGTTGGCCTTATTTAATTCCATTTTTTAACCAACTATCTAGTTTCTTTACCATTGTTTCAAAATATATATGAAAGATTGAGCTAATACAGGTGTACCAGATAGTATTAGATATAGCAGACGACAGCATGCACTCATCAAATAGTATAGTTTAAAAAAACATAGAAAGACATTGGCAGGCTATAGGACCCACTAGAGAATATGAATTGACCAATGAAATTTAAAATCACGTCTATCAAATAATGACACAAGCCAAGATCAGCATGACATTCCAACCTGCAATTAGCTTCATTATACCTATGAGTCTATGACTAATTTACCAAAATTGATTGATTAATCTTCTGTTTCTAAGTATTATGAATGTATATTTTTCATTACATAGAGCTGAACTGTCGACAGAATTGCTGAAATGAAGAAACTCAAAATACAATGAACAATATGCATAAAAAGTAGACTACAGACAACACATCAGAACAAACACAAGATTTACCCTCGAGAAACCACACTTGAAAGAAACAAAATGGGGCATGCCCATCGCCCCTTTTTTGGGTCCACAACCTGTTTCTAACGGATAGGCCATCGCCCCATTTTTATTTTATATTTAAAAAAATATTATATACTCTTTATAGTTTCTTCTTTTATCATTTGTAGTTGGTTTTATTTAATATAATTATTAATAATGTTAATTATTATATTACTTATATATTATATATACTATTGTAATGGGAAAATTTGCATACCCATACCATTTCCCATTTAGTTATGTGCCCATTTTAGGAATATCTTAATATTTTAATACATGGACATAAATATCAACAAATAATGCAATCTTGTGTGAAATTGGGTTCATTCCCCTAGCCTTAACCTATTCTCATACACACGCATTCCCACATATTCCATATCGTGCAAGGTTGAATCCAGATGCAGAGTACAAATCTACAGCTGCAGACTTGATCCAGAATGCACAAATTCAGTGCAGGTTTTGAGGCACTCCACTGAATAGATAGATCACATTTTCTGGGTAGGATCTGTCAAGGTTCAAAATCTTCACCAAAGGAAAGCATTCTTTGGTTATAAAGCTACATACCCTACCCATTGCATTTACTTTTAATAGCTTAGCATTTAATTTTAGAAATAAACTAGCCCACAACTGTCAATTCAAAGTGTAGGAGAGATTACCCACTCTTGTCTAGAGACCTTTAACCATCCTCAGTCCATTGATGAACTTCTATTTTACCTTCGTGATGACACCCCTTGGCCCTAAAGGTAGAAAAGAGTTCTAGGATTTAGGACTCATGGTTTTGGAGCCTAATAAGATGTAAGAAGATTATATGGCACATGTAAGAGGGAGATTACATAGTGGACTATGACTTTTGACCAACTTATGATGCATAAGAGTGAAATGTCATAGACCATCTTTTAGGTGAGATAACGAGTACAAAGTGGAGCACCCAAATTTGGTGGGATGTTATGATGGATTTTATGACACAAGAGTTGCATTCTATTTTTAGCATGTTGACCATCATGGCAGGGAGACAATTGGATTTCAAGTCCTAGATTTGGTTACCATCTTGGAATCTCAAACCTTGGAATTCTAAATGCCTTTATGGTTTTTGGTTTGGGCTTGCTCCCTATATTTGATGCTTGTCATGAAGATGTAGAGCATTTGTATTTTGCAAGGGGTTATGCTGATGAAATTTCTTACAAATGTATTGAGACGAGGAGTGACATTTGTAACCATAGCATTGGTGATTATGGAATATACATTGAAACTTCTTTATCATTGGGTATTTTCTTGAAAGGATTTTCCTAGCACAAATTATTAAATACCATGTCAAGTGTACCTTTATGTGTTGCATGTTATTGTATGTGTGTTTTATCTTTCTGAAATTGGAAAATCCTAGTTCTCTTCTATGTTTTGTCTCCTCAAAGATTAGTAGAGAAAGTTGTTCCGCTATCAAACCCCAGCTTGCTCTTGGTTTCCTTGGTGTTAGGAAAAAAGATTTTTTTGGTACTAATCTTGGTTTGGGTGGGAGCCTTTGCATAGAGGTTGTCTTGTTTCAGGGAAAGATGGCAAGCACATCATGGTTGGAGATGGATGTCACAAATTTTGAGCTATGAAATTTTAAAATGGAGGACTTGCTCATATATTGAGGTCTATGGATTGCAGATTCTGGAAACAAACCCACAACTATGATAGATGAAGACTAGGTGGTGTCGAAAAGAAAAGCAAGGAGCCTAATAGGCTTTGTTTGGCAGATTCAATGCTTCTAAATGTCTTGAGAGAGGCCACCATGAAAGCCATTTGGAAAAACTTGGCTAACTTGTACCAAGTCAATTCCCTAGTGAATAATCTTTTTTGTAGAAATTGCATTCCTTGATGATCGTTGATGGTGATTTTGTTTCCATGCATTTGAATGCTTTCAACACCATTGTGACATAGTTAAAGTCTATAGGTTTGCAAATAGATGATGAGAATTAGAGTATTACACTGCTGTGTTCTTTGCTGAATTCTTGGGACAACTTGGTGATAGTAATTAGTAGTACAAACATTAAGCTTACGCTTGAAGAGTTGATGGGTGCTCCTCTCTCAAAGGAGTTGAGATAGAAAACTTCTAATTTTATCAAGGATGTGTTGTTTGTCAAAGGTAGATCAAAGGAAAATGACAAGGGAAAGAACAAGAAGAACGATAGAAGATCCAAATTTAATTAAAGGGAGATCAAAATCTCCCAATAAAGCAAGAGTTAAGTGTTGTGATCATGGCAAGACAAACAACATAAAGGACTGCAAGGTGAAGAACAAAAAAGAAGATGATTCGGATTTTAAACCTTCTTAGGATGATGTTGATGATGTACTTGTTGCAGCATTGGCTATGCATGCATGTGAAGATGCATGGATGATTAACTTTGATGCTTCTTTCCACATAACTCCCCATAGGGAGGTTTTCTAATTATGAGAGCTTCAATGGTGGAAAAGTTTACCTTGGTGACAACTATTTCCTCAACAGCGTTAGCAATAGTAGTGTCAAGATTAGATTCTCTAACGAGAGTATTGAAGGAATCTTAGGAGTTCTAGACATCCTACGTTTGGCATGGAACTTATTATCTATTGGTAAGATGAATGATGCAAGTGTGTAGGTAGCCTTCGAAAAGTAAGGGTGTAAAATGCTTCATAGAATTGTGGTGCTTGCTAGGAGAGTTTGGCTTGGAACTTTGTTTCACCTTGAGGAGAAGACTTACATTTAGTGTAACAATTTTGAAGTTTGAGAGCATCTTTAGCAGCAAGACAAAACTTCGTCAACAATGTATCACTTGATGCTACTTTTGCAACCATTGGTGCTTCTATAGCCATCACAAGACTTCATGAACACACTTGCCACTTCAGCAATACTTAGACATGCATGGGTACCTAAGCATGCTCTTACTTTAAAGAGCGAGTAACTGAGAAGACTATGTTGTGACATGAGCACATGAGCCGCATTGGTGAGAAAGATCTGAGGACCTTGATGAATAAAAATATTTAGAGGGGTTGGTTGATTGTTCTTTGGATTTTGACTTTTGTGAGCATTGTTTATATGGAAAGCGAAATTGAGCTTAGTTTTATTTGAGCTCTACTAGATCTACATGGATTTTGGGTTTTATTCATAGTGATATTTTTGGCCTAGTTGATGTACCTTCACTTGCGAAATCCTAAAATTATGTTACTTTCCTTGATGATTTCTCAAGGAAGAAATGGGTCTACTTTCCCAAACATAAATCCAAGGTCTCCAATCGATTCAAAAGTTTAAGGGTCTTGTGGAGAACCAAATGGAAAGGATGATCAAGGAGTTGACAATAGACAACGATGGGGAATATTTCTCAGCAGCATTTGATAGATTCCTTAAGGGCAATTGCATTGTGTGGCATAAGATAACTCCATACACTAGTCAATTGAATGCAAATGCAAAGAGAATGAACAAGATATTGATAGAGAGAGCTAAGAGTATGCTTAGTAGAGCTAGTTTGGACCCAAATTATGAACAAAAGCAATTAGTATAGCTTGCTATCTGATTTACAAATCTCCTGCATCAACTCTTGTAAACAAAACCCTAGAGAAAGTTTGGATGGGCAAGAAGCCATCACTTTAGCATATTAGAGTTTTTGGTGTGAGACATATGTTCATAGAGAAGTAGCCTATGTTGGACTTCAAAGCTATTAAGTATATCTTTCTTTATTTGGCTATAGTGACAGTGTGAAGGGATACAAGCTTTGGAATCATGTGACATGCAAGATGATATATAGTTGGAATGTAATCTTCAAAGAGATCAAGTCTTCTCCTATAGTTGAGTTCACAAATTCTTAGTAGATGATATATAGTTGGAATGTAATCTTCAAAGAGATCAAGTCTTCTCCTATAGTTGAGTTCACAAATTCTTATTATGGGATTTGTTATATTGTCATTTCCAACATTTCTCTTTTACATGTCCAAATTTATGACAATAATAACACTTCACTTTCTCATGATTGTTAAGTGGAAGGAGAACTAAGGATATTTTTTTGGTTTTGCCATTATACTACGCAACAAATGCACCATCTGAATTTCCAAAAGTGGATTTACTCATTTATGTTTACCAACTTTCTTTTTTGTAACAAGTATGTGCTAATTATATCAATAGTTAGACCTTCAACCAACATGATCAAAGCCACCATATCATCCTCATCCACCTTTTTGTTTATAGCAGTGAGTTGATCCCTTAGAACCTTCATTTTAAAGAGGTGCTTTGATAGAGACCCACCTTAATTGAGTTTGTTAAAGCCACTCTATAAAGCAACCATGAATTTGGATAATCATCACTAACCATGCACCATTTTTTATTAAGATAGATTCACTATCAAATGACTTTTGCCTTTTCTCAACATTGTTGAGGATGTAAATTCTTGTAACACAAGTCACCATCTTGAACTTTGACATGGATTGTTGGTTCATTTATCAATTATAATCTAAGTTGCTGGTACTGGTAGAAAGACGGGTACACCGATATGGGTCATATATTTTTCCTAGGGTATGGGTATAGATTATATATATATCATAAATGCCAATAAACAATATATTTAAATGCATCATAATTTGTAAAAAAGAAAACACTCATAAACTCATAATTTAGTGATTTGTCAAATGTCAATACAAAATGAAAATTACAATCAATATTCAATAATCCTCATATTGCTCTTCATCGAGAGCTTCCAAATCGACATTTGGTCAATTTCATTTGAACCACAATCAGCTACAATGCCACTCTAGCTAGCCATATCATATGTAGAAGCTGCCTCATCTATAGAGATTTCAACAAGCTAATGCAATAGTAACATCTATGTTGGCACACTCAACAGGTAGATCCCAATTCCTTGCCACCCCCTTGTTGTAATCAGGTTTCTTATGTGACATGAGATGCAAGTTGGAGTGTACAAAGACCAAGGGCCTAGATTTGGGGATGCTAGTTGGTGAATGTTTGAAGGTAGAGCCCCTAATGTGGTTGAGAGGCAGTGCCACTTGCGGCAGTCTAAGGGCAACACCTCCAATGGGGTTTGAGAGCAATACCCTCAACAAAGTCAAAGGACAACACCTTGAGGAGCCCACACCACCAAGTCCAAATTAAGGCCTTTGAAACCACACAAACCTTCATGGTGCACGCTATTTTCACAATTTCATCACTACGTTTTCTGCAACACCAAGTCCTTACTATTTCTAACCAAATCTTCATTCTTTAAAAAACTAACAATGAAGCTGAAAAATCTAACAAATCTAAATGATGAGGCTACAAAGTTTTTAAAGAATTAAATAAAGATCACTTTAGGCAAAATTAAGGTTGGCAAATGCTTCTTTGTTTTTAAAAAAATTGAATATTTATTTTGTATTCCACATGGCTATGCACGGATCCTCCTAGGTACCACCCAAGTTTTCCCAAGGTCTGCCGCAGGCACCCATGAAGGACCCATAGGATACTCAAGGTTCCTTGGTCAAACCCCAAGTCATCCCATTCCCAAACCCGGTGACATAGAATATAATTATATAACAACACTTGATGGTCTACAAAAAACATGAATGCGTTTAATAAATAATTGCAAAAAATTCTTGACTAAATAGATAAAGTCCTAGTGCTTCCCTTTCCATAGTTGTTTTTTCTGCTTTTCATAACAGTTTACTAGGGAAATATTTTTGGTACCATTCATAGCATAACTAGACCATTCAATTGTCTATGGAATTCATCCTTACTTAGGTGTGACTGAAAGGGGACAATAATTAACCTTCTTAATTTTAAAAATGCTTCTTGTTTTCAACAACACTCAAATGGTATTTCCTTTCTTAATGGATAGTTCAACGGATGTGACAAACCTACAAAGTTTATACTCTTAAAATAGTTTCACTTTCCCCACATCCTCAGAACTAGGAAATTCACTGATTATCTGTATCTTGGGATCAGTTTAACAACTTTACATACTACATGGCCTGACAGTTTGTGATATGATACCAGTAATTGACACTTCTTAGGATTCAAAGACTGTCTTCGTTCACAACACAAATGCATAAATTTAATGCTTGTAAATGACTGTCCTGTCCATGAAAACATCAGTCATCCTAACAGATATGGAGATCCTTGGTGGACATTTCCCTAAGACAAATTTGTCTGTTGAAATATGGTTGATGCATTACACAGTCCAAAAGGTATACCCTATTCTATTAAACACATATTTACCAACACCAAAGACAGTGGTTGTTTTTAATTTATTTTTCTTTCGCTATGCTAATCTAATTGTATCTGAAAATCCTATTTAAAAATGAATACAATTCATAGATTGCAACTCAAAAAGTGTGTCTTTAAATGGTATTAGAAATAGGTCCTTCTTTGTTACTACTTTAGGCTGCAGAAATATTTGGACCCCTAATCTATGTGCGCTCTTCTTTGGTGCTATCACCATTAGTGATACCTAATCTCTTGTTAGCACTCTGAAAATTAACCCCGCGTCCAACATTCATTCTATTTATTCATGTAACTGGGCTGCACGATAAGAATTCATTCCAAATGGCCTTCACCTAGCTAATATTGCAAATGGTATGTGGTCAATATGAGGTATGCAAAGTTCATTTGATACCCCTATTAAATATTTATAGGTCCATGAAAAGACATATATTCTGCACAACATTACTTTTGCCAATTCTGAATCTAAATATTAAACTAATATTGTAATTTAATGGTATCGAAGGGAGCAATTTTGGTGGTGACAAGGTTTCAGCTAAACCGAACCCAAGAACTTTTAGAGCCAGATTCCTAGAAAGGGAAGGGGCAGCACCCAGGGAAGAAGAGCAACCTAGTCAAGGAGATGAAATGACAAGACTTCATGATGAATACAATACCCTAAATGTTACCATACAACGAGACATGTCATGGAGTACTATGAGATGAAGACAAGGAATGGGCATAGGAGGAGAATCATTCTTGAAAGAGGGAGAACCCAAGATGATGGAACTCGAAACAGTGAAGGGTAAACAGAGACGAAATTACAAGAGGATGTCAAGAAAGAAGTTGTGATAGTGGATCAGGAAGAAAAAATTAAGTTACCAGACATCACGGAGCAAGAACAAGAGGACCCCAATCAACAAGTTGAAGGTGAAGATTCCTTGTTGATCTCTAACGATTGTGTGTACCAGCAAAAGATTGATGAGGTGAAGGTGGGAAAAACTCCATTTGTTGGGTACGAAAAGTTCAAGTTGAAGGAAGATGTGTTGAATCATGTAATATCTTTCAAGCTTCCAAATGATGAGACATTTATTGATTTACAAAGCAGCATTGTGGATGGGTATATATTTGTGAAGAACATTTTGGTTAACCCTAATTCAAGGATTTTAAGTCATCAGAATGGAGGTGTTGGAGGATAGCTCAACAAACTCTCTTTCAGCAAATGAGGATGGGCATTTTGTTTGCAACCAAAGGTATGAAAATGTTTCAGATTTATTGCTTCCTATGTAATTGCAGAATTTTTGTCAACATGGAAAGCGTGCAAATGAAGGTGAGAGTAAGAAATACAACTTGTAGTATAGGGCATGTGGACACTTTGATTCAAGTTTATATTTATTTTTGCACATGGGATCCATATGATCTTTTGATGGTCAAAGTGGATAGAGGCATTTGGGTTGAAAGGAAATTTATGAGGGATCATATAGGGTTGGTTGTGCATCCTAACCACATTGTGAAGGATCAAGATTCACAGTTCATAGATCACTCTTGGGACCTAAGTACCACACTTGAAGACAAGATCGTAGGTCATGGCCAAATGGAGATGGTCACTTCAGGGTGCTTGATGCTAGATGAAGGTAAGAAAAATAGGTGCCATTTTGATGTTCAAATTTTTGTAACTAACTTTAGTATGGTGTTTTGGGTATCGAGCTACAAGCAAGTTGGAGGGCTCATGAAAAATGAGACACTACAAATACCTAGCATCATGGAAGAAAAACAATTGGTTGTCCTTTTGGGTGAACAAAAGATATGCAAAGATTGGGATAGGTAAAACATGGAGCTTGCGTTGGGAGCATTTAATAAGAGAGTTCAGTATGGAGTTGAAATCCAATAAAGAAGAGATAGAACTTCAAGGAATTGAGGAAGGAGATCCTAGAGTTGCCAAGGCTATGAGGATGAAAGATGATTTGGTGACAATCACAATTTTTTCCAAAGGTAAGGTGCTTGATCATAATGATATTTGGTCTATTTTGATTATGCTCAATATTGCACTTCTAAGATGGCCACCAAAGGGGATAATTGTTAAATGAAACTTGTTGGTTGAGGAACACCAATTTGACATAGCTGGGATGAGTATTGGTTGCAAAAAAATGAACCACGAACCATTTTGAGGATGATTCCAAATTTTAGATCGGCTATCCTCAACATATCCAGTACTTCCTACATTTTCCATGCAGACAAAAAAGAGTTTTCAATCACATGTTGGGGGAGTTTCCAGCCAATTATTATTGTTGAGGTGTTTTTAGTTAGCACAAGGTGGTTTCCATCCATTACATTCCTAATTCCAAGAAAAAAGATGCAATGTTCCAGCCAAGGTATGATGTTTCTATTGATAACCTTGGTAATCTCATGTTTTAAACTGATATTTTCTCCCATGAGCAGCTATAGACATTCAGATATTGGGAATGTCTTCTTACTTAATGTGTTGAGTAGGAGGTCTCATCTTTTGGGAAGTCTAAATGCCAACAGTCCAGCTGATATATCAGTATTTGAAAAGAAATTCCAAACCAACTATGACTGTTGCAGCCACCTACCAACTCGCATACAATTTGATTTGAATTATCTTTCAAGTGGCAAGGTATGAGGCAAAGTGGTAAGAGTTCTTGAAACACGAGGTAATTTTCAAGGAGAGAGGATCCACATTGGGAGCCCGGAGCAGGCCTTGGTCACAGCCCAAGGGAGAGGAGGTAATGATTCAAGGCAATGTTCATATAGAGGGAGTTGTTGTACATAAGCACTTTCAAGATGTTGACAAGTTTGATGTAAGAAGTTTAAAGTCAGATTTATTTTCACAAGTTTATAACCCTGGTATAGAAGGAAGAAGAGATGCTCGCATTTGTCCACTTTGCTGCACAAGAAACATGACAGAGACTGCTGACCACATAATGCCCAGCTTTGGGTCTGCTGACATCACTTACTCCAGCCACACTATACTAAACCATTTGCATCCCTACAGATGTACTCAGTTATAGGATTAGGTGACTTTCAGTCTTTTGTTGTTATTCGAGTGTCTCCAATAAGTGTGTGGATGTTTCCAGCCTCTAAGTTGCTAATTTTCGCAGGGGATTGCAGCTGTGGCACCATTTTACTACTATTGATATTCAGGGTTTCTGATTTTTGGATGTTGTTCAGCTACCAATTTGCAATTTTGTGGAAATTTTTCATGCATCATGCTGTTTGTAACAGGTTTCAATCATCGGAGCAGCCGAAAACTATTTTTCCTACTACTGCAATGTTGATGTGGATTCAGGTTTGTTAAGGAATAAGATTGTCTGGAAAGTGACAAGATGTTTCTGGAAGAACTAGAATCTTCTAGAAACTAGAAGCAACTAGAAGTTATTCAAGGAAAAGAACATTCCAGTTTTAGAGTTCTCTAGAATATTAGAAGTTTTTATATCTCAGAGGCTCCAAGTATAAATATGAGGCTGTCCATTGTGAACAGCACTATTGTTGTGGTAAGTTGTTGGATTGTATGTAAGCAAGTTAGGTCAATATAATTTCTTTCAACCATTTCATAACCGTTTTATGTTCTGTTTTTGCCCTGTTTGTTGTTGTTATTTTATTATTTGGACTTGTTCTTACATAGTATCAAGCTAGAAATCTTCTAACAGGGTTAAGATATTGCTAGATTGATATTTGTTTAGCATGATAATCTTTGAAGCGGTTTAATCTATTTGTTTGAGGGCTGTTTTTTTTCTAACATGGGCTCTACAAATGAAATTTTGCCAATCTTTGATGGAAGTGCTTTTGCAGATTGGAAGATTGCAGTCAGAAATGCTTTGAGAGAAAAGGCTCTATGGAGTATAGTGAATAAAAAAATTGGAGAACCTCAACAAAAGAAAGAAAGAAGTTATGGAAATGCAAGTTGGAGCAAGCTAGAGGAATTATTGATAAGGCTTTGAGTCCCAATCTCAATAGAAGATTTGTTGATGTTGATAATCTAATAGAACTATGGGAAAATTTAGAAAAAGAGTATGAAGATGCAGATATTGCTAGTGTGTTCAACATAGAAGAAAAATTGATAAACATAGGCCCAGGTGATTTTGAAAAAATGGCTGATTACTTTAATGAGGTTACATATTTAAGTGCCCAGTTGAAAAAAATAGGTGTTAAATATGCAAAAAAAAGTTTTCAGTTGATTACAATGGTTGAAAGTAAGTTTCTCCAACCTTACAAGGTATTTAAAGAATCAAGAAAAAGGGTTAATCAATTAAATCCTAATACCCCTCAACAAACTTTTGATCAATTTTGTAAGTTAGTTTTAGATGAAGAGGTTCAACTCATTAAAGAAGGTTATATTAAGAAGAACCATGTGTATGCAGCTAAGGGTAAATCATTTTCTAGATATGTTGATGGAAAGAAGAATTGGAAAGGATATAATAAATTTTGAAATAATGATGGTTCTAACCACTTTTCTAGAAATGATGGTATAGAAAAATAGTTGAAAAGTAAACCCATTATTTGCATGTATTGTGGAGGTGAGAATCATATGGAAAAAAATTGTTTGAAGAAGAGGAACAATGAAAGATAATACAAGCCTAAGCAAGAACAGTTCAAGGAAGGAAAGATAAATAAACAAAGTTTCGCAGCCATCTCTAGGCAAGTAAAATCAAGTTTAGAGGTAACTTTTGAACCCGAAAAATACATCTAGAGTAAAGGGAGGGTACTTTGCTTCAGATTCTAATAAAGATTGGATTTTAGATTCAAGAGCATCTTTTCACATGATTGGAGATAGATTTTTATTTATTGATTTTCATGAAAGAAAGAATTTAGATAAATGAAACTGTCAGTTCTACGAATAGGGACTGTTAGTGTAACAAATGGAACTTTGAAAAATGTTTTACTGATTGAAGGATTGGGGATGAATCTTATTTCAGTATATAGAATTACTCAAGCTGGATACGGGTTTGTTGTTACTGCTAATCAAGTTATTGTAAGAGATAGAAAAGACCCAAAAAGTGTTATTGCTATTGGGAGAATTGACCATAAAGAATCTTTTTAAATTTGTTGGATTTGTTGATGATGAATACACACTCTCCCATGCTTTTGTTGCTCAAATTGATTATATGTCAAAATTGTGGCATGCTAGATTTGGACATACAAATTATAGAAAATTACAAGGCATGGTTAGAGGATTAACGAAGATCTCAACATTTGAAGGTGTATGTGAAGGATATGTGTTAGGAAAACATCATCAAGATCCTTTTGATTCAGGCAAGGCATGGAGAGCCAATCATCCACTACAACTCATTCATAGTGATTTATGTGAATCACGATATCCTTCCATCTTAGGTGCCAGGTACCTTCTCACTTTTATTGATGATTATAGTAGATGAGTATGTGTTTATTTTCTTTTAAGGAAAAGTGAAGTATTTGAGGTATTTCAAAAGTTTAAGGCAATAGTTGAAAACTAAAGTGGAAAAATAATTAAATGCCTAAGAACAAACAATGGGGGTGAATATTGCAATTATGCATTTGAATCATTTTGTGAAAAATATGGTATTAAGGTCCAAAGAACAGTTCCATATACCCTTCAACAAAATGGAGTAGTTGGACAGATAAATAGAAGTCTTTTAGAAATGGCACGTTGTATGTTGCATTTTTAAAGTTTGCATAATAAATTTTAGGGATTGGTTGTCTCTTGTGCTGCACATATTGTGAATCGAATCCCCACTAAAGCCCTCACAAATGTCACTCTTGAAGAAGCATGGAGTGGAAGAAAGCCCCACATTGGGTATTTTAAAGTATTTGGGTGTATTGCTTGGGCTCACATCCCAGAAAAAAACAAGAAAAAGCTAGAACCAAAAAGTCGCAAGTGTTTGTTTATGGGCTATAGTGAAGAGTCAAAGGCTTACAAATTGTAAAGTTTGATGAACATTCACAACTTATAGTCACAAATGATTTCAACATTTCAAATATTTTACAAAGAAATGGTAACTCTATTAACAAGAATGATACAAGCAATATTACTAATGAAAACAATATAACTAATAGTAGTGATGAAGAACTTCCAGCTAGACAAAAGACAAAGAGTATTGAAGAGATATATAGACAAGGCTCCAAAATCCAAGGAATGGCAGTGCTCTTATGGAAAAATTCTTACAAATAAATGACCCAATCTCATATGAGCAAGCTGGAGGGAAGAAAGAATGAGAGCAAGCCATGAAAGAGGAATATGATGCATTATTAAAGAATAAAACTTGGGAACTTGTACCCCTCCCCAAAGGTAAGAATGTTATTGATTGCAAATGCGTTTATAAGACAAAATTCAAATCTAATGGAGCTATAAAAAACTACAAGGCTAAATTGGTTGCTAGGGGATTCAATCAAAGGGAAGGTGTTGATTATGAAGAAACATTTGCTCCTGTCATCAAAATGAACACAGTTAGAATTATTTTTTCTTTGGTTGCTAGTCTTGGATGGCATGTTCATCAAATGGATGTTAAAAATACTTTCTTAAATGGAGATTCAGCCAAAGAAATATACATGAATCAACCACCTAGTTTTGTAGATGAACAACATCCTCACCTTGTTTGCAGATTAAAGAAATCACTTTACCATCTAAAACAAGCACCAAGAGTATGGAATGAAAAGATTGATAGATATTTTCAGCTTCGTGGGTTTAAAAGGTGTAATCTGATCCAAATCTTTATGTGAAGAAAGTCCAAGGAGAGATTATTCTTGTTGCAATTTATGTAGATGATTTACTCATTGTTGGACCGAATATTGGGATAATCAATGATTTAAAATCAGATCTTAAAAGGGCATTTCATATGAGTGATTTGGGAGAATTAAACTATTTTCTTGGTTTACAAGTTTGCAGACTACATGATGAATTGTTCATCTACCAATCAAAATATGTTTTGGATACTTTAGAAATGTTTAACATGCTAGAATGCAAGCCATCTTCTACTCCCTTTGAGTCTGGAATCAAGCTTACTAAAGAATGTACTTCCAAGAGGGTAGAAGCTACTTTATATAGACAACTTGTGGGCAGCTTGGTTTATCCAACTCATTCTAGACCAGAGATTTGTTTTGCAGTTAATCAAGTATCCAGATTTATGTAGAAACCTAAAAAAAGTCATTGGCTGGCTGCAAAAAGGATACTACGGTATATTCGTGGAACAATACACTATGGTATCCACTATGGCATCCTCGATTTCTTTGGTTGGATTTACAGATTCAGATTGGGGAGGTGATATAAATGACATAAAATCTATTGGTGGTTATGTTTTCCAGCTTGGATCAAGCCCTATTACAAGAGCAGCAAAAAACAACTAAATCATTGTCTTCATGTGAAGCAAAATATAGAGCAGCAAAAGAAGCAGGAAAGGAAGCAGTTTGGATTTGAAATCTTCTATTGGAGCTTGGTTTTCCCCAAAGGTCTGCTACTACTTTGTACTGTGACAATCAAAGTACCATACAGGTTGCCAACAATCCAATTTTTCATGCTAAGACAAAACATATTGAACTTGATGTTCATTACATACGAGATCTTGTTCAAGCAAATATTGTCAATCTACAATATTGTCCAAGTGAAGAACAAACAGCTGATGTATTTACTAAGAGTATGATTGAAGCCACATTTTTGAACTTGCCAAAAATGCTTGGTATGGTAGAGGTGAACATTAGGGGGGATAGTAGTATAATCATAATGTTCTCTTTGTATCTTCCCCTCTTCTATGTATCTTCTTTGTAATATTCTATCCAATCTTAAGGAGGGATGTTAAGGAATAAGATTGTCTAGAAAGTGACAAGATGTTTCTAGAAGAACTAGAATCTTCTCGAAGTGTTTGTTACAGCTTATTCAGAAAATAAAATAAGCAATATAACAGCACATATACATGATATAATATCACAGCAATGCACAAGTAGCCAAGTATGCATATAACTGCTATGAATTGCAATATAACAACGATGTTTCAACACCAACCAAAATGAACATAAATACTATTTTTACCATTACATAATCATTAAAGGTCACACCAATGATGATACCTTTTCATAACCATAGCAATATTTAATGTCTTTAGACAACTTAAACAGAGTTATGAACATAAGGTTTCCACAGTCTTTAATCAGCTTACTTGGTGACGACTAACCTACATAAGTACCCAATAAGCTGCCTAGGTGTCTCGATACATAAAATTTACAAGAATTTATCTCATTACTTCAACAATCCCCAATAACTTAATGAAGAGGATGGATGAGCACTGGCTTTTGCATAGACAAACCAAATCAATGATAAAATGTAATCTCTCATGCCTATTACTTCAACAATCCCCAAGAACTTGAATGAGAGGATGGATGAGCACTGGCTCTTACATAGACAAACCAAACCAATAACAAAATGTAATTTCTTATGCCTCTTGATTTAAAATGCTTACCTCAACCCACACTTCCTAGGGCAACTAATTTTCCCCTTACCACAGTCACATAGGGCAGCTAATAGAATAGAACAAAATTGAATAGAAGAGTTTTTAACATCCATGAGGCCAAAGAAAGCCTATGGGACAGCTGACCTTGCCATTCTTTCTTTTTGAAGTGTCGATCTTCTGCTATTCAGTTTGATAGTGAACTCCCCCATTATTTCAACCATCTCCTTAGTAAATAGATCTTGAGATGAAGCTGTTGCTAAATTACTTATGTACTTGACCCAGATGTCATTGTAGGCTTTACATTCCAAAATAAAGTGTTTTTCTATTTCCACTGTCCCATCTGTGCAAAAGACACAAACTCTCTCTTCTCATACCTCTTTTGGCCATTTCCATCTACATGTTTCACACCAAAGATCATGCAAGTTAGTCCTCACTTGAGCTATGAGAATCTTTGCTCACAAAGGGATATTGGTCTATAAATAAGCCTTTTGTTGATGGTAAGAAGTGGGATTAAATTCTTCAAGGTAATTTTTCTTTTCTCTCCTTGACACCTTTTCCCACATAGACTTGTGAAACTTATTTACAACAAATGTCTTCTATATTTATATATTTAAAAATCTTATGTCATTCAATTCAAATCTGCTTTTGTACTTATTTGTTAAATGTATACTTGTATAAGGAAAGTGACATGTAATTAGTTAGTTTTTTTTTTTTTTAAGTTAATTTTAAAAAGAGTGCATAGGAAAAATGTGTTTCCTTGAAAATCTCTATATATCATATCTTTTTCGAATTGCCAACTCGGAGTCAACCCAAAATCAACCCACCGAGTACGTACTGAGGTTGAGTCCAGTGAATATGTTCCTAATAGAGTGATAAATAAGATTGCATTTTATAAATTAGTCTAAAAATCTATTTCCATGGCAAAGAAGGTAGGATCCATGGCCATTTTTCAATTGCCAACGAATCCAGTTCAATAATAATAAAGAGGCCAGGATTTTGTTTTTGCTTTTGTTCCCCTTCGATCTGGTGTGGCTTAGAGCTCAACATCCAAGTTCAAACTTTGTCTAGGGGTCAAGCAATACTAATGACACAGCGATTGACCTTAATAGTAGGAGGAACACCCCTTAAAAAGGTGGATGCTCAATAGTCTTGCCTCTTCATACCCAGCAAGAGGGTTTTTCCTAGCTGATTGGACCTTGGCTCAAGTCCAATCACCTTCAAAGGCAGAGCTTATTGATACATGACCAATTTATTCTCACAAGATACACCCTTTTTAGAGTTGACAAAGACAGACCAAAACGAAAGTACAGAAACTTAAAACACAAGCTTTATAAAACCTCTAGCCTGTGGCAAGCTACTAAAATAAATCTCAGTCCTATAACTGTCTTTTGCGTTTAAAAGCAAAGCCAATAAAGAATATCAATTTGCAGACAGAAATAAAGATCACCCAAAAACAGAAATGAGGACTTCCCCTCATACAAGCAGAACTTGGTTTCGTATTATTGCTCTGAGTCCAAACCATATAATGGCATCAACCCATTACAAAAGACAATTTAGAAGGCCTATTTGCAGTAGCATCCTATGAGACTTGTTTGACATTCTATAAAAACAATTTGCATTAACAACCTATGAGCTTAGTTTTTGCAAAAAAATAAAATAATAGATCATAATTGTAATACCGACAACGGTGTCAGATAGATATATATATTTTTAACAATGCAAACAACATTGAAAAGATTGTTATACACACACATAGAGAGAGAGAAAGCCTGTGTGCGAAAAGATTAGTACCTTGAACAAAGGGAAACCCCAATGAAGGCTAAACCCTCGGTAGCTAGCTTACAGGGCTATACACCATGAAGAGGTATAAAATACCGATAGTCGTAAAGCTTTTGGAGATAACTGTTTAGTAGGCTTAAAATGAAAGCAATGAATAATGCGTTTATTCTCTATAACCAGGTTACTTCGTCAAAAAATAAAAATCGCACCTTGGTGTGCAATGGGTACGCCGAAGAGGTGTGGTTGGTCAATTAGGTCAAAAATTGTTTTGTTTTGATTTATTTATTTTTAGTGGCAATTGAGGTCAATTGGTAGGTCATTTAGCAAATGATGTTGCTTATGTAACAAAGCTTTAAATTGAGAAGTGATAGCTTCAAATCAATTATGCATCCATGCGATCCAAACATGAATAAAACAAAAACTTATAATCAAAAAGATAATTAGACTACTACTGAGAAGGTCATGTTATGTTTGCAATATAGAAAGAGGAAGAGAGGATAGATGGGGATAGAAAGAGGGGGAGATAAGAGGGGGAAAGAGAGAGCGGGGGGGGGGGAAGAGAGATAGAAATGGAGATGGAGATGGAGAAGGACAGGGATATGGAGAGAAAGACACAGAGAGTGGAAATGGAAGAGATAACTATATAGAGAGGGAGAGATAAGGAGAGATATAAAGACAAAGATATAGGAAGTGATATATAGAGAGGGGGAGAGAGAGGGAGGGATATAAGGGTAGAGAGAGATGGAGAGATTATGAGATAGAGATAGAGGGAGAGTTAAGGTCTTAGAGATGGAATAAGACCTAAAATAAGAAAAATACAAATCTAAAAACCTAGAAATCTTAGGACGTGGTTAAGTGGTGTAAGAGGTTCTTAACAAATATAATTTAAAGAATATGTAATTGAATACCTTTAAATATAAATAGAAACAATAAATAAAACCCTTGCAAATTTATATTTAACTAAAGACTATTTCTATAATTACAAAATAATATTAAATAAACCTATAAATTATTATGTAATATTAGTAAAATTTAAGCGATACTTATTATCAATTAATAATGTAAATGTAATAGAACGATAACATAAATTATTATTTTTATGTAAAAATTAGTATATAATATATAATAAGATGTAATAATATGTAATACCAATTAATAAATTGAATATAATCTAGGTACACATATTAAGTATTACATTGTATAATAATAATATAACATATATTAAATTATATAAAATATTAATAATGAATAGCATAATATATAGTACATAATATTATGTATAAAGTATACAATATAATGTATTATATAAATAGAAATATAATAAATAGTATATAAATATTATATATGTTAATATAGATTATATTATTTTCATAATGTAAAATATAAGATATAATATAAATATAATTAAAACAAATAATATAATACACGTAAAAAATATAGAATATATTTTGTATGCAGGAGGAATGAAGGAGGTGACTCGACAATTGTGTAACAAACTGGTTTGGGTGAAGTATCTCATTGGTCTGGAGGATGTGCTGGAAAATTATGAGGAAGGGTACAGTGTACCTTTGGCTAGAGACTATTACCTGATGTGTCATCATGGGTAGCCTTTGACGTGGCACCCTCTGATTTCCATGAATGACTCAACTTCTCTTCCTCGATTCCAAGTGGCTATGGCAAAGAGTGTGAGGTTTTTGAAGAAAATCTTGGGACTGGTTCTAGATGAGGGCGTGGGGTGGTTGCAAGCGTATATTACCTCTGAAGGCTTGGTTGATGAAGGTGGCACTGCCATCTAAGGAAATCCTAAGGTTTGTAATTGTCACCAGTGAGCCTGTGCTTTTATGTTTTGTGGTTGTTGGGTATGGTTGGGGTTTTACATAGCTAATGTGCCTTGCTGGGATGGCTATATGCAGAAAAAAATGTAACGGGTTGGTTGTCCTTGCCAGTGGGGTTTCAGATGTATTTTGTGTCTTGGGTGGGGTCTGAAATTATTGGTTTTGCATTGCACCGTTTGTCTTTGTGGTGCTCGACGATGGGATGATGGGTTTGGTCGTATGACCTCGTAGGGTGTGGTGGTGATCTGGTTTAGGAGCGAGTGTGAATGCTAATGTCTTGGTCTAGTCTGAACTCTGGGTGGCTCGTTGATGGCACCTTGGTACATGAATGCACTTATCTATTTTGAAAATTAATATATGGGTGCAACCCCTTAGCTTCTTTTGCACTAATCAAAAAAATATAGAATATAAAATATAATAATATTTAGTAACTGTAATAATTGCATATTTATTTATTTTTCTTTGTAAGAGGATTTTATATTGATCTGTAAAAAAGTGCATGTGTTTGCACAACAGGATCCAACCAAAGGAGAACCAAACACCCAAAATTTCCTTAGCCCCAAAATTATCATACTATTGCAAAATTCAGCTTAACCCTATCCTAACTTGTCGCCACCATTATTGACAGTCATCACCAAGGACCGAAAATACCCTAACTAACTTCCCACCACCATTGCATTATGAATTTTACCAACATTTACAAAAACTAGCATGATGCCAAGCCATTGTTATTGATAAAGCAGACCAAACCATGCTATAACCCAACCTTTTACATTTTAAGACCAAACTAACCAATGCAAGAGACCCTACCCAAACACCCTACCTCGAGCATTTGCAAAAGAAACCGGGAACATCCACCACTTACAAGAAACCATTGGCTTTAGTGAAGGCATCAAACTCTGGAACCCATTCAAAACCGCATACCACCTCCATCTGCAACACCTTCTTCAGGAAATTTAACCCCATCGCAACAATTATCATGTGCGTAACCAAGGCTAGGCCCTTCAAATCTCGTAGGAGTGGATAAAATTTTATGACTTCACTTGGGGCTTTCAACAATTCCAGGTCCCAAGGGCGCGGAATGCCAAAACTAGGTATCACCGCCTTAAGAACTTCCTCTAAACCACTCAACAAATCTTTCTTTAACAACTTACAAACTAGTGCCCTTGCCTCTACCTTAAGCATGTAATTGTCCAAAACGGATGCCAAGAACCTTGAAATGATTTGTGTATTCATTTTTAAAGTCTCCTTATTCTCCAAATGCCCCTTTTTGAGGATCGTCTTCACGGCCACCACTGTCAGCAGATTGAGCAGAATGTGCTTGAGGCGTTGATTTGTGACCTCTTGAAACATGTTCTGTCTAGCCTTGCTATCTAGGGAAATTGGGTTGTTCGCTCTGAAGCACACCAATGTGTCTACAAACATTTCTATGACAAATTTAGAATGCTCTGCCATCCTTCACCACTACACAGATCCACAAAGAGAAAGCGGTAAAAAGAGGATTGAATTTCTTCCACCTTACCACCTTCAAAAATAGAATGGTGTTTGCCTCAACTACCACCTTCTTATAATGATGTATAATGTGTGCGTGTCACCTTAGGAAACTGTCAGAACTACAATCGTTGTCGTCATTCAGATGAATGAGTACATAGAGAAGTAGAGTGAGCAGACTTGGCAAGACCCCTAAACACCAAGTGAATCTATCACATATACACTCACATAATTTCCCATAACGACAGTCGATGTTAGGCGATACGAACAATCATTTCTCAGAAAATACTTGGCAAGCCTCGCTGACGGGGCCACCATGCCACTTGCCACCACATCACTTCACCACCCAAGATATACCTTCCACACTTTGTGTGGAGAGTCACCCACCTAGCCTCCCACATATTTATATTTAATATTGTGTATTGTAGAATATAATATATAATAAGAATAGTATAATTTGTATACATGTAATATTATATACAATATTAAACATAAATATATTATGTATGATTTAATTTGTATGATATAACATATATATTGTATATTAACTATAGATTGTATTAGATTCATATGTTAATTTAGTTTGTACTATATAAAATAATGTAATTATTGGCTATAATTTTTTATTATAGAGTATAAGATACAATAATAATAATATAGTTTACATATATAATAGTATTTATGACAAGGTATGGTTTATTAATTTGAATAATTTTAAATTTATAGATACAATAATAATAGTATAATGTTTTTATAATAATAAGTGTAATTAGGAGCTGAGGGCTTAGCTCGATTGGATAAAGCATCCTGTTGCGGGCAAGAGGCCATGAGGTCTAGTCTCCCCTCCATCCCAAGCGCACAACAGTTTATAGTCAAAAATAGCATATAACTAACATAATAAGAATTAGCATAATTAAATAATTAATTTTAATTGTTGAATGTTTTCAATTTTCATTAAGTGCATCCAATATATTGGAGGTTGGATGTGCTTAAATAAAAGTATCTAATGTATTTATAACAATAAGTGTAATTATATTACATATAATTTAATGGGTATTATATATAAAATATATTATATATTAAACAATTGCTAATATAAAAGAAAATATGTAATAACAAATGTAACCATAATTTAAGATATTTAAATTAGAAAATACCACATTTGAAAGCAAGTGTTATGTCTAAGTAAATAATTAATTTTATTATTTTACAACTATATATATCAATATATTATTTCTATTTGTTGCATCAAACATATTGGAGGTTGGATGTGCATAAATAATAATTAATATATTTAGAATATGTACAAGTACAAAAGATTTTTAAAATACTAAAAATTCAACTCTCATGCCCTATCAAAAGGAATTTTGACGAAGTAAAATTAAATATCTTGTGTACTATCAAAAGCAATGTTGGCAAATTAAAAAGAGTGTAAAAATAATCGGTGCCCAATGTACTTTTTTGACTCAAAATTTACTATCCATTACTATTTATTTGCCACCGCCATGATGAATGGATGAGATTGATCTCATCATCTTGCACTCCTTCTCCACCATTATATGTTGATTTTCAAATTCAGCTTGATTCATTTCAAATAATACAAATACAAATATCTTGGGATTGATTTTCACAATAAGCTCAGTTGGGAAACTTGCAAAACGAAAAGGATACAGGGAGGTTGGAAAGCCTCTTACTTGCTTCAAAATAGATGCAAAAAAGCTGAACTTTGGGATTGGAAAACCAAAAAAACCCTTTTTGGTTTACTTGTCACCCCAATTGTTCTCTATAGGTGTGAAGTGTGGAGAAGAAATATGTCAAAGAGCAGTTGGAGACAAATAGAAAGAATCCAGAAACACCTAATAACAAGCAATCTCAAAGTTAAATCCACAATCCTTATGAGATCCTTTTAGTTGAAGCGGGGGCTTTTCCTTTGGAAGCATCAGCGATAACTCGGTTGATTGGTTATCTAAAGAAGGTCGAAAACATGGATAATCACCGATGGCCCAAAACGGTTATGGAGGAGACGTTAGATCGAAGAAAGAAAACTTGGATGAAGCAGAACAACAAGTGGTTGAACAAGTGGGACATCAAATTGCATGAGTGTCCTGGCACCAATAGTGAAATAAAAAACTATGTGAGGGAAAAATTTAGGACTGCCATGTGGTCAAATCAGATTGAGTGAAAAAAAGCATATAACATCAAAGAGTTTAACCCAACAAAGGATCATGGGGAAAAAACCTATTTAGGTGCAGCTATTAAAGGGAAGGTGAGGTTATTAGTTGCACAATTGAGAACGGGGTTGCACCATCTTAGATGCGAGACTAGTAGGTGGAAGATTCCTAAAGAGGCTTGGGAAGAAAGAACGTGCATATTCTGTAATAAGGGGGCGGTGGAAACGAAATGGCACTTCGTCGTGGAATGCACAACTTATGAAGATATCCGCAATCAATTCACAAACAGTTTGGGGGTGGACAATATGCAGCAGTTATTTGAGGAAGATAAGATCAATCAGACGGCCAGCCTTCTAGTCAAAATCAATAGCAGGAGGTCTGACTTGGAAAAGAGCTTGAAGACAAATTAAGTTGTTTGTCTCGGTCCCATAGACTGTTTAGTCTCATGGACGTCATTAAAATCTTTCATTCATTCATTCATTCAATAGGATACACCTTTGGCGTAAAAAATAAAAACAAGTGCTTCAATGAATCTAAAAGCTCATTTGGCTTGCCCAAATTTATGGGTTGGTCTTGGTTTTCTTAGTCCCTTCCAAGGTAAGAATATTATAGTCTTTTTTTTTTACAATAATTTTGTTTGGAATTTGTTGAAATGTAAAAATCAATCACATTTTCTAGTTTATATTATGTTGTTTTTAATTTTTTTAAATAGTTAATTTTTATATGATGATTGGCGAATGGTAATTTTATTTTTAGATTGTTTTTTATTTTCTAGTAATAAAAATATGGGGAAAAAGTGGAACCAATCAAATGATATATATCGAGAAATTAAACTATTTTTTGATGTTTATGGATGTCATCGATTGTAGCAAAAAATTAAAGTTTTCTTTAATGTTGTGGAAATCAAATACCATGTGACAAAGAATTATAATATTTTATAATGTTTAGGTGTGTCCATATTGGTGGCAACTTGTCTCTAGTCAATGCATGAATTTAATGTTTTTGTTTAAGATTTACTTTATATTATATGTATTGTAGTTTGTACTACTCTAATAGTCATAAATGTAAAGTGTGGAGGCACGCAAGAGGCTAGAATTGCAAGTAGAAGCTATATTTTGTTCAAGTGTCATGATGTACCTACAAGTTTTTGTGTTTAATTTTTGTTTAAGTTTGTGTTGTTTGACTCTTTGTGAGGGAGATTTTTTTGTGTTTATTTATGGTTGTTTTTAATTTTTGTGTCATTAGTATGGATTATAAGTTTTGTAATTTTGTGGTGCAACGCTAATAGTTGATTTGGAGGGAAAGTTTGTGGTTTCACATGGTGAATGTTTGGAGGTTTATTTTTCAATGTTGAAGCTTTGCACAATGATGATTTGATGGTTTAATATCATTGTATAAATTTTTTCTTTTCATTTTGGTGTTATAAATATTTTTCTTGTGTGTTGAGCATTCTATGTGACAAGGATTTTGTTGTTTGTGTTTTTTTATGGTTTTGTGTAGGAAGCATGGGTTAGTCTAGAGATCAAATTGTTTTTTCTTTATGGTGCAAGAGTGGTGGGTGGTCTAGAGGGAAAGTTTGTGGGTTTGCACAATGAAATTTTAAAGGTCTACTATAATTTATACAGTTTATTATATTGTTATTTTAAATAATTTGCTTTCTAGGTTAATCATTAAGGTTTAAAGATTTAGTGTCATTTGTAGTGTTATTTTCCCATGTCATTGATGCAAATATTTTTGGGGGTTCAACATTAGGGTTTGAAGGTTTATTGTCCTTTTATGGAGTTATATGTTGCAATTTTTTTTGGGGGTGTGCATTGAGCACTCTCTTAGATGATAAAGGTTTTACAATTCAAATTTATGTTTTTTTTGTGCGTGATTTTGTGGAGGAAGAGTGGGTTGGTCTAGAGTTCATATTCTTTTTTTATGGTGCAAGAGTGGTGAGTGGTTTGGAGGGTAAGTTTATGAGTTTGCATGGTGAGGGTTTGAAATTTTGTTGTCATTTTATATATTTGTTGTTACATTTCATTGTTTAAAATATTTTTTTGAGTTGAACATTAGGGTTTAAAGGTTTAGTGTCATATTATATTATTATTTTTCCATTTCTTTATTGCATTTTTTTTAGGTTGAGCATTAGTGTTTGAAAATTTATTGTCATGTTATACATTTATTCTTCCCATCTCATGTTTGAAATTTATTTATCATTTTATATAGTTGTTATATCTATGTCGTTATGCAAAATACTTTGTCATTTATACATATACTTGTTGCACCAAAATATGCATGATGCAACTTAAAAACAAAATAAAATTCCTATAATGGTATTGTAGAGAAGGGGGATTCACTACTCATGAGTCTCTTTATTCTCAAGAGATACCCAAGGGGCGAACTGCCCTAAACTACCTCAAGGAACGAAGCAAGAGTTCTAGAATCTGAAGGAGTAAATCACAAAGGTTTTCTGGACAAACTGATGAGCTGTTAGCCAAAGGACGACAACGTAGAATAAGGATGACAGTGTAGCGCGTTGGCATCCTAAAGGCGCGTTGGCGTCTTGTACAAACCAAAAAATGAGAATATCATAAAAAACAACTAAATGATCACTAACAATCAGATTGCTAAGAACTTACAGAATGCGAGAAAATGATAGAACTGAAATAAAGTGAAGTATAAATAATAGAACTAAAGAGGATATAGAAAGAAAATGCTCACAACAACCCAAGTAATGAAGCCTCTAGCTAGTAGATATCTTCAATACTTGCATGTGTAAGATCTGGAGAAAATGTTGGGGTTGTATAGGGGTTTGCCTCAGTCAAACACCCGTTTTGGTGTTCCCACATCCACGAACAACCGAATAGATAGAGAGAAATAAATTATCCGATGAGTGATAAAAGAAAATCCCACTCGAGGAGGAGAACCTGTATCACAAAATATAGGTGATAAAAGAAATCCCTGCTCGAGGAGGAGAACCCGTATCACAAAATATAGATGCAATAGATAGGGGATGTGTGAAATCCCAGGATGCTCGCAAGCATAAGATAAGGGAGATAGAGTTGCAAGGCTTAAGAAAGCCAAAAAGAGCAAGGAAGAGAGAGCAATAACTAGCTACAAGAGCCAAAAATGTTGTAGAGGGCGTTGCAAGAGCTTGAGAGTGTTTGAAGCTACTATAACAAGTGAGATATTTGTGCAAGCAAAAGAGTGAAGATGGAAAAGAGAATCTCTCCAAGGGAGAAAGCTCAAGAAGGACAAATGGATTGAAAGAATGGATTAAAAAGAGAGAATAGGAGGGAAAAGAAGCTTCTTGAGCCGTTACAAGGTGTCCCCAACCATTACCACTGACAAAATTTGTTGACAAGTGGAAAACATGCTCGAAGGTGGTCGTTTGAATTTTGAAATGTCATAGGACGCTAGCATGAAACTTAGACGTCTATGTGATGCGCTAGTGTCCAGAAACATCATGCTACAAAATGATGAGAACGAGAGAAACACAAGTTTTAATGTAAAGCTGATGCGCAAAGGTAGTTGTTGAAAAGAGGTCTAGAGCATCTTGAGAAGGTAAAAAGGCTTATGCAGGGGCTAACATGAGCCTACACAAATGCTAAGGGAGTGGACACTAAAGAAGATACAAGAATGTATGTGAAATTGTAAGAGGTATAATTTTACAACATTATATTTTGCCCCCACTTTAGCAGGCATATGAATCTACACTAATATACACACTAAAGGAAATCTACTAAACATAAATAACATCATAATGCCAAAAGGATATTGTAGAGGAAGCAAATATCTCTTCGAACCAAAGAAGCATGCCCCCAGGCTGAAGACCTGTAAAACAAATGCATTAGACCGAAAAAACTTGCACAGGACAATAAGCTTAGCACACAAAAAATTAAAGGGTTTGAGTCAGTAAAGTGAAAGAGAACTCAATGTAGTAGGTTGTCTCAATACTATGCATTGTCCCCAAATTAAGAAATAACACATAGAAGAATTCTAAAATGGAGTGAAGAATGTAAGGATTGATTGCTTCAAGAGAAGAATGCACCCAAAAGTCAGAGAAACAACCAATGTCAAAGAGAGAAAGAGCATATACTCGGGATGAAGAAGATGCAGATCTTTGATCCGGTATACACAATTGGGAAGAAAGAGAGATTAAGAGAAAGAAGGAGAAACTAGAAAGGAATGAAAATTCCAAAAGAGATGGCTCCATAGGTACTCTCTCCTGAGGAGGTTTGAATGACTTCGTAGCTCCACGGAACTACAAAGTTGCACAAAGTACATCGAAGGCCCACAAACCAATGATGGAAAAATCTCATAGGATGTAAGCGCTTTACAAGCCCTCATACCTACAAAGAAGGCATTCCCCCAAGTACTCTCTCATGAAGGAAGCCCAATGTAGGGGACTCCGTAGAGTCAGACTAGAAATTAGCTTCACAGTCACATTTGCAAAGCAACATGTTAATCCACAAACTAAACATGTTAGGAAATCTTGATGTAAAGGAGATTTATAGGTTCTCGGTCTTGCAGAGAAAGACTGATTAGAGAAGCCTATGGCTATTGCAAGCTACGTTGTAGGACGGTCACAAAAAAGAAAGGTCTAGTCAGGCTGCCCCCAAGCTAGATGCCATAGAATTCATTTGAGAGAAAATATTTCAAAGGAATCCCTTAGTAACCCTTCAAAAGAAAAAGGGGTCCACTCAAGGGGTTTGAAAGATAGAGAGAAAAGAGGGGGTCCTTAAGAAGGACACACATCTTCAGAACAAGTTATCACTGCCCCCAACATACAGGGGAGGAGAACCATGCAAGATATTTAGAACATACATGATAGAGGTAGACCTTGATATCACTTGTCATGCAAAGAAGAAGTAGGTGCATCATCAAAAGGATGAGTGATGGCACCTAAATCAAGAAGTTATATTTTATCCTTCAAGGCCTTACATTCACTAGTGGAATGGCCAAGCACTCGATGGTATGCGCAAAAATAATGTTTTTCTTTATCATGCTTGTCAAACTTCTTATGTGTAGGAGGAGAAAGAGTAATTAGGTGAGCTTTAAGAAGCCCCAATAAAATACACTCTTGCTCAGATAAAGAATAAGGAGCAGGAAGCAAGCCTTTCTCTTGTGAAGAAGAGTTTGATTTCTCACAAGAGGAAGACATGAAGATAGAAGACAATGGAGGATCTTCACAGAGAGTATTATTCTAGCAATGGGGATTACACTCTTCTATGAGATCGCCATCAGCCTTCTTGATAGGAATTCCAACATTAGCCTCTCTAATAGATGTGTGATCATATTCCTCAGAAGGAGGAGGATCAATATTAAGGACATTACAGCTATTGCTCACATTATCCCACAATACAAAAGAATAATCATCTTTGATAGTAGGTGTGAATGATGTTATCAGAAGGTCTAAGTGAATCGGGGCGACTTTATTTTCTCCAATAAAGGATTTTGTAAAGTCTAGAAAACCCCAATCATTACCAAGACATGCATTCCTTTGAGAAGTAGAAGGAGCAGACTTAAGATTTCTTGCTTCAAAAGGGTCTTCTTCAAGGACATCTATCTCAAGAGTATCCTTTGTAGTAGGCACTGCTGGAGTAAACATCGACACATTGGAAGACACTGAAGGAATAAGAGTAGGCACAACCGAAGCCTGAATGAAAAATGCCATCTCACATAGGTGCATAGCCTCAGGGTCAGCCTTGACTATGACTACTCGATTATTGCAAATGAACTTAACAGATTTATGCAAGGTAGATGAGACTGCAACCATAGCTTGAATCCACGGTCTACCAAGAAGAATGTTATATGGCAATTTTTCTGACATAACATATACAAGGGTGGGTACAGTAATGGGTCCCAACCTCAAAGGCAAGACTATTGTGCCTAGGGCACGTCAACCAACATTATCAAACCCACAAATGACAATAGAAGAAGCATTAAGGGAAGATGAATCAATATTAATCTTATGTAATAGATCAATGTTACATACATTGAGTGTTGAATCAATGTCAACAAGAGTATGTCTAATTCAAATGTTGTTAACGTTGACTATAATCATTAGAGGTTTTGCTTGCTTTTGTACTTTTGGAGGCGGGAGTTCCTGTGAATAGAATGTAATATTTGACGAATATGCACAAATATGGGCTATCAACGCATTAACATCTGTCAGCCTAGTGGAAGAAGGCAAGAGGAGCTTTTGCAAGGCTTCCTGAAGCATACCTTGATAAATCAAAGCAGATTGAAGCAAGTCCCACAGTGAGATCTTAGTCGGAGTAACCTAAAGTTGCTCAACAAGATTGTAATCACTAGGTTCTTTAGTTGTAGGTTTAGGAGCTTGAAGAAGGCTTGGTTGTTTATTCATTATATTCTCATAAGTATGGGCTATCACTTTATAAGAGGGAGCCATAGAAAGATCAGGAGAACCACTATCAAATGGAACACTATCAATAAAACAAATCCTTTTAGGAGAATGACTAGCTGGAGTCACATAAATGATTGGTCTCTTAGACCTTTGAGGGGTAGCAGAGACATGATTACATTTACAGAATCATCACAACTAGTAGAATAATTATTTGAATAAATATTCTCAACATCAATTTGAACAAGATCAAAAGTGGAAGGAGATTCATCATTCACTAATGCATCATCTCTAAAGGAGAGTGCATTGGAATGAAAGGGAGATTCATCATTCACGAATGTATCATCTCCAAAAGAGAGTGCATTGGAATGAATAGAAGGTAGAGTAATGTTAAGAAAAGTATCAATGATTTCATACTCTTGCACCAAAATATCCTTAGAAGGAATCTTAAGAGAGGGATCAACAAAGAATAATAAGAAAGGAGATAAGAACTCGCTTTCACATGCTTGTAAGAAAACTTCTTGAAGCTTCTTAACAAAGCTAGAAAGAGATAGAAGGAAGAAAGATATAAAATAAATATTGAAATGGAAATATAGACACATCGGTCAACCTAGAGAAATCCATGGGTGATAGAATTGAGAAAAACCAAGAATCCAATTTATTTTTTAAAATCAATTTTTTCTATGTTGTAGTAAATTGTGTTTTCAAAGGTCTTTGGAGCAGAATTTGGGGTTGAAACTTGTGTCAATCCCTAAAAAATGGGTTTTCGAAGGAACTCTTTTAGAGGTACTGAATTAGTCCTCTTGGAGACCTTTCCAACGGTGTAAATGGTTTTGGATTTCGAGCACCGAGTCAAAAGTTATGACCCCACCAAGTTGGGGTAAATAAATTCCTAGTTTTCTGAAAAATACTGTGTTTCACGTCGGTTTCACCAAAATGTAGAGAAGGGGGATTCACTACTCATGAGTCTCTTTATTCTCAAGAGATTCCTAAGGGGCAAACTACCCTAAACTAGCTCAGGGAACAAAGCAAGAGTTTTAGAATTTGAAGGAGTAAATCACAAAGGTTTTTTGGAAAAAATTGACAAGCTCTCGGGCAAAGGATGGCAACACAGAATAGGGAGGATAGCGCGACATATTGGCATGTCGTACGGACCAGAAAGCAAGAATATCATAAAAAATAGTTAAATGATCACTAACAATTAGATTGCTAAGAACTTACGAAATGTGGGAAAATGACAAAACTAAAATAAAGTGAAGTATAAATAATAGAACTAAAGAAGATAGAGAAAGAAAATGCTCACAACAACCCAAGTAATGAAGCCTCCAGCTAGTAGATATCTTCAATATGATATGCGTAAGATCTAAAGAAAATGTAGGGGCTGTATAGGGGTTTGCCTCAGTCAAACCCCCATTTTGGTGTTCCCACCTCCACGGACAACAAGATAGATAGAGAAAAATAAAGTATGTGATGAGCAATAAAAGCAAACCCCTCTTGAGGAGGAGATCCTGCATCATAAAATATAGATGATAAAAGCAATCCTTGCTCAAGGAGGAGAACTTGTATCACAAAATATAAATGCAATAGATAGGGGATGTGTGAAATCCCAAGATGCCTGCAAGCACAAGATAAGGGAGATAGAGCTACAAGGCTTAAGGAATCCAAAAAGAGCAAGAGAGAGAGAGAGAGAAATAGCTAGCTGCAAGAGCCAAAAGTATTGTAGAGGGTGTCATAATCTAGCTTGAGAGTGTTTGAAGCTACTGTAACAAGTGAGAGATTTGTGCACGCAAAAGAGTAAAGAGGGAAAAGAGAATGTCTCCAATGGAGAAAGCTCAAGAAGGAAAACTGGATTGAAATAATAAGAGAGAATAGGAGGGAAAATAAGCTTCTCGGGTCGTTACAAGGCGTCCCCAGCCGTTACCATTGACAAAAATCGTTGACAAGTGGCAAACATACTCGGAGGCAGTTTTTGAACGTTGAAATGTCACAAGATGCTAGCGCAATGCATGGACGTCTGCATGACACGCTAGTGTCTAGACACATCATGCTACAAAACAGTGAGAACGAGAGAAGCACAAGTTTTAATGTAAAGTTGACGCGCGAAGGTAGCTGCTAAAAAGGGGTCTAGAGCATCCTGAGAAGGTAAAAAGGCTTATGCAAGGGCTAAAATGAGCCTACACAAATGCTAAGGGAGTGGAAACTAAAGCGGATACAAGAATGTATGTGAAATTGCAAGGGGTGCAATTTTATGACATTACAAGTATTACAATATAAGGATTGCTATATAATTAGTAATTGCAGATGCCAATGTTGTATTGCTCTTTTGAATATGTTAAATTTTATTACTAATGGTATTTTTTGTATAGTTGTAGTGAAATTTAAGTCCAACTTTTATAGGTATTTAAGTTGAAATTAATAAAAAATTATAGTTTTGGCCATTGTCTTTTATTTCCATTAATGGCCGCCAAAACAATCTTAAAAACTAGGACCGTCTTACTTTTGACGGGTTGGTGAGCGCCATTCCGACAGAAATGCTTCACATAGTTGGCATTCATGGGCACAAACCTTGGTGGAAAGACTAGAAATGGTTTCCACACTCCTCTCAGGAGCTACAAGCCGTGATTTGGTTACAGGTGGCTTTCACCCCATTTTCCTATGATCAGTTCCTTGAACCGAAGGTGGCTTCTTAATTCCTCTCCCCATACTTGGCGTAAGAGGTTTGATGCCACTTGGTCTGCAATTGTTAATCTGAAGTTGGCCCACTTTGCTTGGTGTATTATTTTCCAAGGCTTGCTTGTGGGTTCTCGGCTTGTTCATTTGGGGGTTCCTGACCCTCGCTACCCTTTTTGTGGGCAGTCTAAAAGCTTTAAGCATCTTTTTTGGTTTTCTCCTAGAGCTCAGTAGCTTTGGACTTGGATTCATGATTTCTTTCGGCCTTTTCGATCGAAACCCTTTTCTTGGCATATGGTTCTACTGGGGGACCCGCCTGGAACCCCGACTAAGTTCACCCAGCTTTGGCACACTTTCAAGGTGGAAATCCTCATCAATATCTGGAAAGACAAAAATGCTTGTATATTTGCTCATTCTCATTTAGATGTTAATGTGTCTCTTTATGCTAAAGCAATTATATGTTCTAATGTTCTCTTACAGATTCAAGTGCAAGCCAACAAGGTTGCACTGGAAGTGGCTCACCTGCAGGTTCTCCTGGACCATTGGGGAAATGCCCCTTGTACTATGGCTCGGATCCCTGATTCGCCCTCCTCCTCCCGTGGTCGATCGCCTTCTCAGGGCCAAAAGCGGAGTGACTCCGTGCAATCCCGCTCCCAGCCTCCTGCTCGACAGGATTCTCGGCCTCCCAGGCGGGCTCGTTCTCCTCTATCGCATCCTGGTTAGGGCTGACACTCTAGTGGTGCTACGAGGAGTGGTGGTGGCGGTTCTGGGTGGCCCTCTGATGCTCCGCTTGCTTCTGGCTCTAGCTGGCCTACCAGTGGCAAAAGTTTTCCATGACTGGCTCTTGCAATCTTGCCTCGGCGCAAGGAAAAAGAAAAAGAAAAAGATGAAGATAAAGTTGATGATGGTTGGGGTGCACCTCCTGACATCACTCCAAACCCCACTGATGTATGGGGGAAAAATCTGGATGACAGGGATCCCCCAGGATCTACTGGCACTGCCTTGGCCGCTTAATTTTATTTTTTGTTATTGGACTTCTGGGCTAGGCCCATGTGATTGATATTTTGGCTTTTCTAGGCTCTGCCCATGTGACATTCGGGGTGTGCCTTTTCACCACCCGCCCCTTTTTTGTGAATTTGTAATTTTATCTTTATATTAATATAGATATCTGCCTATTCATCAAAAAAAAATCAAAAAAATTGTAAAGTTATTTTTAGGAATTTTTGAGTTTCTCGATCAAGAATTATATTTCACTCTCATCATAGGCATTGCATAGATATAATATATATTTCAATTGTATAAACCAAGCTCAAATGTGACTAGAAATAACTAATGATCAAGTGTAACAACAATACAATGTAATAATGAATGATTATAATGGTTTACAAAATAAAGGACTGCATATTTATCAATGCTATTTTGTTTTGTTCTACATAATCATATACTATAAATCCTTAGATCATGCAAAGTATTAAGATTTTTTGTAAGTCATGAACTACGTAGAACAAGTGCAAAGTGCTAATAGATATTCCATTTTACTCTTATAGATATAGTTGGATCAAATCATGGATAAGATAGAAACAACCATATTTTAAATATAGTAACACCATTATGGGCTTCTTGGTATCACTAATTGTTGTTGTTGGAGTAAAACAAAGTTGGTTGATAATTTTTTTATCGAATATAAATTAATATGTTAAATAAAAAATCTAGGGCTTCTTGATGTCACAAATTGTTAGACCCAAAGTTAAATAAAATCAATTGATTAATTTATCATTGAAAAACTCAAAATCACTAACTAGTGTTCCTAGTTTATTTCCACTTTTAATGTGATTGGAAAGGGGAGTGATGTAATAAAATGTAAAAACTTCAAAACATTGGTTCAAATAATTTAATAACTCATAATATTTGAAAAAAACTACAAATTCTTAACAATAAGACATCTAGTTTGAGAGAAAACATTTTTATAATTTATAAAGATAGAAGAATGGTTAACAAATATTTGATACCATTCAACATCACAAAAAACATGTGGAATAATCGCTCTTGGTTACTACTATTTTTAAAAATTTCATTACACCTTCAATATTCTCTTGATCAACCAAGCAACTTCATTCCAATTAGAAGAGTTAGTTTCATAACTTTACCCAACCATAGCAAGGTTAGTATCTATACACAAAAAATGCATAATTTGTCACTAAATAAGATAAGCTTGCAGAAAAATACAAATCCATCGACCCAAACCTAATTCTTGACAATTCATTCAAGATGGCCTTGCATGCATATATCCCTTTCTATGAATTAGAGGATTCATAATTCAAATGCTTAAATAGAAAATTCTTCATCCACATAACTAACACAATATCTTTGACTTAAATCATTAATTAAGATTGTGCTTCTAATTCAATCCATATATAATAAAATCATAATGAATAAATTTTGTATATGTTAGTTCCACACTAACATTAGCATATGAAGACACACCAATTTGTATATTGACCAACACATACATACATCATATTTACACAAAGTGATTATCTCATTCACACAAAACATGTGCACAATATGATTACCTCATGCATAAATTATATACACATAATGTGCACAAATTAAACATCACATGTACACATAATGATTGGCTAGAAAAAAGGGAAGTGGTTGCAACCTTACCACAAGGATCTTCCCATTTACATGGTTCACTAACACAAAATCCTTAACTATATCAAATATTTAAGTACATCAAATCTTGAAAGAGGAATGCCATTGCATAATCATGGGTCTCATCCTTTCTCCCAGATCACTTCTAACCGTGATAATGAGAAGCATCCCATACCACTTGTCATCAATAGCAAGGTCACGAGTGTAACAACACATAACACATAAGGCCAAAAATAATATTTCTATAACCCACAAAGTCGTTATTTCATCTTATAAATAAATAAATATAGTCAAGATGTCATAGGGATTTATCTCCCTCAATACTAGTGTTTGTACTATTAATCACCTAGATTTATTTAACAATAAGAACCTCGAGAACCATATCTCAAGTAAACACACAACACATGAAGCACACATTCCTATAATACACCAATACCAATGTTAAACTCTTAAGTATTGGTGAAATTTATCTCCCTATGAAAACAAGTAGCTCTTGGAATCTATCACCTACATACTACTAGTGAAAGCTGGTTAACCCTATGATATAATTGAATACTTCTTTTGGAAAAGCACACTTCTTAACTCATGTCATAATGGAGAAACAATGATCTTATCTATAAGTGAGTCATAGATTTTATAATTGTTGTGATCACCTCAAGATGAGTGGTACAAGCTATGATAAGAGAACAATGACCTTTTATCTATCCCCCATAAAGTCTCTTTCTCAACCCTAGTTGTGATGCCAAAAATTCAACTCTTGTATTGATACCAATTTAGCATTAGAAGGTATAGGAATATTGATATAAATCATACTATCCTAATGGTTTACATCCTAGATTAGTCAATTTGGCCACACTACCCCAAGGGATCCATTAAACTATACAATGTACTTAAAGGTCTTGGGGTCAATTTACCAAAATATAGGTAACATGTTGGACCCACATGAATAATCCTCTTTCTTTAAACATGTACATAAACCAATACAAATTTATAAATAAATCAAATTCCATTCACTTGATTCAATGTTTATTTGGAAACACATTATTTATTAGATAAAAATTAAATCCATAGTAGTAATATAAAAAAATATCCTAATTCTAAGGACAACATTTTTTATATTACCAATCATAAGGCTTAACATACAATTACTCACTGAATAGGTATAAGGAAAAAACTCAATACCATTTTTACTAATGCTTATGATTAGTTACCCACAATTAGCAAAGGTAGTCACGTGGAACTCCATCCTAAACTTAACTTAACACATATTTAGAGTAGATGTATGCTCCATAAAAATTAAGAGTTGTTCACACTATCATGTCATAATGGCTTAATTCAACATTATCATTGGATATAAAGTTCATAAGATACTTAATTTATTTGTGGTCAAGTTTATCATGCCCTTGTGATTTTTTCACACCATCACATCATGGCTTAATTCAATATTATCATTGGATATATAGTTAACAAGATTCCTTAATTCATTCACAATCAAGTTTGTCATGCCCTTACTTTAAAGAAGAATAGACTTCACAAATTATTGAGGCTAACCCATACCATCCTATAATTTTTGTTGGTCCAAGAAACAACCCCATAGTGTTCAACACACAATTTTTGATTATTTTAGTTCACATAAGTTTAGAGGTATTCTCACACAATTACATCAATATAGACTGACTAAAATTTCATCCAAGATTGGAGTATATTTTGGAAATCTAAACACCACAAAAATTCAAAGTAGATAAGCTTAAAGATAACATAGTGCTTTTTATTAGATCAAGCCTAAATAGTGGGGACATATTAATTGGAAGATGAGTTCACAACCATTTAATGTGAATTCATCCTCAATCTAAAGCATACTAAACAAGAAGAGGAAATCAATTTTTGGAACAATTGTTAGGGTTAGAAGGCATATATCTAATAGTTAAATGCATATTTGATCTATAAAACAGAGAAATAAAACACACAAAAAATTATAGCAGAAACAAGACAACACAAAGAATTTAACGTGGTTCACCCAATTCGAGCTACATCCACAAAACCACAACCATCCAATAATTTTATTATCCAATGCAAAACATATTACAATCTCGCGAATAATGCCTAACTGCAACTCTCATCCCAACCGCTTATTACAAGCTTTTTAGAAACTTCTAGAATTAGGGTTCTACAAACTCTCATCCCAACCAGTGAGGATACATGAAGAGTGTACAATATAGCATGATCAGTCGCCACATACCAACAATCTCCCACTTGGAGACTGATCAGGCTCCACACCAACACAATAATCTCAATCCTTGGAGATATTATGAAAAGCCTCTATTATGGGCTTGGGTCATAGGGGCATCCTTGACCTAGAAGTGCTATCTACATACCCACTTCCAACCTAGATTGAAGCCCCATGTAGCTATCCTCACCTTAATCTCTCAAGATACACAAACATAGGTTCCTATACCCAAGGTTTCCTAACCACTCAAGTAACTTTCCTCTTAGAAGTGAAATA
The DNA here is from genome assembly GCA_007115665.2 of Sequoiadendron giganteum. Classification (NCBI taxonomy): domain Eukaryota; kingdom Viridiplantae; phylum Streptophyta; class Pinopsida; order Cupressales; family Cupressaceae; genus Sequoiadendron; species Sequoiadendron giganteum. The sequence continues at coordinate 979,032,595 of CM021100.1, read as the reverse complement.
GAAAGAATATTGTTGGGACTTAAATAGACCAATGTAACAAATCGTCATTTTCTAAAATTCATTCTCAAAACAAAGCCATAACTTCCAAATTTTATCAATTTCTATTCCATACCCTAACAAGGTTCCTGTTAATGTTTCCCATCAATTAATAATGACTAATAGTAGGCAACGAAACCAAATTAAGTTCACCTTTTAGAAAAAAAAATGCACTAAGGAACTTCACAGTACACTAAGATATCAATTTTATACCTCTCCATGATTATGATTTGTGATTCAACATAGACACGCTAGAGCTCTTGTAGGTTAATCTTATTAACACAAAGACTAGGTTGATTGCCTACCAACAAAAAAATATTTTGATTGCACATTCATATTGTGACCTTTATCTTATAATCCTTATTGATTACATCACTAAAGTAATTACAAGTTCACACATTTTCACAAACCACTTAGGATAAATAGAGAGTCATACTAGATCTCCACAACCCTTCCAAATTTTCCACTAGGTATGAAAGTTGCATTTATTAAGGTCATCCTATATGATAACTATCTATCATCCCATGTTGATGTTAATAAAATATTGGGTTAAATATATATACACATACACAAATTTAGCTCAAATAATATTAATAACCATTTTATATCAAGTCTATCAAATAAGTCCAATTTTATTGCCACCTAACTTCATACTAATAACTATTAGCATTACTAAACTCAATCCACACACAAATATTATGCTTACAACACAATCAATATAAAATGAATTATCTATATTAGAGAACAATACAACAATAGTTAAAATATCTTCATAATACAACAATTATGCAAATCCCCAAAAATCTAATAGGATTGATGGCTACAATGAGGTACAAATGATAAATCGCCTTTACAGATTTACTAGGTATAGTTTAGTATCTCATTCACTTAGACACAAAATGCTAAACTACAAAGAAATTAGTCTCATATTTGTAGGAGTTGAGAAAATACAACACCACAAACCTCGAAGATCACCTGCATGCAAATAACTTGTCATAAAAGAAGAGATGGAGATAAACAAGCAAGGGTTCTTTGAAAACTGAAAATGTATATATCAGAGAGAATGAGAGAATGAATTGATATGAAATATAATGAGATCAATCCTTATAAAAAGGAGATCATGCAAACCCTAATAAAACCCTAATAGAAGCCCTAATAGGATAACATTTAATAATTAATATAATTATTAAATGTCACTTTATGCAAACTAATGTGAAATCTTAAGAAGGGAATAAAGGTAACTTAATCAACATAATTAAGTTAAGACCTTTACTCTAACGCCCCCCCTTAAGATGAGCAATAGTGCAGCTACAAACAAATGCAAAAAAGCAAAGGTAACTACAATGCAAGAAGGCAAACATGGGTCCCAGCAACTAGGCCAGATCAGGTACCCAAATACAACCAAATCTCTGTAAAATGGAGAAATAGAGAAAACCTCATGGGAAAAAGCTCTACTCCAAAAAGAGAAGAAGAAAGCTAAGAAGAGACATCACTGAAGTAGAAGAAGCTGCAAACAACTGTCGAAAGACGATTGCTATGGTGTTGAAGAACCTCCTCTGAAGATAGGATGATCAAGAACAAGAAGACAACAATCTGCATAAGTGCCCATACGACACTACTTGAATCAGATGGCAAACAAAGGCAAACACCTGGAACGAAGATACAGAAGGCACAAGAACCAATAGTCTGAAACACTGATAAACTGAGAATGGAAGATTCCTTCCAAGGCGAAACCAAGGAAGAATTAGCATGAACAATATAATAACCCCCCCATAATGCTGAACTAAGAGAGCCTGACAGATCCACTGAAATGATGTGAAACACCCTGTAATGCATGAAGGAGAAGAAACATCTGAAAGTGCGCAAGATAGCACCTGCAACTGAAAAAGTGGTGTGCAAAACAAAGCACACATGCATGAGGCTGGAATCATATGGATCCATGGTCGTCGTGGAGGGGCACTCACCGAACAAAGGTGTGATGGCAAACAAAGGAAAACTACACAACCCCCCATGGTATGGATTCACTATCATCGTGGAGGGATACTCATTGGACAAAGGTGTGATGGCAAAACAAAGGCAAACTACACAACCCCTCATGGCACTTTATAATAACAATGCGAGTACAAAATATGGCACAACCTTATGTGCAAAATCCCCAAAAGATGCATGTACAATAGTGTGGCACTTTATCTCTGTGCATTTACATAAAATATTGCTTACAAATGATGCTCAAAATGTCCTCAAAGGACAAAATTCTAGAAATACATGAAGAACAGCCAAAAACAAAGCATCCCATGCAAACAAAAAGTTTTCAAGAGCAAATATGTCCAAGTAATCCACCAGAGTGTGAAAACACAAATAACTGAATAAAATATACCTAGAGTGAAATCTGGAAAAAGTGCATGGATGAAACTAAAGAGCTCTGAAATATGGTTCCAACGCCGCTGAGATTGTGAAAAAACGAAGAAACTGATCAAAAGATATGAGCTTGAGACTGAAAATAGCCCCTTTGTCTTCAACTGGTTGTAGAATGCACCAATGGAAAAAAGAAGTGATGAGACCCACACCACTAGAAAGATGAGAAAACTAGCTTTCTGACGATATCTCGTTTGCCAAAAAACGATATCGTATGCCCAAGTTACGACTTCTGGAATAAATCAGCTCCAAAGAGGGAAAAAACCAGCGCTGGGTTAAATTTGACTGTCATATGGCCGTCGCATCAAAAACACTGGGTTAAATTTGACGGCCAAACGACCATCACCGTAAAAGTGCAATTGGGCTAGTACAGAAAAAAAATTGTTTTTAATATAAAAAAAACATTTGATTTTTTTTTTTTTTAAATCATAAAAAAAAAGTACAATAAATTTTTTTTGGGTGGGGGAGGCACGTGGGCTCACCCCCACCGCAGCCCATGTGGGCGCGGGTTCCCTGCGCAGGTACGGACCTGCGCAGTACCCTACATAGGTACTTGCCTGTGGAGGAGTCGGCCTGCAAGCCGTAAAAAGGCATTTTTTTTTTTATTTAAAAAATAAAAAATAAAAAATTTACAATGAATTTTTCTGCATAAATGATTTTTTAACGAAAATTTCCGAAAATAGGCGGAAAATAAAGTAGGAGTTGAGAAAATACAACACCACAAACCCCGAAGATCACCTGCATGCAAATAACCTGTCACAAAAGAAGAGATGGAGACAAACAAGCAAGGGTTCTCTAAAGACTAAAAGTGTATATATCAGAGAGAATGAGAGAATGAATTGATATGAAATACAATGGGATCAATCCTTATAAAAAGGAGATCATGCAAATCCTAATAAAACCTTAATAGAAGCCCTAATAGGATAACATTTAATAATTAATATAATTATTAAATGTCACTTTATGCAAACTAACCTGAAATCTTAAGAAGGGAATAAAGGTAACTTAATCAACATAATTAAGTTAAGACCTTTACTCTAACAATATTACTATACCATTGAAAAAAAAAATTCTATAATATTTATCCTTCTTAATCTCTAAGGATAACAACAAAACCTAGGAGCTTTCCATCCTATTGGAGTGCCTAGTACAGAAGAAATGAATGACCACCTCTTAGACTAGTTTAAATGCATAGTGGATCTAGAATTATTTTTAGTGTAGAATTCAACTATGGTACTTCATTTCATTTCATAGAATAACAAGATGTTACTAAAATTATTCAAAATGAAAAATTATCCTTCACTTTATTGACGATATAATATTAATTGTTTTTAATTTGGGATTCTCTCCTACTTCTACATACCTTTTACAAGGCCAAGTCAGTAATATATCTCACTCCTATAAACTTAACTCAACTGGAAATGAAGCCTGTAGGAAACAATTTTGGGTTTTTAAGTCATAATACTCTTTCATACAAGAAAATAAAAAGCATACACATATATATGTATCCAAAACATATATATAAATATATTTGCATAAATTATTTAATGTATAATATTTATAAAATATTATAGATTATTCAACCTCAATACAACCCACACAAAACATAAAACAAACTAGATTATCATACTCGAATGCACAATTAAGAAACTAAAGAATCAATTAGCTATCAACCATCTTTAACACAAATGCATATATTTGAATTTGAACCAAACTTCATCAACATATCAAACTTTAAGATGTCAATGCCTATGACTAAAACTATAAAAAGAGTGAAGTAAATTAAATATTTTGGCTCCATCTTTCAATCCTTTCCCACAAATAATTATTCAAAGAAGAAAAACTAAGTAAAAAACCTCGATATAAGCACCATATTGCTAGAATAGTTGATAAAACTATTGCATAGGTTACAAAATCCTCTAAATACATAAACCGCTTGCTAGAAAGATTAAAAAGAAGCAATGAAATTAAAAATTAAAAATTATTCTTTCTCAAGATGCCAAAGGCTTACCAAAGTGGGTAGAAAATGTTTCTATCATCATCCTTGTTAAATAATAACAATAAGAATTATCACAACATCCATATCCAATTAATATATAAGAAATTGTTACTATGACTCTTGCATACCCTTTTCAGTTGTAAAAGTGAATAATTCACAATTAAATACTATGTAGGGAAGTAACTCTTAAATAATGCACAAATAGGAGTGATGTGGAAGATATTTCTTATGTAGGCATTAAAATTTACCCTCATAGATATCATTGTCATTCCCTACAAATACCAAATTGGATAAAAAAATGCACTTATTTATACGTTTCATGTTCCTTTTCTCACAAATCTCCTTAAATCTCCTCCTATTGTTCCTTGTTATCAACAATGAGAGAGTTGAAGGCATTTTGGACCAAATCGACCTCACCTTCTCGCTCCTCCTACTTTGATTATCTAGGTAGTGAAATTCCTCTATCCTTTATGCTTTGATGGACATCCATACCCTGATCCTGATGTAGAACAGGGAGGAAAAATGCAAATCCAATCAAAACTAACTCAAAATAAACAAGTTTCCAAAATTAGTAATCCAATCTTCATAGGTTTCTTTTACAAATTCACCATTCTCCTAGTAGGCCAACATACCATATTTTCCTTTCATAACTTTCTTGTTAGGCCTCCAACCTGAAAACCAAAAGATGTTTCAGACACCCATTATCCTGTTACATAATATATCTTGAAATTTTATAGGGTCACTTTGGACCATCAACTCCAAATCTCTATTGCTATGTTGCCCCTTAAGCCAATTAGGCCACTTTTGCAAGGCAACTCTATAAAATCCTTCACCCAAACCGCCAGACTCATTTCAAATGTTCTCCAAAGGTCACAAATAGATTGATTCAACTTTTAACAAAAGGAAAGCCTACAAACTCACCCAATCACAAAACCCTTGTCGTAGGCCTATTAAGGCTTGCATAATGAAGGTTTATTGAAACTAAAGGTTCCAATCCCTATTTCACTTTACCAAAACATCAAAAACACCCTATATGGTCGGCACATGCTTCTCAAAACAACTCCCAACCTTTATCATTACATTTTAAGAAAACTCCAAAACTCCAACTTGTAGCCATCAATTTCAAGCCAAAACTCATGCAAATTCAACTAGGGTAGCATCCAAAAAGCCTTCAAACCCTACTCCCTACTTCTAAAACCTACACCAACATGAAGCCCTACCTAAATTTACCCATTCCACCAATTTTTAAGCAATTCTACTGGTGGAATGGGTCAACAATACATTTTATTCACCTTCAAACTCTCAAAACAGGGTTTATAGACCGCCTACAACAAATTGCAAATAAATTTCTTCAAAATTTATGAAATTCAATCAAATAAAGCCCAAAATGTAGTTACTTCATGCCTCCATAAAATTCACTATCTTTTAGACCAATATTCTTTTGTACGGACCCGTACAGTAACCTGTAGCAGCAAATTACCAGTAAATTGCAAAGAGAACAATGTTTTTATTATTGTTTCAACTTCAATACAAAGCTTCAAACCTCCACCAACGTTCAAAATTCCTTTTTAAACACATATCAACTTCCCCAATTGAAAATAACTAACACTTAATATTCCTTACACTTTGTGACCCTTCAACTTCCCATTTTGCACTCTTATTGTATTTTTGTAATTTTGCACTATGACAACTTTTGAAAGTATTGAACCCTATATGACTCTAGTTACATTTAAATAGTATATTATGGCCTTATTACATGAACTTAGACTCAAAACAACCTAAAACCCATCATATGACCATATTTACAAGACTTGATATGGTGCCCCTGCACCATACACCCAGATTGAAAAGAACTCAAGTCCCTTGAGGATTGCATTGTTGTAGATCATGCTTGATCACTCCACCTTCTTGTTCTCCAAATGTTCCTTCATCTGGTAATACTTTCTACTGGATCATGTATTGAAGATTAGTGTCATTCTTTGCACTATTGAACTTATTGCCACCTAGATTTTGTTCCATCTTCACAAGCTGACTTGATAAATGTTCTAACCTTTCTCTCATCTAAAACTGATGTTGAACTTTCTTGAACACCTTCAAACTTACCTCTGCCAACTTTCTCTTGAAATTTCCTCTTCTTTACTCATGTTGCACACTTGAATTCACCCATATGTCCTTTCCATTCACCTTTACTCACTTCACCTTTTCCCTTCATCTCTTCTTTCAGATTCTCTGCCCCTAGAACCTCTATCTTATCAGGTCCACAAACCTTTGTATTGAAAAAACTTAATTTCCTACTAGCCTCCTTTGAAACCAAAGAACAAAGCATTGTTCCTACCATGATCTTATCATGGCTTTCTAACCAATCTTGTCTTTCCACAATCAATTCATCTTTGACCTTCTCTTTATCAGGTTTCAACGCCAAATCATCATCTTTTTTTCCCATCACTGAATCCTTCTTCAAATTTATTGTCTTAGCATCATCTTCTTTTGTAGTGATTGCACACTCTTCATGTTTGTCTTCCTCATTCCTTATAAACTCCTTCTTACCCAATTTTATCACCTTATTTGCCTTACCCTGTCCTTTACCATCCTCCTGCAATGGTGTTAGTGTAAAAGTAGTTCCATACTTTTCAATGGCATAAGTATTGTGTCTACCATCATAAATTGAATGCCTATCAAATTGCCATGGTCTTTCAAGTAACAAATGACAACAATTCATAGGCAACACATGACAAAGAATTTTGTCCTTATATCCACCAATGTTAAACTCAACCCAAGCTTTCTCATTCACTAAAACAAATTGACTTTCATTCAACCAAGACACTTTGTAAGGTGTTTCATGAGGTATCTTTTCTAACTTCAGTTTATTAACCATCTCTATAGACACCATGTTATCAGTGCTCCCTAAATCTATTACTACTTTGCATACCTTTCCATTGCACTTGTAGGTGGTCTTGAAAAGTGTTCTCCTTTGTGTTAATTATTTATCCTTGGATGATTTGAGGAGTATTCTTCTAACCATCAAGGATTCTCCAACTTCTGGAGCAACAAGCAGATTAGGCATGTTTACACTTTCACAGTCTTCCTCTTGCACCAATTGAACTCTTTTATCACCACCACTTGAAGTAGAAGCTCATTTCTCTGGAAATTTCCATGCTAGATGACCAAATTGATTGCAATGATAACATCTCCCTAAAAATGAGCTTGAACCTCTGCCTTGTCCACCAAATCTTCCTCTAAAGACTTTGAATCCACCTCTTTGATCAACAACTTGGTCTTTGCTTTTGCTTGCATCTTATTGGTCTTCATAGGACTACCTTGAACCTCTTCCTATACTAGTGTTGCCTCTACCTCTTCCTTTTCTTTCTTGCCTTCTCTTTAACTTCTCTTCTGCTCTAGTAGCCAACTGAAAACATTCTTCAACTATCCTAAGAGCAACAATACTCAATTCATCCTGAATTTGAAATCTCAACCCACACATATACCTTGCTATCTTTTCATTTTCATCTTCCACATGACCAGCCCTAATACTCAACTTGTGAAATTCTTTAGTATAGGCCATGCCATCCTTTTCCTTCTGCTTTAAGCTTTGCAACTTCTTGAAAGTTTGTATTGCATGATCACTTGGCAAAAGATGGCTCTTGATCTTTGACACCATCCTATCCCATTAACTGATTTTTTCTTTGCCCTTCTTCACTCTTTCCTCTTGTACATAATTCCACCATGTAAGAGCAAGACCTTTCAACTTAATCTTATCAAACTTTACCTTTTGTTCTTCAACAACCTCCTTATACTCAAAGTAGTTGTCCAATGCATCTATCCAATCCAATACTTCCACAACATCTAACTTTCCACTATACATTGTCACATGTATTTTCTCACCGGAAGCATATCCCTTAAAAAATTTCAACATATTCACCATCCTTCTCTCTTCGGGGTCCAATTCCTCTTCATCATCTTGGACTCTTCCTTGAGGGTTTTCATCCTCACCCTCTTCCTCTTGGTCACTTTCCTCTTCAGTGGCCTTTCATCTTCTTTGTTTAGTCTCCAATGTTGTAAATCTGACTAAGATTGCTTCTTGTGACTCCTTTAATAAATTTACCTCTCTTGCAAGAACTACACTAACTTTAGGAGGCATCTTGTCCTTCAAATTTTCAACTTTTCACTTCTTCAAACTACAACCTTTCTCCTTCAAAATATCAAAAAACTATGCTCTGATACCAAATGATGTAGAGCAGGGAGGAAAAATGTGAATCCAATCAAAACTAACTCAAAATAAACAAGTTTCCAAAATTAGTAATCCAATCTTCATAGGTTTCCTTTACAAACTCAACATTCTCCTAGTAGGTCAGCATACCCTATTTTCCTTTCATAACTTTCTTGTTAGGCCTCCAAATCAGAAACCAAAAGATTTTTCAGACACCCATTATCCTGTTACATAACATATCTTGAAAGTTTATAGGGTCACTTTGGACCATCAACTCCAAATCTTTGCTGCTACGCTGCCCCTTAAGCTAATTAGGCCACTTTTCCAAGGCAACTATATAAAATCCTTCACCCAAACCTCCAGAATCAATTAAAATGCTCTCCACAGGTCACAAATAGACTGATTCAATAACTTTTAATAAAAGGAAAGCCTACAAACTCACCTAATCACAAAACCCTTGCCTTAGGCCTATTAAGGCTTGCACAATGAGGGTTTATTGAAACTAAAGGTTTCAAGCCCTGTTTCACTTTACCAACACATGAAAAACACCCTATATGGTCTGCACATGCTTCTCAAAACAACTCCCAACCTTTATCATTACATTTTAGGCAAACTCCAACTTGTAGCCATCAATTTCAAGCCAAAACTCATGCAAATTGAACTAGGGCAACATCCAAAAAGTCTTCAAACCCTACTACCTGCTCCTAAAACCTACACCAACATGAAGCCCTACCTAAATTTAACCATTCCACCAATTTTCAAGTAATTCTTGTTGGATATTTCTGATATGTGGTTGTCATTGATGTCAACACTATTGGCATTAATGTCTTTAAGGCTGTATATGTCGAGGATATTGAGAAAATTGTAATAAAATAAGTTGTAGGTTGTTGGTGATGCAGTGAAGTTCAGTATGATGGCTAGCTCATTATATTGATGATAATAAGTTATGGATTAAAGAGTTTGTTGAAAATTATATCTAGTTTATCCACATGAAGTTTCAGAGGTTCACATGAAGATTTGATTAAGTTATGAGTATTTGTGTTCTGACAGTTGTTCTGTTGTTTTAGTTGGTGTTCTTGAAAGAAGATGATATGACTCTAGTAATTTGAGTTGTTTTGGATGCTTCTGTGGTGATTCATGATGCTTGTGGATGTTTCTAGATCATGCTCTATCTGTGTTGTTGGTTCACATTGATTATTGTGCTCGTGATTGGTGATTTTCTTCTATGAGTTCATGTTTTTCATGATTGTGGCCGATAGGGTGATTGTAGCGTGCTGTGGATCTTTGAGGCATAATTGTTTAAGGTGTTTCATGTTCGAGACATGTTGTTTTGGGTCCTTACTATGTTTTGGTTGATATTGTTTGGTTCACATTGATAATTGTTTATTAATTTGGGCCGACAGTTTGTACACATTTCATATTTTGTTGGGTTGACATGTAGTTGATGTTATCCTTAGTTGTGGATATATATGATCGATTATTTATACCATTTGAGAGCAATGGTGAGCGAGATGTGTGTGTGTGTTGTGTGCGAATAATGTTCTAGTCTTTCGAAGGCAGAAGTAAAGTGTGAAGAAGAGTGAGCGGAAGAAAGGGTTTATGTGCTTAACCGAAACTGTAATCAGGCATTAAAAGATGTTATTTTCTCAATTCAAAATCTTCAGATGAAATCCAAATGTGACTATAAGATAGTGAGTCTTCCCTTGGGTAGTAATCCTTTTTGTATTTGAGTAGTGAGCTCTAGGCAGTGTGCCTGAATGCATGTTTATTCCCATTTATAATACTTTTAACATAGTATAAAATTGTGGATTAACCTCCACTATGGTTTTTCCCCTAACAGGGTTTCCACACAAAAATCTTGGTGTTATGTGTGTTTTTGATGTGGTGATGGTTTATGCTTTCATGTTTATTTATCAGATCTACGAATAAGTTTAATAAGTATAATTTATGTGACAACTGATTCAGCCCCCCTCTCAGTTGTCTGCCCTTGTGTTGCCAACAATTCTATTGGTGGAATGGGTCAACAATACATTTTATTCACCTTCAAACCCTCAAAATAGGGTTTACAAACCGCCTACAACAAATTGCTAATAAATTTCTTCAAACTTTATGAAATTCAATCAAATCAAGGCCAAAATGTAGTTAATTCATGCCTCCATCAAAGTCACTAGCTTTTAGACCAATATTATTCTGTACGGACCCGTACAGTAATCTGTAGCAGCAGATTACTAGTAAATTGCAGAGAGAACAGTGTTTTTATTATTATTTCAACTTCAATACAAAGCTCCAACCCTCTACCAACATTCACAATGACTTTTTAAACACATATCAACTTCCCCCAATTGAAAACAACTGAATCTTAACATTCCTTACACTTTGTGACCCTTCAACTTCCCATTTTGCACTATGACAACTTTTGAAAGTATTGAAAATTTTTGCAAAATGAACCCTATTTGACTCTAGAAACATTTCAATGGTCTATTATGACCTTATTACATGACCTTAGACTCAAAATACCCTAAAAACCATCATATGACCATATTTACAAGACTTGACATGGTGCCCCTACATCAGATCCCCACCAAATTTTTGTCTTATCCCATTTATTAGCTAGAAATGCAAGCCCATACCCTATTAAAGAGAGTTGTAGGCCCTTCCTTCACTTGTCCCTACAACCTATACTCATGCCATCAATGTTTGTCCCTCTCTTAGCTACCTCCTTTATTTCTTCAAAGGCCTCTTATTTTATTTTAATTTAAAATATCTTTTTCATTAATTACTTTTTAATTTTATTTTCCTACCCTTTTATATGAGGGATGTGACAAAATGCACCCTCTAGATGCTCAACATTGAAATTATTAATACCCTTTTTGAAGCAAAATAAACTACTATTTGTTTCCACATACAAACACCTTAGGATATGAACAACTAAATTGAAAATTTTAATTGAGACCCCCAATGTTTTTCAAAAATCCATTTCAATAATAGGATCAAGAACCACTTCATATGTTAGTAAAAACAAAATAATTACCCAACCACCTCAAATAAAATAATAGTCTTACTTTGGAGTTTTGTCCTTTTTGTCTTGATGTAAAGATATTTCTCTTCTTCATCTACATCTTTTAAAAAAATTTGCTATGATCATCATTTCCCTCATTAATAAGATGTCTCTCTTGTTCTAATTTTATAGAGCTTCACAATAGTAATATATTATTTCTATTATCTTCATTTAGGCTATCAAGAGACCTTAGCTTCAGTGACTACGTATGTGTGGAATATATTTCTCGGAGATCCAAGTCTATTTTTTCTTAACTAAAATTCATCTTATGCTCCTAATTCCAACCTCCTGCATACCTCTACACTCTATATTCATGTCTACTAGGGAAGTGAAAACTATAACACATACAATTTAAAATAGTGTGACCAACATGGATACACACAAACATTAGAAATGAATTTTATTTTGTCACATCTCATTTGATTTCTAGAGCATTAGAAAAATACTTTGTTTTTTGCTAGATGGGAATTTGCAGTTGCAACTAATATGCATACCCATAAATATTAATAAATAGTTTAACTTTTTGTTGTATGGATTGTAATAGTTTCTAGAACCTTTGGTAGTATCCTCCTATTTATACTTAAATAGGAGCTTTGGAAAAGAGTATGCATATCCATCAAAGCATAAAGGATAGAGAAATTTTACTAGGTGATTAATTTTTCTAGATGTAGTTACAACTACCTAATAGACATGTATTAAAAATATAGAAGCATATAAAAGGAATGCTATTTTTTAAAAATAATGCCTCAAATAAATATGGTTTCATGGACTACAATGATTGTAGCATATGCATGAAATACATTTATTGAAAAGTCTTTAGAAACTTTCATGCAACTAAAATTGGTAGGCATAAAGCCAAGCTTGACAACCTTTACTAGCATCCTCCTTTTCTATGTTAAAATAAGAGCTTTTGTAATAAAGTAGTGACATCCATCGAATCATAATGGAAAGGGGATTTTTGATAGATGTTATAATTGCAACTACTTGGAATAAATGTATGAAAAATGTGGAACTATAGGCAAGACACATGAACTATATGACATAACTTTACCTTTCACACCCATTACAATCACCAAGAATCATTCACCAGTAGTATAGGAAGTAGTAGTGTAGATATGCATGTTGTTCATTGATCTGATAAAACAACTAGGGAATAATTTCAAGCAATCTTAATGGATAAAATTTCAAAGGATCATGTCCAATATGCCTGCACCTTGCCATTGTGTATATATTATAAATGAAAATATCTTAAGGGATTAATGAAGTTGATAATTATGGGTGCATGCGTAAGGTGTGTTGTCAGCTATATAAGAGTTTATTATATCTAGTTATACTTGGCCTAGTGGCAACTTTTGAGGTCAAGTAAGTAATTTGGGTTTATCTTTTATTGTTTTTAGTTGTTCACTTTGTTCAACTTAAATACATATTTAGGTATACCCCTAGGGACACAATAATGAGTCTAACCTGAGCTCAAAGAATAGGCCAGAAAACCCAGTCTTATATGTTAACCTTTAACCATATTAAGTCTTTTGATGAGCCCCTCTTAACCATTTTGAAGAAAAACTCTTGAACTTAAAGGTTTAAAAAGAATTGGGATTTTGGATAGCATTTTTGTGACCTAACATGTTATATATCCCCAAATAGAGCCTATTGGGACTCAATATTTTAGTTTCAATTTTTTTTTATTGAGTTCCTCTTAAATTTTTCACTTAGGTTCCTTCTACCTCTATTTATAACTAATTTTAGATGTGTTTGAATGAGCCTTCATTTATGTTTTTTACCTAAGTATGAACCTTTATATGTGATATTACCAAAAAAATCCACACAACTCTATGAAAATTTAGTTTGGAACATTCCTAAGTGTTTTTTGTGTTTTGTCAGAGTTTCCCTACTAGGCACAAATTTCCTCCCACCTCTAATTTACTTTGTTCTTGATTGGCACTCAAACTTCCCTTTCGTATCATGCTTATCCCCTAAAGTATGACTTTCCTTTATACTTATCAGTTTTTCAAACTTTTTCCTTCTCGAGTACTCTACCCTTCTCCCGAGGATCTATTCCAAGGTATCCCCAACGACTTATATTATATATTCTCATCAAAATTAAACTATCATATGTTTTCCATTCCCCCTACTCCATGTCATGATTTTTTTGCCACCTTTAACTCTCAACGACCCAAATAAGTGCATAAGATATGATTTTTCTTTAACTCTCGACAATTCAAAACTCTTGCTTGCTTTTTATTGGCTTCCCACCAACTCATAAAAATGGCCCAAAAAGTCTACACAGTCACCAAAAAAGTTCTTAAACACTAAAAAGGCACTGAAAATAAATAAAAACATCATTTCACTACTTGAATGCTTCTCTACATGGATTTGATGCTCAATTTCAAGGTAATTATTGATGAATAAAGTTGGTAAGAAATTAGAGTTATGTCTAATGGTTAGTTTCGCCCTACACCTACATGTGACCATTTAAATGTTTAATTTTGTGCCCTAATTCACAACATAAGTGAAAATACACACTACAACGACCTTGGTGATATTAATGTAGGTAGCCAAAGTGACAAAGATCATATTTTTTGTGTTTTTCTCAAGTAGTAATGATTATAATAGCTAAAATTAACCATTAATACTTAGAGGCAACCTTTACAACCACTCAACATGATTTGATCAACTACCTTGGTGAAGATTAGCAAGGTAAAATGTAAAACGATGCACCCATGTTTAATATGACTACTAGGGTTTTGAAGGTCTCAATGTATTTATGTCAGATTCTAAGAAATTCACAATATTTTTTGTAGACCCTTAAAACTCTGCATGCTCAAACACCTTTACGATCATTGTACAAAATGGAAAAGATCAAAATGAAGTTTTTTAACTTGTTTGAATTGCCTTACGAATTTCAATAATGTGAGTACAAGTGCAAACATTATTGACAATATCGACGATGATTTGAGAAAACCCTATAGTAGTCTTCTACAAATTTTTCTCAACTCATCCTAATTTCTAAGACTAGAGATTTATATATTTTAGGTTTTTTTTTTTGTAAGAGTTGGTTATTTTAGGTTTTCATTGCTTTAAGTGCAAAAAATTATAGGGTTTCAATTTTTAAGTGTATCTTCCATTAAAGCTACTCTCTAAGTTGTAGAAAGGTTGCTAATATAGTGTGTTCTTATAAATAATTGTCTTCCTAGCTAGTCATTAGTGTTATAGAGAGTTTTGAGGTGTGACATGTTAGTGTGAAATGAGTTAGTACTAATCTAGTTAACTTTTAACCTATCTAGGAGGGTTATATTCACACTACTCGTAAGTTCACTTAGGAGGCATCTCACTTTATGTCTCACCTCATGTGGACTTAACATGTGTCCCAACACTTGTCTATAGAGTCCTAAATGTGTTTCACTTTTATAAGGGTAGTTAGATTTTCACTCCTAGATTCTCACCTCTAAATCTTTGCATTTATATGGAAGGGCCTTTTGTACATTTTACATATTGTTGATACATATGATATTTTGCCTCATCTTGCATATTCTTATTTTTGGAAGTGTTTTTTAATCTTGGAAATGATCTTGGTTGGTCCAACATGGTATCAGAGCCTCCTTGCAAATCTCTTGCCATATTGGCATGAATTTGTAAGAGTTGTGGACATCATCTTTCGAACAAAGCATTGCAACATGATTTTGATTCTTCCATTACATCCACAATGTTCATAAACCTAAAGGAGTACTTTTAGTTTGTAAATTTCTATTTCATTTGCAATTATATTCCATATTTTTATTTCGGGTTTATATATTTTTGCAAGTAAACAATTTTTTTAGCACTTTAGAGCCAAACAAATAGTTTCATTATGTCTGAAGCGACCAAAAAACCCTAATTATGTCATATCAAAGCATCAAAATTGAAATAGTTGTAATGGAGCTGAGAAATTAATGGTTGTACGACCCAATTATGTATTGTGTAAAAAAATATTAAAAAAACTTAATTTTTACTTTTATTTTGAAAAAAAATCAAAATGTGTATTTGCATAATGCAGCCTAGCGCTCAATTTTATTTTTTAAAGAATGTTGTTATGGGGTTGGGGGGGGGGGGGGGGTTGTACCCCTATACCTTGCCATGACAAGGTACCCTATTGTGTGGAGAGTATATAGGGTGAAAACCCCACACCTTTGTGCCTCCCTTTTCAATGAGGCAAAGGGAGCTTGGGCGTCGCCCACCCATATGGGTGGCGAGAGCCGTTGGCCCCTCTTTTATTTTTTTAAAGTTTTCTTAATTAAAAAAAATCTAATAAATATTTTTAAAAAAAATAATTAAAATAATTAATGTCCCACCACCACTCCAAGACGCCATCTTAGCTGCCAAAACCACCCAACAATCACTAGGTCACCACCAAAGAGATAGCTCCTCACCATTGGCAGTTTCACTTTAGCATATATTTTAAAATGGCAATATATTGGTAATACAAAGGTCTTTCTCAATGCATTTATTTTGAAATAGGGTTAAATGTATTTCACAATCTATATAATGGTATAGATGATTTTTAGTTTGGGCTTTTGGTTTTTCCAAATTTCTATTTTCTTGTATTGTTGTTGTACAGTTCCTCTTTTGGGAAATTTAACGAGTCATATCTTGGGCATACAAACTCCTTTTTAAATCTCTTTTTTTAAAGTGCATTTTTTTCATGTACATCATCATGGTGCCATCATTTTTCTCTCTTTCTATTAGAGAATTACATTTTCAATATATGGTCATTTCTTGGACATTTATAAGAACTCTAACAACAATTATATTTGTAAATGCACTCATATAAAGTGTCAACTAATTTTTTGTTCCTTAGGTGGGAATTTCACACATCTAGTGTGTCTTTTTTGTATTTGTAGTAAGTTATAAAGTTTCATGGGAGGTTGTGTAGTGTCTTATTTTTGTCATCACATCTTTGTCAAGTGAGTGTCCATCCATAACAACAATGGATCCTAGTGATTATGTTCTTATGCGAGAGTGTCTTAAGTTTTTTACACCCGTTTTAGTGTTGCTTGTACATCATATTAGACTTGTCATTGCTTCTACATTCTCTTGCACACTTATATGCCACATTTTAGTTGATCTACTCATATCTCTCCCATATCATCATTAAGGGGGTATAATCACATGGTTATGATAATGCTTCCTTGGTTTTAGTGGAGTAGTGGAGTAACCTTCTACATTTTCAGTTGATCATACTTTTTGAGATTCTAGAGTTATTTTCATCTTTAGCTTCATAGAGTTTTTTTGCCTTTGTGTCATTTTTATATTCATGGTTGAGTAGTGTACTTGATGTCACTCATATAATTTTTGCATCTCCTATCTTGATCTACAACCTTTGGAGGTTATTTCATTCCAAAAGACACCATCATTTCTTCTTTAGTAGTGTTAACAAATTCTTCATGCTTCAAGAGTTCTTCATCATCACGTTCCTATCTTCATGGGATATCTTTGAGGAGGTCTTATTCTTATTTTTCTCTTTTGGAGAAGAGTTCAGTTTCTACTAGGTTTTCTCCTTTTCTTTGTTTATGAAAGATCTTTATTTGTATATGAGTATCTTATCAAGTCTTGTTGTCAAGACTCATCTTTTTAGTGTTTATCTTTCTCCCTAAGTATCACTTAAGGGGGGTGTAAGTGTGAAATGATTTGTTACTTATCTAGTTAGTTTTTAGCCTATCTAGGAAGGTTCTATTCATACTACTCTTAAGATCATTTGTGAGACATCTCAATTTTTGTCTCACCTCATATGGACTCACAAAGTGTCTCAACACTTGTCCATAGAGTCTTACATGTGTTTCACTTTTGGAGGGGCAGTCAAATCTTTCACTCCTACCTTCTCACCTCCTCATCCTCGCCTTTATATGCAAGGCTCTTTTGCATTTTTTTACATGTTGTTGATGCATATGATATTTTACTTCGTCTTGCATATTATTTCTTGTGGTAGTACTTTTGATCTTACAAGTTATCTTGGCTACTTCAACATGACAAACCCTCTCCTTGTAAATCCTCTTCCACCATATTTACTAGTGTAGCTATAATACATATTTACTAGTGTAGCTAGAATAGATATTTGAGAAATGTTGTAACATTTTAATCCATTATATTTTTCATATGTAATAATATTTTATCTATTATGGACAAATATTAATAAATTCAGATAGTGATTATTAAGTAGAACTATCCATTTTGCATAATATCTTTATTACTCCTTATTGATTTTTGCTTGTAATGGTTAGACACTACTTTGTTACTCAATAAGACACCAATAATTGAAGATCTCTATCCTCCATATTCATTAAATCTCTTACTATTTTTTATGAAAATAGAAGTAAAAAATTGTATGTGTCCATGATTCAGTGAGAAAGCCAAGAATAAATGTTAAAGTGAAAGTTCAACTATCACATGTTAAGTGAATCATGTGAAGCATTGTATGTCTTGTTATATGTAACATGTATTGAATAAAAAATATATTTTGTGGAATGTAAACTACTATCATCTTACACATATGATGCAAGGTACAAAATCAACTATAATAGGTCTGATGCAACCAGTATTGTCTTAACTTGATGAAAAAATTTAGGGGTTAAAGGCACAATTTAGTATAGTTTTTATGTAACTCACTAATCAATCATCCTTAGCTAATATGTTAAATTATTTTAGTGACATGTACGAACAACCTCCTAGGTTTAAGTTAAGCCTAAAGAGTAGGAGATTTTACCCACTCTTGTAGTTAGCATATAACCTTCCTAAATTTGTAAATGAGATTATCTTTACCTCCTTGATGGAAAATTCCTAGCTTTAAAGGTGAATAAAAGCTCTTATATTTTGGACCTATTATTTTGGTCCACCTAACAAAACCATGTTTTTCAAAGTGTGTTCACTTTAAAATCAACAATGTCACACACACCACTAAAATCATACTCATGACATTTACCTTCCCAAAATTGCACACATATATCAATGGATTCCTCATTGCATAAAAAATGATGGTTTACTCATATCTTCAATAGGAGTAGGGTGTGACTTTATTTGTGATGTTGTTATTTTCCTCCTTAATGTGTATACACTCCTCTTCCCTTTGTGTGTTGACCTTTTCATGAGACAAGTCTATTTGATCATATAAGTTGGTCAAATCATATGTATCATGAATACAAAATATGACTTGACTACACGAAGGAAAATATGGTTCCTTTGTTATCTCATTGCCTATACATTGTATTTCCAATGGCAAGGGCTAAACTAATTTTGGTTCATCCTGTTACCCAATTTCACTAACAATTCAATTAGGTAGAGCTTCTTGATTTTAAAACTAAAATAGAGGTGCATTTCTTAATCTTTTCTTACATTACATTCAAGTGCATAGGGAAAAATCAAAAGATCACATTAACAATTTCATTGTATTTATACAAGTGCATGTAACATAGGAAAGATTTATACAAGTCTTTTCTTAAAAGAGTAATCTTTATTGATAATATAATGAGTATGTCTCATACAAGCTGTGAGACTGACTTGTTCAATGTAAATGGAAGAAAAACATATACATTGATAGATAAACAAAAATAGAATGTACATATAAGGAAAGAGACTAGTCATTTCCTGAATGACTGGTTCAATTGTGTTGCTTTGCTTGATCTTCTGCCTCAAACTGCCTTGTTTCCTCCTTAGCTTAGCTCCATGTTGCTCCAAGTCCTTGCATCTGAGTGGTAAAGTGATGTTAGAGCAATGAAAAGCCTCTAACATTACATGTACAAGCACCTATAAATGTATAAGATGATCTCCAAATACATTAGAACAAGTTTGAAAATCTTAGATGCCCAGGGAAACAACAAAGTCATCATACACATTTGAGTCATCCATTGGTTTCCTAACATGTTTGCTTCATGTACAGACACAGGTGAAATTATGTTTCTGATATGATCTATTAAATAACATGTGGGTTAAAATATGGCCCCCACAAGGCTTGAGCTCAACATGTTGCCCTCATGTTGCAAAGAGGGATTGAGAGTGCAAAAGAATCACATTTGTCTTTTGGAGCAAATATATCATTATTTAGGATAGTGAATTTTCCTTTTCATTATCATAAATAACAACATAATTTCTTAACTGCAGTCATGACAACTATAGGACAGTATGAGGCCAACAGGAAAGCAACAGTCACAAGGCATGGTATATGGAGACATGTCTAAATTAGCATGATTCCAATAAGCATAATTAGAAATGGTTTTGACAGTTTTCATGCACAACACCAAAGAAAATAATCCTTCAAGCATATTGCCAACAACCAAACAAGAGAATGACAGAGATTTCATCCAAGGGCAATATCTTTCATGAAAGGTGGCAATCCTTTTCAAAGAGTAACATAGTGGGGAGAGCAATATCAACAATGCAGGATGACAGAGGACTATGGCTTAAAAGTATCATGACAAAGAAGCTTTAGAAGATAGTTTTATGATAAAGAACCCTCAAAAAAGAATGAATAGTGAGTATAAAGACAATCATTAAAAGAAAGCAATGACAGTCAGTGATATATGGACAATCCTATGCATGGCATGTCAAGTTAAGGCATGATGAGGTGGATTATGTTAGTGTTTCTTAGATCAGATTAAACAATGAAAGCACTTAATAGAATTACAACACGTAAGACAATGAACACAACAAGATACCCTGGGAAAACCCTCCTCTTGAGGGAAAAAACCCAGCAAATTAGTCTCATCTATAATGTATAACAAATGATAGAAATCTGCTTACAACACAGGCCCAACAATGGCCAATAGAGAATTACAATGAAGTCGCACTTCTCCTTGATGCACAAGATACAAATGAATCTGTTCTCCCTTGAGATCGGACTGTTGCTAAGAATGCGAATTCTGCTCTTGAACAATAAATGCGAACTTCTGCTCTTGAAGGATAAGGTGCAAACTTGCTTGATTAAATCGAATTGGATGATACAATGATAATGACCTTATATTTATACATCTTAGGCGCCTCTTCATTTAGGTCGGCCTTTCTTAGGAAAACATAACAATGAATATATATATTGAGGTCGGCTCAAGTTAAGACAAGAATAAGCGAACCATAAGGGGTCGGCCCTTAACAAATATATATTGTTTGATATAAATTAAATAGTCGAGAGGCTATGCATTTAATTTATCTTTTCTTCTTGGAATTCGTGTGATGAAGTGTAGATCGTAGCTGCTATAACATCAACACTCCCTCTCAGCTAGGGATGAACTTCCATCTGCACAAGACACATCATATTAGAATGAAAACAAAATAGAATATCACCTCAATGTGATATTAACCATTATGGCTACTTCCATAGATGGTATAAATAAAATCATCACAGATTCCCTCACGTGATGCTGTCATGGAGTCACACACATGACATCCACCATAGCTCTCCCAGAGGGTGGAAACAAGGGCTTTCACCTCAAATCTCTCTCAATAGAGAATTGCATTATCAAGGGCTTACACCTCAACTCTCTCTCAACAGAGAATTGCATTATCAAGGGCTTGCACCTCAACTCTCTCTCAACAGAGAGTTGCATTATCAAGGGCTTGCACCTCAATTCTCTCTCAATAGAGAATTGCATTATCAAGGGATTTCACCTCGAACTTCTCTCAAAGAAGAACTCATTAAACAAAGGAACACTGATACTGAGACTCCCTCTCGATCCTGGCTT
Organism: Sequoiadendron giganteum; assembly: GCA_007115665.2. Classification (NCBI taxonomy): domain Eukaryota; kingdom Viridiplantae; phylum Streptophyta; class Pinopsida; order Cupressales; family Cupressaceae; genus Sequoiadendron; species Sequoiadendron giganteum. The sequence continues at coordinate 979,011,179 of CM021100.1, read as the reverse complement.
CAGAGATTGCAAAGAAGACTTCTGGAGATGTACTCCCTCTAGCCACCAACTTAGTCCCTCTAGTGTTTACTCCCTCTTGATCATTTCTTTGGTTGACATGACTTCTTCACAAGATGCCTCAAGCTTTTCATCACTAAGTAATCTCTTATCATCTTCTTCCCCCTAAACCTGTCCAGGAAGCATTTTAGATAGAGATTACTAACAGTCCATAATTATCCAAAGAAATATCAAGATTAGAATCGTACAAGTTATATCATGAATGAAATTTTTCCAAAGATCTTATGCTAGTGAACACAACACAATTCAAGAGAATCTACTATCTCTCTTAATTACAAGATCCAAAGAATAAATAAATGATATAACTCAGCAACCAATGAATACTTATCTTTTTAACTATTCTGATAGGTCCAAATGTTGGACATAGTGTGATACGTTGTACTTGAGCTCAGATCAATCCGTACCCTTCACAGTTTGAACACAATGACGACCTGGAAGGTACATTGACTTCAAGAGATATCTCCAGCCATTAATGTAGTTCAATGATTGCAAGCTATGACTCCAAGCTTGATCATTTCTTCATTCGGTAAGACTTCGATATCCAATCTTTCCAGATGCAGATTGCTAGATGCTCAGGATATCTCAATGTAAGAGCCTCTTAATAATTACAAAAACAATTCATGAACATTATTCAACCATGCAATACTTATCTCATGGATTTCAAAAAAATCTCCTGAGTAATAGATAATTAATTCATTAATCATGACATGTCTTTCTTTCAATTTCACAGAAGAGCTAATCTCAGCAAAACAAAAGACAAACTTCACAAATTGGCATGATCCTACTTGCAATGAATAAATCTAAAGAATCTTATCACAGTGATCACTATTTACTAGTCACACATAATCCTAAGTAAATAATGTCAGATTTGCATAACTCAACAAATTGAATTTTAGCCTAGAATAGTAAATACAATCAAAAGCAAAGAATACTTATCTCTTAAATATTTTGAAGGGTGGACACCGTATGATATGTTGCTCTTGCGCTTAGTACACAACCTTCACAGCTTGAACATAGGCCCATGACTAGAGTAGAAATTCACTAGAATCATTTTGGGGAGAGATCTCAATCACATCCGCAAATGAAGCATGTTGATTAGGCCTAGTAGGACAATCCCTCGCATAGTGACCAAATTTGTCACATTTAAAGCATTGAACATGAGAGAGGTCCCACTTCTTCTTGAATGCAGGAGCACCATCTGACCCATTATCTCGATTCCTTTTAAAGAATCCTTTCTTCCAAACTTTTCCTTTCTTCGATGAATGAGAGGCGAGAACATGTAAATCTTCATTCTTTGAACTTTGACCAATGCCCCTTGCCGTTAGTCTCGACTCCTCTTGAATGCAGTCAATCCTCAATCGATCAAACTTGGGAAGTTTAGATCTTGCACTGATTCCTTGAATAAACGACTCCCATGAAAGCGGAAGACCATTGAGAGCAATCATGGTCAAATCCTTGTCATCAACAATATGACCAATGGTAGAGAGTTGATCTCTCAATTCGGAAATCTTCATGAAGTAGGTGATGACAAACTCTTCTTCCGCCATCTTAATGTGAAGTAGTTGTTGCTTCAAGGTTAGGGCACGACTGGTGTTGTTGATTTCGTACATCTCTTCCAATGTTTTGAACATCTCCCTTGCAGTATCCAACTTGAAGACAATCGGAACAATATGATCTTTGACAGAATCAACCAACACTTTCTTTGCCCTAGTATCTTTCTTCCTCCACTGCAACTTCTCTTCTTCCTTCTCAGGTTCGAGAACTTTTGTTTTCACAAACTCAGCCAAATCATTCTCTTCTAATGTGAGCATGATCCTGAACCTCCATGATGTGTAGTTCGATACTCCTTGAGTCTATCCTCAATTTTCAGACCATTCACCATCTTGAATTTGAGAAATAAGAGATAGACTGAAAAGGAATAAAGTGAGTGTTGCACACTAAATCTGATCACGATCTTTTTCACACCCGCTCTGATACCATGTTAGTGTTTCTTAGATCAGATTAAACAATGAAAGCACTTAATAGAATTGCAACACATAAGACAATGAACACAACAACATACCCTGGGAAAACCCTCCTCTTGAGGGAGAAAAACCCAGCAAATTAGTCTCTTCCATAATGTATAACAAATGACAAAAATCTGCTTACAACACAGGCCCAACAATGGCCAATAGAGAATTACAATAAAGTCGCACTTCTCCTTGATGCACAAGATACAAATGAATATGTTCTCCCTTGAGATCGGACTGCTGCTAAGAATGCGAATTCTGCTCTTGAACAATAAATGCGAACTTCTGCTCTTTGAAGGATAAGGTGCGAACTTGCTTGAATGAACTTGATTGGATGATACAATGATAATGACCTTATATTTATACATCTTAGGCGCCTCTTCATTTAGGTCGGCCTTTCTTAGGAAAACATAACAATGAATATATATATTGAGGTCGGCTCAAGTTAAGACAAGAATAAGCGAGCCATAAAGGGTCGGCCTTTAACAAATATACATTGTTTGATATAAATTAAATAGTCGAGAGGCTATGCATTTAATTTATCTTTCCTTCTTGGAATTCGTGTGATGAAGTGCAGACCGTAGCTACTATAACATCAACAGATTATACATGACAATGTTAACCTTTTAAAGGGACAAGGTATTTTTTGCTAAAAATATAGTGAGAATGATAATCTTGAAGAAATCCTATCTAGAAACCTTGTCACATGCTAATCAAGAGTCAATGCTAGTGGTTGGTTTCTTAGAGAGAGGAAGGTAACATAAACTATGCAAATGGAATTGAACTTTCTGAAAAGATAAATATAATAGAAACTCCAAATGAATCCGATGCATCTACCGGTAAGGGGAAAAAAATAGTCCAAATTAGGGAGGCAGATTGAGAGTACAAAAGGGGTTTTGTAGAGAAGTTTGGAGTGAACAATAACATTGCATAAAGGTGTCAGGCCTGTGAGCATGATACTACTTATGCTAGTTGTGTCCTTTTCTTAAAGAAAGATTCTTGTGATGATAATGTCTATTATGACGATGAATTGCAAGACATATAATCTAAAGACCTACGTAATAGCCAATTGTAACTCAGGCATGATGGGACAATCATTTCAAATGGTAGAGGATAGCCAATATGGTAGATACAATGATGATAGGTTTGAGATGGAGGTAAACTTATCCAGAATGAGGAAGGTATTTTGGAGGAGACTTAACAAAAGTTGTAAAGGGGTAGCTTGATCTAGGGAGTGATTTCTGAATGTCAAAGAGCCAGGATACTATGAATCTAGAGCACAAAATTTTTCATCTTTTATTCTAAGAGAAAACCCTTGATACAATGAGATGGAGAAGCTTAGCCACAAGAGAAACTATGCACAAAATGGAAAAGATCCTTCCATCATAACACAAAACAAACCTAGATTGTTCATGGGCTGAGCATACAGGAAAACACACAGAAGATAAATATCCTGTATTAGCCGTGAAAATGAAGAAGCATCAAATGATAGAGGAAAACATAGGAAAAGTCGAAACATTCTCATCATTTTCGCATAAATAGAGCTTAAAACAACATTTTTATTCATTGATATTGCAAGAATATGCAAACCTTGGGTAAGGAAAACATGGATATGCATCAAAGGTTGAGTATGTGAAATAAAAATAAAAATCTAAGACGTCATTATTTCCTCTAAATGAAAAAGAAAACCCAAATGCTTGCAAATAGATGAGGTTGTGACCATGAGCGAAGCATTGAGTAGAAAAATGCATAGGAAATAACATATTCTCATCATTTTTATTCCTCAACAAAGCTTGAAATGAGCATTTTACTAACACAAAATGAAAAGGAATGCAAGATTCGGGTGATAGAGAGTTTACCCAAGTTTTTCTGTCAATTTCTATGAAAAATGCATGCGAATTCGCCCAGAAAGCTTCCATGAAGAGCCTATGTAGACCCTTTGTTGGCGGTGGAGTAAGTTTTCATAAAAGTCAATAGTGCAAATGAAATGCCTTGAATGTTTAGCCGTGGGATTTTGTTTTTAGGGTTTCCTTGCCCTAAAGTTGGTCGATAAAACAATTGGCATTTTGCCTTTGTTTTTAAAATATTTCATTCATAACTAATACCTCATATGAATCATGGTATGCCTTAGGCATATTTTCTTTTCAAACCTGCACTATTTTCCCCTTTCTCATGCTTTACATGTCTTGTATTGTTTTGTCAAGCATGGTCGAGTCTTTTCCCTTTATTTTGCAACTGATTTGAAAATGTAAAACATTATTAAAGTGATGTAATTATAAATCACTTTAATATTTGTTGCATAATTGCAAGATGGGAGGAGTTGCTTTTAAGATTAAGTCAAAAGGAGGATATTGAGGATTGGTGAGTCATGAAAGCATCTAGGGAGTGGTTGAGGAGGTTTGCAAACACTTGGAGTAAATATAGGCATGTTTGACTCAGTTTGGAGCATATTTAGGGTCTTTTATGGTGGACAAGGTGATGCATTGACTCTTTCTTCACTTTAGACTCTTTTTGGAGGGAGTTTGAGGCCTATTTTCTTGGCCTTTTGGTTACACTCGATCAAGGGGTTTCTAATCCCTATTTTGGTGGATTTTGGAGAGATGATGCATATAATCAATTCACTATTCATTTGTGAAGTCAGTTCTTACTATGATTTTTGTTTTGTGACTCATTTGAAGTCCTTGGAGAAAAAATACAGAGTTTTGTAACTCAATTTACAGTCATGTACAACATTTGACACCTTGAAAATCAATGAAGAGAAGCATTTTTCCTTCTCATCTTTTGCTCCATTGTGTGAATTTCAAATGATTGATGCCATTACATGTGAAGTTAACATTTCCTTGTTATAGTGTCTCATTAACATCACCTTTCTGTAGAAATATATGCGAGTTTGCATGTTGTGAGTTGTATTGTGTTGCAAATAGTTCAAACTATGAAAGTTTCTTTTCCTTTTTGAATTGAATGCATGGGTCTTCTCATGAAATATTTATGCAAAACATCTAAATATTTTGAGTTGTGCTTATTAAGCTTGTTGATTGATTGGTGTTAAAGATGATAGCTTCGGTCAGATATGAATGATGATTGCTGTAAAGCATCATCGTCATTCATAAGTGATCAAAGATCATCTCTTCTATTCAAATAATTCTAAGAACCATTCAGATCGAATTTATGAGAATACATATAAAATATGATCTCACATGTGATATTATATTCTGCATTTATTTGAAATCGGAATCCTCTTAAGACATTCGCCATCATGTAGAAGGGTGTATATGTGTTAATGTATACATAACAAATGGTAAACAAAACTGTTAACAACTCGCACCCTAAAGGACGCGTCCCATGAGTGGACGTGTCTCCATGTGCCTCTTAGGGGTAGACTCTTCCCTTATTTATGGTGGTTCCTCATTCGATATGCAAACATAGAAATTGGACAATGTTCTGCAATCAACACATTTAACAAGAAGTACAAAATTTGAAAATCAAAAATCTGAACATAGAAGTTAAATATTATTTGACCTACAAATTTTCTTATACAGATTTTTCTGACTTTAGTTTAAATCTTAGTGTTTCTTAGAATCCCATTAGAAAAGATTTGATTACATTTACATGGTATCAGAGCCACGTTGTGTGAATCCAAATCAAATCTAAAATCAGATTGCTCAAGAAATTCGTATTTTCTAAAAATCAAATTCACATCACATTCTTCATAATGTCAATTGTGATCAGATTTGAAGATCGTCTTGCAAAAAGCAAATAACCTTGCATCATGGAAATCTAGAATCATGATGATCCTAAAACAGAATAAACTAGACTCACTTATGAGAAAAACTATTAGGGAACCAGAGGCTGAACCTAAGAAAGTTGAGAACCTTGTGTTCTATACAGCCCTTTCTAATCAAGTATATGACAACACTCAAAATTGGGTAATTGATAGTGGTTCATCCAAACACATCACAGGGTTTAGAGAACACTTAGACTCCATGACTGAAAAGACTGATGAAGAAGTAACCATTGGGGATGATTCTGCATACCCTATAAAAGGGGTTGGAACATGTTCCATCAAATTGGAATTTGGGATTTCTTTGCAACTCATTGGAGTCTTATTTGTACTTGGAATTAGGAGAAATCTTATATCCATCTCTGCCCTTGAAGACAATGGCTACAGAGTTACATTTATGGATGGTAAAGTTCTAGTGTGGCCTAAAAACTCAACTATTAAGAAAGCCCATACCATAGGCATAAGACAAGGGTACCTTTACAAACTTTGCATTGAGGTTAAACAAGCCCTTACCCTTGACACTATTGATTCAAATGAAATATGGCATAGAAGATTAGGTCACCTCCATTTCCGTGCCCTACCTTCTATGGAAAAACTTGTTACAGGCTTACCCAAGCTAAAACTATCTCATGAGGGAACTTGTAAAGGTTGTGCCCTAGGAAAGAATACTAAAGGATCCTTCCAGAATAGTCTAAGTAAAACCCTTAATGTATTAGAACCGGTTCACTCTGATCTTTGTGGACCCATGTCTGTACCTTCTAAGGTAGGATTTCTATACTATGTCATATTTGTAGATGACTTCTCTAGGAAAACCTCCCTTAAGTGTAAAGAGTCAATAGAAATCCTCAAAAGGTTCGAAGAGTTTAAAGCCCTCACTGAAAATGTCTCCGGAAAGAAAATAAAAACCTTAAGGACAGACAATGGAAAAGAATATACCTCTGAGATCTTTAAAGAATTCTGCATGAGTGCCGGAATTAAGAGGGAATTCACTATCGCCTACAACCCTCAACAGAATGGGGTTGCTGAGAGGAAAAATAGAACCATTGTAGAAGCTGCTAAAGCAATGTTGCTAGACCAAAACATTGAAACATCTTTCTGGGCAGAAGCCTCTAGGACTGCTGTCTATATCCAAAATAGATGTTCTCATTCTCATCTTAATAACAAAACTCCTGAAGAAGCCTTTACCGGCATAAAACTTGACATTAGCCATCTTAGGATTTTTGGCTGTCCTATCTATATTCATGTACCCAAAGAGAAGAGATCCAAACTAGAACCTTCTGGAAAGAAGGGAGTATTTGTGGGTTATAGTGAAACCTCCAAAGCTTACAAAATATTCATACCCGAGCAGAAACAAATTGAGTTGAGCAGAGATGTCATCTTTGAAGAAGACATTCCATTCAAAAGGGCAAGAAGTACTAGTGAGACAAAAACCTATTTCCCTAGAGTACTTGAAATGGAACCTGCTCCTGAGATTCAGAGGGAGCATCCTGAGGAAATGCCACTTGAACCTCCTACCACTTCAAATGAGGACACAAATGACATTGGCAGAAAGAGACCACTTTGGGCAAGGAAGATGATCAAAGAAGCAGAGGATCATGCAACACCTAAAGGAACGTTCAGGGAGAGTAAAAGACCCAAACGGTTCTCTAGCTATGTTGCCTTAATGAACAACATCACAAACTCTGAACTTGCCAATGTTACAGAAGCCTTCAAACATCAAGCCTGGAAGGATGCAATGACAGAGGAATATCAGTCCATACTAAAGAATGATGTATGGGACATAGTGCCTAGACCAAAAGAGAAATCTGTTGTTTCTTCTAAATGGCTCTTCAAAATCAAGCATGCTGCTGATGGCAGTATAGAAAAACATAAAGCACGTTTTGTGGCTAGGGTTTTTTCTCAAAAGGAAGGCATTGATTACGAAGAAACATTTGCACCTGTTGCATGTTATACATCAGTGAGAGCAGTATTAGCCATTGCAATAGCTAAAGGCTGGAAGATCCATCAAATGGATGTGAAAACTGCCTTCATGAATGGAACCATTGAAGAGGAAGTCTATCTAGAATAGCCTGAAGGTTTTATGATACATAAATCTAACTCACATGTGTGCAGGCTGAAGAAAGCTCTCTATGGACTTAAACAGGCTCCCAGGGTCTGGTATGAAAGAATTGACAGCTATCTCTTGGGTTTAGGATTTTCCAAAAATGATGCTGACTCCAATCTCTACTTCAAGGTAATTAAAGGTGATATGCTTATAATTATTTTATATGTTGATGATCTGCTGATAACAGGAGAAGATCACCTCATTGCTCAAGTGAAACGGGATCTAATTTCTGAATTTGACATGAAAGACTTGGGTATTCTACACTACTTCCTCGGTTTGGAAGTATGGCAGAAATCAGAAGGTATCATACTAAACCAAGGGAAGTATACTATTGACATTCTGAAAAGATTTGGAATGTTGGACTGTAGACCGATGTCTACACCTATGGAAACCAACCTTCACAAATTGAAAGAAGTAGCAGCAAAATCCAAATGTGCAAATCCAACCCTTTATAGACAGATGATTGGATCCTTAATGTATCTGGTTAACACCAGACCTGATATTTGCTATGCAGTAAATGTTCTCAGCCAGTTCATGTGTGAACCCAAGGAAATTCACTTGATGGTTGTAAAACATATTTTTAGATATCTTCAAGGCACTATTGGATATGGTATTCTTTACAAGAATGATCCACTAGATCTACATGGGTACTCTGATTCAGATTGGGCTGGAAGTGTAATTGATCGAAAAAGCACATTAGGATGCTGCTTCAGTTTGGGATCGGCTATGATCTCTTGGATTTGTAGAAAACAATCTTCAGTTGCACAGAGCTCAATGAAAGCTAAATATATTGCAGCTTCTATGGGAGCAAGAGAAGCAGTGTGGCTTCGTAAATTGCTTGTGGGACTCTTTGGTGAGCCCTTGAATCCTACGATTATTCATTGTGATAATCAGAGTTGTATAAAACTCTCTGTGAATCTTGTCTTTCATGACAAATCTAAGCACATTGAGATCCCCTATCATTATGTAAGAGATATGGTGGAAAGGAAAGTGATTCAGTTGGAGTATATTAGTACAAATGATCAAACTGCAGACATTCTCACCAAGCCTCTCTCCTGGATCAAGGTAGAGCACTTCAGGAAGAAACTTGGTATGGTTGAAATGTAATTTGTTATTTATGTTTGAAATACAAATTGTTTTGAAATACAAGTTACCCACAGCTTTAGAGGTCTTCCCATGTTTCACGGAATTGTCGAATTTTATATTCAACAGGGTGCAAATTGAGGTGATAACACATCCATCAAAATTTCTCCTTTCAAAATTTCATTTTCATGCGCTGATAGCATCTTTTTCTTATCTTTTAAATGCATAGGGACAACAATTTGAATCTTCTATTATCACAACTTAGCAAGAAGCTATTGTTATCTTTGTTCAAGGTGATACATCACTTATTCTTTGTGTTCACTTTCTTTTCTATACTACACCTTGGGATGAAGGTGATAATGGCCAATGTTATATGCTTCCACATCTAGGTAGCTCCTTTGTGCATTGCAAGATATATCTCCATCACTTCCACCAATTATTATATTATCCATTTATATATAAACACCCTTTTCATTATAATCTTCTTCATAATCATCATAAGGAAGCTCATCAATTATGTTCACTAAGAGAAAAATGATGCATTCAAATGTTTCTATTTAGATTTTCAATAGCTCAAGGTGTGCCTGACATTTTTTAATTTCATCTTCACGTGATATGTTGGGAGAAGATGGATATGGGTCAACAATCTTTTGATATTTAGTGTGAAAATATTGCATACACACCTCAAGGATTTTATCCATAATTCTTCTACCAATAACCACATCATAACCATGTATATAGGCCTCATGGGAATCAACTACTACCAATATAACCAACACATCCTCTTTAAGGAAACATATCAACTTTCCTTGTTTAACATCATACTTATATGCCAAATTTGGAGAGGCAAGATGGTGACCATCAACGTATGTTAGCAAATCTTGATACTACATGTCATGACTATACAAGTACTCATCAACCATTTTATGCACCTTTCTCCTCCAACAATCACATCTATTGTTTGTGTCTTATAATTAGACCATTGTATTTTTTATGTCCCCAAATTATGCTAATTGATGAAAAGTAAACAAGTGTTAATCTTTTGGATCAATTAATAGATCATTTCTACTTGTTGTGCTAACTTGTGAAAATGAATATGTAGGTCTAAATGACATACCATAATTTTTTAGCTCACATGGAAGATGCCCTTGTGCACTAGTAGAAGCTATACCATCTTGCATGTAGTTCGACTATCTTCCTCTCTCCATCACAGTCTTTTGATCTACAAACTAATTATGGGTTTGACTGAAACATAGCTACCACTCTTCACTTGGAAGAGACAAATTTCATCCCAATAGCTAAAACCTCAAAGTACCATAAAGGTTTATTTCTTTGTTCTCTTTCTACATTAGTTTGTTGACATAAATTGATAGGCTACCAAACTTACTCCAAAAAACACATAGCTATAAATTTCTATTATTTGGGTTTTTAAAATAAAAATAAAAATTGTTTCCCTAGCAATAACAACATTCAATTAAGATCCAAAACCACTCCTACTAAATCCTAGAACACAATTTAACTTTCAAGGCTAGTGGTTGTCATCATGAAAGAAAAACCAAGGTTCATCCACAATTTATGGAAGCTAAAAGGCCAATTGATGAGAGTGGATAATCCTCCTACACTTCGAGCTCAACTTAGACTCAGGAGGGTGTTCCTAGAGGTATACCTTAACAAATTTTTAAACAAACAAAATGAACAACCAAAAATAACAAACAATGGTTATACTCAAATGAATACCTGATCCTAAATTTTGTCACCAAGACAAGTATAATTAGTTGCATAAGACCTCTATATAACTGATAAACATATGTAGCCATGATCCACTTAAGATGAATTCTTACAAGGATTATTTCAAATGTTTCCTTAGTTATAATGCAAAATCATGAATGCACATAACTTATTTCTATTCTTAAACTATTGATTAAGAATTTCAATTGTTTTCAAAGAATGAGGATGGCCAAATTCTTCCCAATCAATGCCTATTTGAGGGGATATAGAGTCATAATTAACAAAAGGGAAAACAAATAGTGAATAGAAACATATAAGAACTAATCTAGGCATACAATCTATCACATTATAAGTCTAACACACAAACATACTTAATTATCTAGAATTGAATTGCATAAATCCATATGTAAAAAACTGATTATTACAATGTTTGAAATATTTTTAAAATGTTGTCACATTTATCAAATGGTCACTACATTCACATAAGTGTGACAAGCAAGAAACTCAACAATAAGTTAAAACTCCCCTAAAGATATGCTAACGTTCTTGAAGACACACAATGTATAACACTCATAATAGTTGTATCCTTCAAGTGCTTCAAAACTTCATCCCCTTTTTGTAACTAGACATTACAATCCTAAAAAATCCCTACACCTCTTAAACTCTCTCAATGCGAATAAGGATAAGAATACAATATCAGCCTAGACAAAAAGATTTTTGCAATTTTTTTTGAAGAGAGTTCCAACAACGCATTTTTGTTACTCAAGTGGATATATATAAATAGAGATGAAAGTGCTAAAATGTAGCTTAAGTGTTAAACCAAAAGGTTGGTGTCTCTTCTGATAGAAGATGAAGGTAAGAGAATCTTGATCAATGTAAAATCAGAAAGCAAACTCTTCTCATTGGAGATGGAATTGGTAAAAGGTATGTCAATGACCTTTTTAAACTACTAGACATTACAATCCTAAAAAATCCCTACACCTCTCAAACTCTCTCAATGCGAATGAGGGTAAGAATACAACATCAACCTAGACAAAAAGATTTTTGCAATATTTTTTGAAGAGTTCCAACAACTTTTGTTACTCAAGTGGATATATATAAATAGAGATGAAAGTGCTAAAATATAGCTTAAGTGTTAAACCAAAAGGTTGGTGTCTCTTTTGATAAAAGATGACGTAAGAGAATCTTCATCAATGCAAAATCAGAAAACAAACTCTTCTCATTGGAGATGGAATTGGTAAAAGGTATGTCAAATGACCTTTTTAAACTACAATGTTGAAGTAATAGAGAGTCCATATCATCTCTTTTCTTTATTTTTGGAGTCTGATACAAAATGAATTGTGTAATTTTTCCACTATGTTTTTTATAGAAATCATTTTCGAAAAATGAGATTTGCATATCTATTCATTTCCTAAACCTTCAAAATCATAAGTTCTGTCTTTATCTATTCTGTAGCATTTGAGATCAACAATTGATGAACAACACACATGTTTCTTGTCGAAAATAAAAATTGTTCAATATCATTTCTGGATTTGATTGTGTTGAATTTAAGAAAATGATAGTAAAACTTAAAATGAGAGATAAATGCTGAAGGCTATCTCTTCTTGTGGCCGAAGGAAGTTGTAAAACTTATCTGTGTGTGCTTACCGTAAAATTTAAGGTAGCAAAAGATGATCTCTCTTTTCACGTTTCAGGGCTTGGAATAAAGAAAATGAGTTTGTTGAATTCTTCCTTTTCAGGTTCTTCAGGCAAGAAAATGGATCTTGTTCAAATATTTCTACCCTGTGTCCTGTCGAAACCATTTTAGAAAACATGACATTGCATGTCTTCTTTGGTTGGAGTTAAATTTTTGATGTAACAAAGACGAGCTCTCTAAAACTTTGAGGTTTGAGGTAACAGCTGAATTTTGTTTCTGTTTTACTGGAAGATGAATTAAGTGATGGAAATGAGTTTTCATGGAAATCTTTCCTACTTTATTTTCTGCTGAAGCCGTCTTCAGAACAGAGATTTACAAGCCTATGTTATTGAAGATCCTTCGTTATGGAGTGCAAGAATAATTTATTCTTTTGGCCTAGTTCGTATCAATTCCACAAACCCTGTTTTTACACTCAGCAAGAACTGATAAAACTGAACTATTTTTCATCAACCAAACTAGCCAAAAGACAGACACCAGGTGGCTTTTTATCTTTCTTATTCTTAGATTTGCTACTCTGCTTCTAAGAATATGTTTATGCAGGATCCAACTATCTTTCCTCTCATTCGAAAAGAAAAATATGCGATCCTTTATATTTTATTTGATAAATCACATGCATTTTTGATAGAACAGAGTTCTTGTCAAATGTAGAATGTTGTAATGAGAAAACAGCGATCCAGAAATTTCATTGCTGAAACTAATTCCAACAGCTTTGTCACGATGCCCTGCGATCCAGGGCAAATTCAGTGATAACTTTTTTTATTAAAGGCTTCAAGATTTCCTCAATCCATAAAGTAAAGAGAGTAGCGTTCACGAAATTTTTCCGAAATAAACATTTCGAAACCCAATTTTGTTCTCCTGTACATGGGGGAATTGGAACGGATCCATTTACAATTCGCGGCTACCATAGCTGTACATGGTTAAGAGGAAAAACTACACATTTTCTCTTCTTCTTACCTCTCATTGTTTCAGAAATCCCCTCTGATTGGGGGGGGGGGGGATTTCCAACTCACTTAAGCACTGGAGCAAAAGCATTCAACCCATTCATATATGAGCGCACCTCCTTGGCGATCATTTCCCGCATAACAGACAATGCCCCGCCGCCAAAATCGGAGCTCGCGCCAACGCCGGCAGAGGACTGAAACATCAAAGGCAGCGCTTGCGTGACTGCCATTTTAACGGCAGCGGACATCATAGATATGGCATCCTCTGCTTTCAAGTAGTCGCCGCTCAATGGAACAGACGGCTGTTGATTTGCCTGCAATATAACAGGCGAAGGGCTACAGTTCTGTTCCTGACATTCTCCGCCGTTGTTCTCGCTGGAAGAGGTGCTTCCGGGCAGCGACAGGCTGAGCAAGGTCGGCGGATCGGAACTGCAAAGTACTGAAGGCGAACCTGAAGATGGGCTCCAAGGGGAAGAAGCATCTTCAGGGGTTTTCTGAGACTCGTAGCTTTTGAACGCAGATTGCCGGTGGAGACTCGATCCCGCGCTGGTTGAGCCCGGAAAACTAACATGGAGATTAAAATCACTAGAATTATCAGAACCTGATGGGGATTGGATGAGATTGAGCCTTTTGAGCCCCCGAGATTCGACCTCGTAATCTCCCTCACTGAAAATGCCGCTTCGCTTCCTGCCGAGATTATGACTCTGTTGTTGAAGGGAGCGGCGGCGGAGGGTGGAATTCCAATGGTTTTTGATAGCGTTGTCGGTGCGGCCTGGGAGGAGGCGCGCGATGGTGGCCCACTTGTTGCCGTGGCGGAGATGGGCTTCGATGATAGCGGTGTCCTCCGCAGCGGAGAAGGGGCGGTGCTCCACCTGAGGGCAGAGCTGGTTGCACCACCGCAGCCTGCACGATTTTCCCGACCGCCCTACAATCTTCTTGCTTATCATCGACCAGTTGCGCGCGCCATATTTCTCCACCAGACCCTGCAACGCTCGATCCTCCTCGGGGCTCCACGGACCTTTAATCCGCTCTGCCGCAGCTGCAGCTCTGCCTTCGTCCTCCATTTTTACAAAACTGAGAATTCTTACGGACAATATTGAGAAATACCGCGATTTGGACTGGAACTTGGCTGCGGAAATCAATGGCAGTTTTGAATCGTGTGGTTTGAGTTTTGATCGCATCGCGTACATGAGCAATTTATAGCTGTGTCTGAGCTCAGCTGTCACGGAAAACCACTTGGTTAGGCGGGTTAATCGAAACAGCTGTTGTAAACCGTCTCGAACTTTTTTATTCTAGTTCTAGTTTCTGTTGGGGGGCTTCCATCTTGAGAACATTAAAGGTATAAGAGGTTCCTTACTGTGTACACGTGTAGCAAATTTCTAACGGATAAACTGCTCGGAACCAACGCCGTTAGTGTAGTTGAGCTGGCCGACGGATTATTTAGCAGCTGTCCAGCCTTCTCTCGACCAATTTAAAGGATTATTAGAACCTTTAGGGTTATACTCCCATGATAATATCGTTTAATTATAATTATTTTTAATATTAATATTTTTAGATTATCTATTTGATTTTATTATTTTGGTCAAGCAACCCAACAATCCTTATCTTGGGTACCTGAGGCGAGCTAGGGCGAGACTAGTCCCTTGCGGGTAAGATCCCCCACCCGCAAGAAGTCCCACCTCTTAAACTCGGGAGAAGAGTCGAACCCGAGACCAATGGGGAGCAAACCCACTGCCCAAGCCAACTCTACTACCCGTTCGGGCTATTATCTATTTGATTTTTATTAAGATGAGGAAGAATAATTTTCTAAAATGTGTAATTGAAAAAGAAATGTCAATGTTCTTTTATCATTTTCTTTTTCAAAAGATTTTTTATAAAAAATGTATTGTTGCCATTCACTTTGGATTCACATTGATTCCATTGCGTTTTATGTAATGATTTTTTTTTAAAAGTTGGTACATAGCTTGAATTCACATTGATTCAATTTGACTCATGTTTAGGAACTAGGTCTAGCACTCAATTTTTAAATTTTCCACTTGAGTTTAATTCATTAATTTGCGAGATTGACCTAGGTGGTTTCTACAATCTGTACAAATTAATTCTAAAATTGTAAAATATCAAATTGAATTATTAGGCCCACTTCTTTCTTTCCTTTTATTTGTTGTGTGTTGACTTGAAGCATGAAATATTTCACTTGTTGTCTTTGGGGTTGTATTTAAGAGCCAACCCTAATTCATATGAATATTTTAAATCTAGTGCATTGAAAGAAAACATCTTGCACGCATTAATGAGCATCAAAATATGTTACTAACAACATAGCATCAATATTCTAGAGCGCATTCCATGATTGTCTAGTGTCTACAATCTTTGTACAATCATTAAATTGGTATCCTAAGAGTTTGGCAAAAGAGAGAAATATTCTTGGTTTAGCACACTCTTCTATCCACACTGCCATTTTTATGCAGTTTTATACATTAAGGTGTAGATTTTAGATATAAAATTCAAAGTTCATATCTTAAGGTGTAATTTATAGAAATGAACCAAAACTTTTAGTTTAAAATTCAAAATGTAGGATCAACCTAACCTTCGAAATAGTTGTTATGTGTTGTCTTAAAGCTTGAAGCATTTCACTTGCCACCTTTGGATTTGTTTTTAAGGACTACTCCTAGAGATCATTGACTATCTTTACACATAATTGCATCATACTTTAAGGTGTATTAATTTAGAGGATTCATTACTACATCATCATCCAAGACATCTCCTACATGTTTTCATGTTGTCTTCAGTCATTTCCAAAATCTATTTTCACAATATCCTAAAAATTTGACCATGGGGAGACATATTCCCTACCATCGACAAACTCACAACCTCACACAACCAAGTTCTTACACGGAAAAATATAAGCATCAAGGTGAGTTGAGCATGAACATAAAAATGTAAAGATCGAGTCCATATAGGTAGATTAGTTATGAAGTTGCTTAGTTCAAATCCATAATTATACACTTAATCTCATAGGCATAGAAGTGACCCACAATGGAAAATAATGATATTTTATCTATCTTGATGCATTCATTTGCTCATTCTTGATTTTTTTGCATATTGACAAATCACTTATACCCATATGTTATAATATATCTACAAAAGATTTCTAGCTAAGTATCAATTATATATTATGCCATGACACTCACATGTTTCCATATCATTATCATGCTTACACCCCCTATTCACATGCATTACATATTTATGATTCTTATCATGTTCTTATC
Source organism: Sequoiadendron giganteum (assembly GCA_007115665.2). NCBI lineage: Eukaryota > Viridiplantae > Streptophyta > Pinopsida > Cupressales > Cupressaceae > Sequoiadendron > Sequoiadendron giganteum. Next base: position 978,994,514 of record CM021100.1, on the reverse strand, counting down.
TTATGATTACATCTTTATGTTCCTTATCATCTCATGTATCTTATGTCAGTATACCTTAGGCTAACATGATCATATCTAGTTTACAAAGTTATCTTATTGATTGTCTAGATTAGAGACAACCATGGGGGCATTATGCCTTCCCCGTGATATTTGTGCTAACACAATTACATCTTATTCAATTATTTTATCGCTTTCACTTTTTATAATTATCATGTTTATTTTCCCCTCTACTCCCATTTCTTGCATTAGTTGGATGCAACCAATTGGAGGGCATATATCATCACTAACACTCTTAATAGTTGATATTTCAAATAGTAGCATGTGCTAAACATAAACTTATCACCATATTAAGACAAAAAATTATTGCAATACATCACCCCATTGTGTGGAATTATATCACATTGTCGCATTGCACAAACTCTTATCACATTGCCTCAAAGCACATATGGTTATTACATTGTCACGTGTCACATGGTTGCATGTGTAGACCTTATCACATTCCCATATTGCATAAAAAATTTCATACCTTTCTAAATAGGCAAAATTTTAATCCTTTTGTCTTCTTTCTCATTTTTTATAGATAATTAAAGTAACCTATAGTTTATGCTTATTTTGATGATATGATAAACACTACTCATTGCACATGTTTAATTATTTTACAAGTTTTATGGAGTGTTCATTCTAAGGACACTACAAGAAGAAGAATTTTATCCTTTTTGAAGAAGCCCTAGTATCCTTTTACAAGTGAATATTTACTTTTCATGTTGGATGAGAATGCTCATGTACTTTGAAATCCATGATCATGTTAGATTCACACACACATCCCATACCTATTCATGTTTATTTCTCCTCATTCATAATTCCAAGATATTCATTCCCCACCTCAAATTAATTAGTTTATACTTACACATCAATAACATGGGCCAAAAATCAAGACATTCAATTTGAATTTAAACTTTCCCACTCCCTTTGACAAGTTGTTGTAATTAATGATATCAAATTTCCAAAATCCATATTGTATATTTGAGTGCAATTCTGGATTTGATTTGATTTTGTAAGCCAGCTTAAAACACATTTCACCTAAAAATTTCTATGTCATTGTATATAAAGGCATTCATTCTCATTTAAAATCATGAAGGAGGAGAATGCAAGATTATAAACAAGAATAGTTAGAGCACACTTCAATTATAAAAAAGACAATAAAGGAATCAAATATGCATTGTCATATAGGCCATCTACATGTTTGTCAATGTTGTCTTTGATCTTTCTCGTCACCATTACTCTAGTCCACCATGAAATTTGACCAAGGAGAATTCATTTACCTCTTGAGTTGCCAAGCTCCTCATTAATGTCTCTAAACACCACCTTAACAAATTTAGATGTTTTGAAGGCAAGGGCAAGAAAATCTTCTGACACGCTATTTGTTAAATTAATATTGCCTGATCAACAACAATTTTGTTTCATCAAATCAAATTTGTGATAATTGGAATTGAATTTACAGAGTTTCAAATTGATCTACTTCATTTTTATGACAATTCTAACGCTAGACATTCATAAACAATAAGAGATAGCAGATTTCCATAATCCATAGAGAATGTTGCAAATTGTTTCTCGATTTCGATTGTGTAAGTGTTTTTTGTTTTTGTTTTCGTTCTATTGTTTCTAGATTTCGATTGTGTAAGTTTTCTCTCCTTTAGCTCTCTATTTCATCCCCATGATGGATCATAAAGTGTGATCCGAAACGTTGATGCAAAAAAAAACTTACACAATCAAAATCCATAAACCATTTGCAACATTCATAAACAATACTTTTCTATCATCAATTCTAGAACTCAATAAATCTAATCTCCTATTCATCATATTTAATTTAATACTATATATATGGAAAGCTTTTGTTTTCTTTACAGAGACGGGATAATGAGCAGATTCTTTTTGACTGTGGAAAGTAATACAACACGATGGAAACAAGAAAAAGAAAAAGAAAACAGTTTGAGGTATTGTTGACAGGCGTACATGATAAAGCCCTAGAAGGGGAACATAAGAGGGGGTGGAGGTGAGTCAGCCGACCGAACAAACAGAAACAGTCCCCATTGTAGGCGGGGGAGGGCAGTTACGAATCACGATAAAGAGTATAATATAATATAATATAATAGTTAATAGGTATTCCACTGGGTGGAGAATCATTTCCTTTAAGGGTGAAATGAATTTGCTATCTTTACGGGAAGCTGTGCCACAGAAGCTTCCGACACCTCCACGCAAGTAATAACCGTCAAGTATTCTTCCCGTGTTGATTAGCCACGTGTCTCATTACAGCCTGGAGGAATATCATGTTTAAGATTTTGCTGACGTACTATCGACCAACGTGGCAGTCTGACGAAAGCAGGCAATCAATCTGTCCTAACTGGGTACATTTTTCTATGTGCAGAAAAGAGTTTCGATAGGGACTCGAAATTGACGGCCTGTAGCCTGTTTTCTGTATTTTTAGCGGAAAAATACGTTACACTTTTCAAATTGCCTATCTTCTTATCGTGATTTTAACCGTTGCACGTGCACCTGTTAAATTACTGTAATTTGGATAGGTATTTGAGTAGTTGTCTTCAAGGTTTTTTTGGCATCAAGTTTTATAGTTATAATTTTAAAATCTCAATTATATTAAATAAATTATTTAGTACTATTGTACAAGCCTTATAAATAGTAAGTTGATTATTGTTATTAATATTAAATAGTAGGGCTGGCTATTTGACAATTTTGGGAAGTAGTAGATGAGAATTTTAACTTAAAATTATTTATTTTTGAAAAAAATATTATTAGTGTTTTGATTATCTTGTTCATATATAAAAGTAGTAAATAGATTTTTTGTTTTGAGAAGAAAAATAAAGTGTGTTTGATTGTAAAATTGAGTGCATGTTAAGAGTACCCAGGGGAAATGATCTAATAGATGAGTACATACCAATAATCATTATGATGTCTGAGATAAATATATTAATAGAATTAGCACTTGAGAAATAATTGTTGGCAGATGGTCAATGCTCCTCTCAAAGCACTGTCTACGCAGGTGACAATTTGCACCGGCCCATCGATGGACATCCGATGCCCTGCCATGCCTGACATACCTACTGCTAACTGTCAATGATTAGCTCGTACCCACCAGTCTTGCCGTCCTGCTGTTGTCCCATCACCTCCAAGTTCGACACTCTCCACTTTGCAATCATAGTCGTTCTTTCGTACAGTCCATCATTTCATCAGTGGAATTATAGTTAATTTCAAATTTTTATTTGTGTATTTAAATTCAAATTTTTGTTTGGAATGATAAGACATTTGTTTATCTGAAATTTTAAAAAATGCGAATAAATACATTTTTTAATTTCAGATAAACAAATGTCTTATCATTCCAAACAAAAATTATCATTTAAATACACAAATAAAAATTTGAATTTAAATACACAAATAAAAGTTTGAAATTAACTATAATTCCATTAATGAAATGATGGACTGTATGAAAGAACGACTATGATTGCAGAGTGGAGAGTGCCAGACTTGGAGGTGATGGGACAACTGTAGCAGGACGACAAGACTGGTGGGTACGGGCTAATCATTGACAGTTAGCAGCAGGTATGTCAGGCATGGCAGGGCATCGGGTGTCCATCGACGGGCCGATGCAAATTGTCACCTGCGTAGACAGTGCCTCCTCTAAATGCTCCCCTCGGGATTTGTGACATGGACTAACTGTCTCCCTTGGATCCATTAACTCTAGTAGTTGTATCGAGCATTATCAGGTTGATCTTTTGGTGCAACGAAAATTATGGGCCAAAAAGTGGTATTAGAGCCAAAGGTGTTGGGTTCGAATCCCCCCGGGTAATGCTAAGGGGGAGTTTGTTGGCAGATGGTCAGTGCTCCCCTCGGGATCTATGACATGGACTAATTGCCTCCCGTGGATCTGTTAACTCTGGCAGTTGTATCGAGCATTATCAGGTCGATCTTTTGGTGCAACGACAACTGTGGGCCAACAATAATGTACTAGTAAAATATTAATAAGTAATGAATGTATGTGCACATATACATGTGTAACTATACTGTTCACAAGTCACATTAAATAAATAATCAATCATATGGTGACACATAAGGCAATAGGTAATACATGTTTTGGAGCATATGTTTTTGTCTAGTTTTTTGTGGGGGACGTAGTTGATTAAGCTACATTGTTGATACCCAAAACCCTAAATAATGTTTTTAAACTCTTAATTCAAATATAAAGATATGTTAATTTTTTTGGTGAAAACCCAATGTATCATTTAGGAGCTTCATGTGCACAAAGTTAGGGTGTATGGGCACTAGGTCCTCTCCCCTAAATAGCAAACTATTCTTAGACTTTAATATTTATTTTGAGAGATTTGTTTTTTCTCGAGGTTAACAAATCTTACTAGGTAAGGCCACAAATGAGAGATTTTATTCCTTTTGTTAATGAGACTCAAACACATCATCTTAGATGTCCAAACTATGACAACTAGCTATCACATCATGCATCCATACATGAAGAAAATAACAATTGATTCTAATGCATAAAGGAGTGTCTAAAACATCTCTAATAAAGAAGAACGAAAAAAAGAAAAGGAAATGGAATATTTAATGATGAACAAGTATTCTAGGATTTGAAGGCAACATGCGTTACCTTATAGATTTGAATTGTGTTTTTTTGGATATGTGCTCTCTTGCAATTTTCATAATCTATTGTCTATAAGTGTAAATTGAGAGTTTTAGATTACTGGAACATGAAGGCTTCAATTTGAATGTTCTTTTTTGAAATTGGACTGCTTCACAAATAAATAAAGCTAAGGTCTTCATACTAGATGAAGACCCTTAATAATTCACAAAATTCTCTAATAAACAAGTGTTTGGTATGCTTGTGATGATGTAATCCAACAATACAATCAAGATGCTTAATAATGGTACTATGATAATGTGTAAATAGATTAGAACATACAACATAAATACGCCATTTTAAATGAATAATAAATATCTTTAACTATAACAACATAACACACAAATTCAAACAAATATATATTAAATTGACTCATAATAAATAACAAATAATATTCCATTCAAATTTTAAATTGTAAAAATCTAAAATTCAAATTTACACACTTAAAAATAACTTAAATCAATTTTACATTTATAATTCAAAACTAAAATACTAAATTAAAAAACCAATGATCAAAACTAATTCTGAAAGATAAATAAATATTAACAAAAGTAAGTGATAAAAAAATGCCACTTGTAACTAATGATCAAAACAAGTGATAAAAAAAATGCCACTTGTAAACTTTTGTTTTCAATAAATAATTAAAATTGAGAGCCCATTATTAAAAATGCAACCTATAACTTGAACCTAGACTAACATTGAGAAAGTTCTAGGCTTTAGTACCAGACCTAACCCACATGGCCTAATAATGAAAAGTGGGGCAAACACAATAAAGGAAAATTAAAGATATAAAATTCAATGGCTTTGACTAAGATGTGACAGGTGACAGACGTTTTGCTTCGATTTAAATACATTTTTCCATATCGGTGCTGCCACGTGGCAAGACGAGGGGTGTCAATAGAAAGAATCTTTTTATTCACACGTTTATAATATGGTGGAGTGTGGAGTTCCACTAATAAAATTCAGTCCTTTTCTGTTGGAGGGTACTATCTGGTACAACCTTGTCCTTCACGTCGTGGCTTACAGCCTGGCGGATTAAATTTTTCTATTGATTTATTTTATTTAAACAATCATGCAAGGACGGAAATTTCAGACTCCGTGGTCCCTTTTAATTTTACTGACAAGACCGTATGATATTTTTTCATAATACACTTTTAAAATAGATTGCCGTATCACTTAATCTAGTGTTATAAATTTATCTTATTAATATGTAATTTTTTTAAAAGTTTTATATCAAAATGTAGAATCTTTTGGGTTTTTTTAAATATTAGAATAATAGGAAGTGAAGCATTTATTAGATTTGTTCAAATTGTTACAACATGTTTGAATATCTAGATGATAATAAATAGTGGAAGGGATACTAAATATTGATTGATTTTGTTGTCTATTTTTTTTCTAAGAAGTAAAAAAGCTTCAATTTTTTTATCAATATTCAATAAGTTATTAGACTAACAAATTTGGAATACATTGTTAAAATGAAATTCATGCATTTGATTGGTTAACAAGAATCAAAACATATTTGTTGAATTATTGCTTTTAAATTAGTCAATACACATGCATATGTTACCTTAATTTGTTGGAAGACCTACCTTTGATTTCTTGAAGTAGTTAAGATGCAAAATGGTGTTGTTGTGACTTAGATTGAAGTCAACTTGCACTTGTAAATTGTTGAAAAACAAGATAAAAGTTTATAGTGAAAATATGTAGATAATTTTATGCATCCAAATAAACTAATAGCAATAAATCATAGATGAAAATAGATTACAATATAAATGCAAACCACAACTCAAGAATTATGTGGAAAAACCCTTGGAGGAAAAAACTCCACACCCAAAGAGATGCAAAATTTGTATTAATCCTTCAAATGGGTTACATCAATACAACTTCTCTCTCAAAGTCATTGCAACAGTTCATGGCTTCAACAACCTGTAAAATAACTTGTTTTTCTTTTAACTCAAGCACTAAATATATAGACATAAGAGAAAACAAAAAAGATGAATGGTTTCTAAAACCATTTAGACATAAATCACAAAAATAAGAAAAAACTTCTTCTAACTTTTGATTTTATCTGTTTTCTAATAATGTGCTCATGCAAACCCAAAAATCTTCCTTATCTTCTTCAAGCTCACATTTAACATCCCCTTTTTCACGCTCTTTCTAATTTGACAACTAAAAAATCACTTTGCAAGTTGTAAAAGATAAATACAAATTGTCAATTAATAATTAAATACAAAGAAAGGTTGAGGCATTTACTCAACACAAATTATGCATTTTAGATTCTATGATGAGGTTCTTTTTCACATATGAACATATATCATAATATTATTTTATTTCAATATAATTTGATAACATACACTATTATAAAAGACATGGATATATACTTGTCTTTCAAAAAGCATTATAATCTCAATACAACATATATTCATGAGTGTTTACATTCCTAAAAGTTTGCATCAATACTATTTGCTTATGCTATCACAAATGATCTATTCCAAACAACTTGGAGAACCAATAGCTATGATGCTCATCTCACTAATAATAAAAATGCATAACCACATTTACCACAAACTAGACCACAATCTTCAAACACTTTAGGCAAATATTTAACATATCATCCTTGTCAATAACTCATTTTGAATATTTGTTTCCAAAGGTTTTCTTTAAAAGCATGTACATGTCTAGTATGTTATATTGCCCTCCAAAACCTAGTCATGGTTCCCCTAAAATAATCCACAAATTAAAAATTATAAGTCTACAATAATCAACCAAAATGGAAGCCTACTAAAATGTCATCATATGAAACACAACTAAAAAGCCTACCTAAAGTTATTGTAAAAATAATTTAATAAAATATAACACAATTTATAATTTTATGGAAAAAAATTACTTTTCACAACTATTCATCATTTAGAATCCCATTTTATTGATAATGAATACATTGAATTTAAATGATGGAACTTTAAAACAAGCTCTAGATAATCAAAACTATCATGGTCTCCCTTTCGAACTTTGTGACAGTGACCCCTTAGACATTTATGATGATTGATTTATTGATTTACAATATTATTTCATGTATAGTTGATATGATTTGCAATAATTTGATCTTACAAGTTTGGGACCAATAAATTTCTATACATTTGATTGTTAAAATTGTTTGATTTTTGTCATATTTCAAATTTAATAACATTTTGTTTCCAAATTCCATGATAGATTGTAATCAAGATGTTTAAAAATAATTGTGTGCATGTTTTTACATCAAAACATGCACATAACTATTTTTAAACATCTTGATTACAATATTTCAAATTTATCAAATTGGTTTATGATTTTATGATAATGATGGCACTAATTTAAGCTCATTATAATGGGATATTAATTCTCTTAAGAGATGCTATACATCTATAAATTAGGTAATAAGATAGCTTTTAAAATGATAATGATAATAGGGGTTGGGGCCCTAGCTCGGTTGGCTAAATTTTTCCTGTTGTAGGAGGTTGGTCACGAGGTCTATTCTCCCCCACCCTCGTGGTACCAGAGGGCGTGTCGCGCCAGCGCCGCTAGTCACGTTAAAAAGTTTACCAAACACACTGCAGTTTATAGGGGGTTGTGCTACCCGATTCCTGCAGTCTAATAAAATAAAAATGATAATGATAATGATATTGTTATAATATATACAATTTGACTATGGAAATAGCCATCCAAGATCAATTTATTCTATCAAAGAATATAATGATGATTGATTGCTCAAATAAGAGTCGCAAGTGGGTATACATAGGAGCACCACTAGAGATGCCAATCTACAATTGATGTTAGATAATAGGGGATGCAATCACATGCGTGAAACACTTCACCAAAATATAAAATTTATGTAATAAAAATACAACCTACCTAGGTAAATACTTACCTAAGCAATCTTATCCTATCCTAGGTGCATAATATGCAATAAAGTAATTAAAAAAAATGAAAAAAAAATCAATGCACCAACACCCTAATAAGTTTAGCTTATGTGGGTATGAAATATGGATAATGGGTCCTCATAAATGTGTAGCTATGTTAGGTACCCATGTATAAATTATGTGCCTCAAGGAGCCAGGATGAATGAAACCTCATATGAGAGAAATCTCCCCTAGAAAACTCCCCTTAAGAAGTAGTTTCATACACCAATAATAGATGCTCAACACTAAATGCTAAAGACAATCCATTATCACCAAACAATATTCCCCCCTTGAAAAGAAACAAACACAAAGGAGTACTCATGATATATTCCCATTTTAAAAAGGAATATGAGAGACGAAATATAAGAATGTATGATGTTTCCAAAATATGTGTAGGTGTTACCATGTTAGTATTGAGAGGTGTTATAATTAAATCAAGAGTCCTAGGACTAATTGAAGAAAATGACAATCCAAAAACTTGTGGAAATAGTTGTTGAACAAGATCCAAAAACAAAGTGACAATAACAATGACATAACTATCATCAAAGAGGATATGAATGTCCACAAGGATGCCCTCCAAGTTTGCAAGAAGGGACTCACAAAAAAAAGTTGTAAGATATATCAAGTACTTATGATCGAGTAGTTGTATTTGGAAGATGATGAATATGATATTGTGGAAAGGAATCAATGGAATCCATGGATGAAGAAATATTAGGCTCATCATAAGAAATAGGAGATGGAATTCCAATTCATGTCTTGAGAAACTTAGTCAATGAAATAACTGAAGGTTCAAATGACCATATTGTATCTCCTCAAAAGTGTCCATACTAGATGTATAGGTTTGGACATCAATCAAAGGAGCTTTAAGTGCAAAATATTAGAAGACATACAATCTAGACCAATAATTTTTCATCAACAATTTTTCTTTTTCCTGTTCCACTGCTGATGCCAAAAAATGACAAGGTAACAACCCTTTGTGAGAAACTCAGTTAAAGGGTGGGCCTATTGCGCTAAACTGAGTAACCTCCGGATTTTAAAGAAGCCAACTTCTTCTATAACTAGGGTTTTGAATGGGAAAAAGAAGAAAATATAAAATAAAATATCTGACTAGGGTGATGCGCCGAAATCTAGATGTAAAGCACGATAGACCTATCTTGTAGATGCAGTCTAAGGGTCTGTTAAGCGATCTGTTATGTCCCGAAATAACAAGCATTAAAGAGAAATACCTGGATAATTCATTTCATGACATAAAATGATTTGCACAGAGATTTACTAAACAAAAATATCGTCAAAGACATGTTTCTAAATCAACATTCTATTCAAATCATTGAAGTTGCAAATAAACTATTCAAAAACAACACAGTATAATGTTATCAATAGTTAAGAAAGAAAAGGCCAAATTACAAGGGCACAGTCTGTGAGTCTTTACAGTTATCTAAAAAAACAAAGGCCTGGTGTCTTCCTAATTCTTTTGTAGATATTTTGAACTAACAACAAAAAACCCCCTTTTTCTCTTTATCAAAAGAAGAAGTAGTATATATAGCCAGGGGCATCCACCGCTTGAAGGACTGTAACATAAAAGATCTCATATCATGAATAATGATGCTTGCAACAATGATTCATCACAGTCGTTGTAACAAAAATATTCTCAAGCATGAACCTAGTCATTCACGAGCCAGATGCATTCTCTGCAAATGATGGCAGTGGTCCTGGCTTACCCTGTGCTAACAAGTGTCACCTCCCAGCTAAGGCAGTTAAAACACGCGGTAGAGTATGGCAGCTTGGCGTTCGCACCACTCCTCCCTTTCCTCTAGTTGCACTGAAGGGACACTTGGCGGTATTTCATTCTCCCCATCCTTTGATGAGAGCTTGTGATGAGAAGACATTTGGCAACGCTCTTGTTATCGACACCGCTTGAGGGGCCCGCCAAAGTTTGCACGAGTTAAGGTTGTGTGGCATGCGGTCAGGAGCCGAAAGAGAGTTATATGAAAGCATGCCAAACTCACCCAATCTATTGACACGTGGGGGCAGGATGGGGCTCAGAAGAGAAGGGAAGGGAAGCTCCCCTTCGATAAGCACTTAGGTGACATGCGTCAGCAATGAGCCGAGATCGTCGAAAAACTAATAGGGAGGCCTTAAAAAATCATCGGGCACGGTCAAAAGTCGGGCAAAACATCAAGAAAAACTCGAAGGGAGCATGGGGTTATAATAAATATCCACAACTTTTGGTGACTATCAGGGGCGTTTCGCCTGTGGAATGACGAATCCAAAAATATATGGATTTGTGACCAGAGCTTTATTCATTGTGCATTAGAGTCAGAGCCTAGAAAGGGCGATCTGCAAGGGCAGTCAGTCGGCCTTAGAAGGCGTTGATATGGCGCGCAAGATCTCGTGTGCCTCGTGCAGATCGATTACTTCTTTAAAGGGCAACACCGTAGATATTCCAAACCTGACCTTGAGCTGAAAAAGTAGTCATGCAATTTGATGAGTTACACCCTCAATGTACTTAGTGGTAGGAGGTTGGCTGAAACTCTGAAAAAATGATAAATCCTACTTTTTCTCCTCAATTTTGGCTGCAATTTTCTCCGCGGTAGCCACCGATTCATCAGGAAGGAACAAAGAGGGTAAGCCCATCTGGGTTAGTTGAGAAAGCCTTGCCCGAACGTTGTCCATAGTTCACCCCAATGTAGTCGAGCATCGTTGAGCATGAAGGGTGGCCTCTTGGAAGCGAATAAACTCCTTCGTGACCCCAATGGTTGACCTTCGATTCTCGATTCCTGCCCGTTCCAACTCCTCGCTTGGCACAGTGTATAGCTTGCCTAGCAACCTTTTTGCTTCAAGAACCTTTTTCCCTATGAATTGTGGGAACTATTCCATTGTGTTGCGAACCTCTCTGCATAAATCTGTTGCCTCCCCCATGAATCAAAGTGTGGGATGGAGAGTTGGACATAAAGCCTTGACTCTCTCCTAATTGGAAGCATATAATTGTTGGGCTATTAAGCAGAGGTCTGACTGTGGAGCAAGATTTTGAACAATCTTCTTCAAGAGATTAATCTCTACATCCCTCATCCCAATCTCTTGCATTAGCCCTATAATTTATTTTGCGATAAAGGTGATTTTCTCTTGTAGGTCTCTCTGTGCGGCTAGGCGCCTTTCCTCAGCTTGGTTTTGGGTTGCAGACTCTTCCTCCAGGGAAAGCTTGAACTTTTGGAGATCTTCTTGAAATTTAGCCTGTGCGCTTGCTTGGTTTGCCTCCTTTTCTTGTACCACTTGCTCCAACTGAGCACATAGTTGTTGTAATTCTTCATTCTTTCATTGAACCTCTTCCTCTAACTGGGTCAACCTGTTTGATAATTCTTGGTTCCTTTGTCACAACTTAGCTATCCGATCAGACTCCTAGGATTGGAACTTCTCGAGCTCCCTTTGTAAACTAGCGTGCTCTGCCTACACATTTTGTGCGAGGCGCACCCTTTCTATTTCCCGTGCTTTGTCTTTGGCCAACAAGACTTCCAGTTATAGAAGAAGTCGACTTCTTTAAAATCCGGAGGTTACTCGGATTAGCATAATAGGTCCCCCCTTTAACCAAGTTTTCCACAAAGGGTTGTTACCTTGTCATTTTTTGGCATCAATAGTTTTTATTTTTCCTGGCACGCCCGGTGGGATAGCAAAATGTGCTTAAGCCTTAAGCAAGTATATGAGCCATCGACCTGTTACAAGATCCCAAACAATAAACAACCCTGGTTTGTTGGTACCATCACTAGGGTCAGTACCAACTAGAACCTGTCACAAAAACATCCTGATCCACCCACCAGCCATGTTGTCTATTGCCAACCAAAATTTTGTGGCAAGGGACACTGGAAGTCCTCTTAGGACACCTGTAGTGCCTATCGTTTGGGTCCCCATCCCGGTCTCTGCTCTCAAATCTATTCCTAAGTTCACCAGAGATGGCTCAAGAACACCATTTGAACATTTGCAAGATGTGGCGGATGTATATTTCGTACACAAAGTTACAGACTAGAACATAGCACTGAGGTTGCTCACAACTTCTTTAAGATGAAAAGCATCGGAGTGGTATCGCACTCTGTCGACTAACTCTATCGACACTTGGGATTAGGTTGGGGATCCTTTTTATGAAAGATTCTCGAACGACGAAGATAGGTCTTCCCATTATCACCAGCTAGAGATCATCAAGCATGCTCCATATGAGGCCCTAACCGACTTCAATACTCGGTTCCACATAACTTGGAAAATAATTCAAGCTGCAATCTGCCCACCACCTGATATGGCATTCATGTTTTACCTACAGTCCATCAACACCAATATCTCAATGATGATCTAGTCACTTGGTGGAACCACTCTACCAGATGCATATAGCGTCGCAATTAAAGAAGAAAACAATTTGATTGACGCTGGGAAGTTGCCGCCTCGACCCATCATGCCTATATTCCTTGAAATACCAGCTTCCACCTAGGCAACACCACCTACAACACCAACTGCTCCTCAATCTATGTACACATATGCAAGCGCACGACAAAACGTCGTGCTTGGTTCCTCAAAGAATGAGACGAGCGACATAAAGGAAATGTTGCGGGCTATGGCCAACGAGATAACTATCATCAAGCACAACCAAGCCACTCCTCCAAATATGACCTATCAAAATTATTAGGGTGGAAGGAACTCTTACCAACAAAACTAATTCACAAGAGGCGCTCACCCAAATCCTTACGCGCAAACGATAAGTCAAATATTATGGGGTACCCACTCCATTGTTGAACGCCAGCCTAAGTTCTAACAAAGAACTATCTGTGGTGAAAAATAATTTGATCGATGATGGCAACTCTTGGTGCTTCCCTTGCAACGATTCACATATGCCCCAAAATTGCTCGCACGACAATCTACAACAGAAAGTGGCAGAGCAACGCAACCAAGGCACAACGTCGGACCATGGGAGTTATGCATATACTTCTTCACAAATGGAAAACGCGGTACTCACCACTCAAATTCAAGGGATGTCTCTTGAACAAGAGATTGATATAGCTCACGACCACGCCCTCTTCTCATGGATGGAAGGAGAGGAAGTGGTGTTCATAGACGAAACACATACTTTAGAAACCTTGCAAGTACAGTTTGATTACAACACTCACTCCAAAGAGAGATTCATAGGCGAAATATTCATCCTGCAATTAGTCAGTTCACAGCCTAAAAGTGCTCTTGACCACGAACCTGGTGCCTCCGCAGCGGTACCACAATGTTCACCACAAAAGAAGATCACAACTACAAGAACTAAGGAGCAAAAGCATCCAGGTCTGCCACCATTCGACATAGTGGAACAATTGAAAAAATAATCCGCTAATGTTTCCTTGTGGGAAATCCTAGCCATTGTGGAACATAAGAAATTGCTACAAAGGGCTCTCCAAGAAGACCTGATCACATAACCAAAGGAGCAATCACTTCAAGGGAAGACTATTGAGCAGTCACCTTCGGCCAAATTTCTTGCAAATACTACGGAAGAGGCCTCTACTAGGGATCAAGAGGAAGAATCGACATTCAAAGTCGGTGAAGGAAAACCAAAACCGAGGCCTTTTTCTTAACCCTTATTGTGGGTAAGAAATTACTACATAATTCCATGATTGACTCTAGCTTCAACACCATAGTCATGCTCAGGAAAATAACTGAAGCCATTGGATTGAGATACGAACCTTTGACCAAAGGGGTCATGCGACTAGATGGGAATATGGTTAATACTGTGGGGATCATCAATGACCTCCCATTAACTCTATTTGCCTGCCCAAATATCACAGTCAAGCAGGATACCATGATCATCAATATTCCTCCAATATTCAGTCTGTGCTTGTCCAGGGAGTTCACCTCTAAACTAGGTGGATACCTTTCTTTAGATTGGTCACACCTAATTATAAGGACCAAACATGGATCCAAAATGAAGCTGGTGTCTGAACCTTTTTATTTTGAACATGTTGCAGATGAAGCTAAGACAGCCTTTGAGTCCACTCACACCTCTATCACTAGGGAGGAGATGTACTGCACTGAGCTTCTAGAAGATGAAGGAATCACCGAAGATCAGACTGATCAAAAGGAGGTTCTCTTGAGCGAGTTCATTGATAAAGACCCTTTGGGAAATTATCATGCCACTAGACTAGGAACTTATGTCATTTATGATGAAGATCAATCCATCCCAAAGGTGACACGAGAACTTGAAGGCGTTTTGACAACTAGACGATGGTCGCTAGATTTTGATGGTGCAAAGTGTAAAATCGGTGCAGAAGTTGAAGTATACTCGACCTCCCCAAGCGGCGATAAGACAATCAAACCTTTTCGATCCCAATTTTCCTGCTCCACCGACGAGGATGAATATGGAGGTGTTGCACTAGGTTTGAGCCTTGTAGAGAAAAAGGACATCAAGCAAATGAATTTGTTCGGGGTTTCAAACTAATCATCAATCAAGTTCGAAATATCAATACTGCAAAGGATGTCTGTATGAGATCCTTTGGAGATAAAGTTTGGGACTTAATCGAGAGCTTTGGAATTTTCAATATTCAAGTTGTTCCTCAAAGACAGAATGATGATGCAAATCGCATGGCCAAAATCAAATCCCAATCCAGACTAGCAACCCAATGTATAACCAATGCTTTGTGTGAATGATACTCCAACTCACAAATCTAGATGGTGGGAAGAGCTGGCAAGTATTTGACAACGACGAGGAGATCGCCTTGATCAATTCATAGTTGCGAGAAGTTATCGACCAATTCCAAGCAAGGGTTGCTGAAACTGACGACGAAAGAGACATTCAACAGGAACTCCATAAGCTTCCAAAGGGTTTCGTCACTCTCAAAAGTTCCCCTTCTGGCAATACTAGAAATAATAAGAGAAATCTCATGGAAAATGAAGGCGATTATATAGATTGTCAGATCAAAGATGCAAGTAATCTTAAAATCATAAAGAACGTCCTGCATCAAGGTAAAGGAGGCCTCATACATTTTTCAAAGGAAAATGATTGAGTATGATAAACTCAGGAAATATGATCCCAACATCGTCCAACCCACGATAGAACCAAAAAGAAAGGTCAAATCAGCTTGCCAAACATAAAGGCTAGCGAGTCTCAAGATTGAAGCACTGATGGCGCAAAGGTTAGAAAAGCTAGTTCTGATGCAAATTGTCTTCTCGGTTAAGCCTAGCATTTGAGTATTTAGTTTCATCCCGATCTGAAAGAAGAACGAAGATATCTACCTATGTATCAATTTTCACAACATAAACCAAACGCCAACAAGAGATCATCACCCACCACCCTCTATGGAATCAATCTTACACAATGTAGCAGGTTCAAGTATGTTTTCTCTATTGGATTGTTGTTTAGACTAGAGGCTGGATGGTAAGGGTCTGGTGATAGAATTCAATCAACAAAAAGTGAAAAATGGTCAGCACGAGAAATCTGACAACTTTAAGGAGAGTTTGTTCATAATAATTTAGTACAAGCAATATGAGGCACTCAAATCGAAGAGCATAGAAAGAAAATCGATAGGGGTTCCCGTAAGGGGAATTGACCTTAAAAATTCTATAGAGCTCAATTAGACAGTTCTACCATGTAAATATGTAATTATTGCGATTCTTTGTTCTTTTGTTTGCTCATCCAGTCTTCCTAATCCGTGATGCAACAAAAATTAACACAAGTGCCAAAAGGGACAAGAAATATGCAACAAGGCAGAGTTTTTAAATATAAGCTATATTTTCATTATATTTATATACTATGATAAGTACAATAGAAAAATGGCTCAGAGGCCACGCTTCTAAAAGAGTATATACTTATATATTTTTATATCGTGAAAGCCTTCTTTGGGCTATATACAAAAAGACTAACAAATTTTCAGTCTTAAAGCAAGAAAAAGATGGAATTTTCAATCTTGGGGAGAAGCAACAGTAGCAACATCATCTAGGACCACCTCATCCTTGACAACAAAAACTATGCCAACAACACCATCCAAAGAAGCGACGACAGGTGGTGGAGGGAACACTAGGTTCCTAAAATCAGTGTACTAGTCAATATCATAAAACGACACCACATTGTATATCAGAAACATGAACTAGCAAACACACTTAACCTTTTGGCGATGGACTTCTCGTGACTGAAGTTGAAAACCACTTAGAAACAACAACCACCAGACAACCACGTCTTCTTCAATGAACCTGCGAAGGTCGCTCATAGTCGGGATTCCTTCACCAAAGGCAACATTTGCTACCACCTCCTCGAGGCCATTCAAATAATTCTTCGGGAATATTTTTGTCACCAAACAAATGATAAGTGGCTTGGGGACTTGAATTTCAAGCATCGATGCCACAAAATGAGAGCACATGTCAATATTTACTCTATACTTGTCCTCATATTTGAGGCAGTCGCAACCCAGGACCCATTTCATAGCTATGTTGGCCAAATAATGCTTATTCTTTGTCAACCTCTTCAAACGCCTAGTCAAAATTTCACCCAGGAAAGCCATTTGTGGTTTATGGGAGGTCAACCTAATTGGGGTATCCATGGTGTCAGATGCTATATGATTTTTAGGTAGCAGCCTATGGAAGATGTCTAAGTTCGAACTCTATGCAAATACTATGTAGACTGCAATTACCAAATGCTAAGTCAATCACCTAATGTTGATTCTGCTAAAATTGCTAAGTTAATTTTCCTACTGCCTAGGCACCTATTTATAGATGCAACAAGGGATAAACGTGGTAATTTGCATACCATAAGCATGAGGTTGACTAGGTACCACCTCGAACACTACACCAAGGCTCGCTTGAAAATCTCACCCAATTGCATCTACAGGTACGAGTTGTTGCATACAAAATCAAGGCAAGCTAATTAATTAGCACAAGCTACTGGTAGCATTCAGCGGGAGCCTTTTCGGTCGGATGATGAGGTGTCGTCCTGCTAGGTGTTCCTCAAAGCCCGAGAAAATATGCAAATCTATTTGATGCTTATTACATACTTTGGCATAATCATTATGTTTGGGGTATTAATTACCATGACATACGATGCCTAGCCTGCTTTCAAATTGTCGACTCAATTTTCGAGGAAAATTGCGCTATGGGCTGTAGGTACCTAGGGTCATTATGAATTGTTTCCATTTTAAAATGACAAGTAGTTTGCTTCACACAAATTGAAAGGCTGGTGATACATGCCGAATTTAATGCAGAAAAAGAAATAGTCATCTACCACTTGGAGGAGGACAAAAAAGCTAAGTATTACATGCGATTGTTTTAAAGCAAAGAAGGATTTTTGAATACAAGAATTGTACAGAGGATTTTCAAAGTGCAGAGTTGCTAAGAAACACGTAGAAAATTTCAGAAGTTCAAAGGAAAAATGGAATCCACTACCCCTGAAATAGCCCAGAACCCACAGATGAACAAGCCAGTTGAAACATCCCAAAGCTTGGCTAATGCGATACTCACAACACCTATGGTCAATATTTTTGAGGAGGAGAAATCCTACGCTACGCCTAGGATCCCAGATAATCCAGAGTGGTTTCGCATGTGGACAAAGAAGGGCCCGCTCAAAGATGCTAATTTGGTAAAGGAAGAGTGGGATAACATTTATTACCCCGTCCTCAAGACTAACCCCAAGGGGCTGAGGGAAGCTGATTTCGCCAAGATGAAGAACACCTTCAAAAATAAACTACCATTCAAACAATGGCACTGCGAACTCCCAAAATATATGGTCCCTTATGTGCACCACTACCCAAAAATAATTCATGAAAGTATTCAGTGCTTCAATTCGGTGACTTGCGCCATTGAAGGAAGAAGTTGAGAGTCGTGCTAACTACAGAGGCTCTTAGGAACATGTTGTGAGTTCCCGAGAAGGGCACCAAAGCGCTGCCAATGGAGCCATTCAGCCAAAAAAAAGGTTCCAAATTTTGGAAGGGTAGGAGGAATTCCCTCAAATTTTATAATATGGAGACAAGAAGGCCCCAAAATTGCTAGCAAGCGTTAAAAAATCTGAACCGACGTGTTGAATTCACCCAGGCGAATATGCAGGATGCCTTCGCCATGATGGCTTTTGTGTTTGGCTTGGATGACGACATGATCGTGTCTGAATCTCAGTTGGGCCTAGGTTTCCAACTTAGGAGACAAAAAGAACCTTTCCAGTATGATTTCACATAAATGATTATCAAAGATATGCGGAAGCAGATTAGTGAGTTGAGACTGTAGGTAAGTAAAAATATCCTTCTCTTCTTGCCTATATGTTTCTACATCAAAATCCTAATTTCTTCAGGGAAAAAATGGAATTGTTAATATTTGATGAGAAGAAACATCGAAAGCTAGTTTTGGTGTTGACTCCCATCCTTTGTTCCACCTATGATTATTATACATTTTCAGAAAAATTCTTGATTTCGATTTTGCATGATCTGGGCGAGGATGATGACCACTATCGCCTGTCGGGCGATCAAATCGGCTGGATGCAATCCCTGTTCTCTAAGTGTGACTAGTTTCTCGGGGAAGAATTCACATGCGTTCGAGTGCATGGATTTTGTGAAGAGCTAATTCGACTCCCCGCATCCCCCACCGATCGAGTATTAGACCTTGAGGTTTTCCGACAGATGTCTATTATCGACTGGACCTTTTTCTCCGACCCAAAGAACAAGAAGAGGGGATTTTTTGAATGCCCTATGAGCTAAAAAATAGTGATCATGGTAAATAAGAAGTCGACAAGCTACTAGAGGCTAAGCTGGAACACCTCGAGTTGGTTTTCATTTGTGATAAATGGGACTACAACCCCCAGGATGATTTGGGTGACACATTTATTAAGGTAAAGCATAACCCTCGACCATACTAGGAAGCGTGGTGAAATCTGCTTGAAGATGTCAATAGGCTCTGGGTGGACTTGGTGCTCATGCCGACACACAATCGGAGACCATCATGGCTTAGTTTCTATCTCCCTACAGGGAAGGTGGATGAAAATAGTCATATAAGTACTACCCTTCGAAATAGCTTGGTGAGGCAACAAGATTGGAAGCTGGAAAAGATTAATGATTTCTTGATTTACCACTAGGAGATGAAGAACACCGTCACCCCTTTCCAACATCCATCGGTTTTCGACACCGATGATCAATTTGATCCCTTTGGAATGAGGAACATCCAGATTCTGATGCAAGTGATGCAGAGGAGCCCGACCCTGAGGATGCCCTACCATGCTCTAACAAGGAGAAGCAAAAGAGGAATACAACAACGTAACCCAATACAACTATTAAGAGTGTGTGGAGAAATATTTTGTGATTAGAGTCCTCACAATCTCGAGCTTGGGGCGCAGGGACACCTAGAGCAACACAATAATTAACAAAAGTAGTGGATGTGGAGAACCCTCCACCGAGAAAAAGATAGCGCACTGATATCGCTTCAGGAGGAGGTTCGCAGGACATTGCAGTCGGCCAAGCGTCGGAGGTGGAAGCGAACGCTCAAGTATCTTTCTCTCCCTCTCTTCTCAGCTCATAATCTCTTGTTTCTCCCATAGTCACTATGGCCCCCATCGCTCCAAATGTGAACCTACCTTTCTCTGTCCCCTCTGTAATGGCTATGGGAGGTTTCTCCAAGTTTTCTCATATCAAATAGATGGTTTTCACTTCCCCTCAAGCTACCTCATCACTGATCAGAGCCCAATCGTCTGCCCCATCTGCCTCCTCATCTGTGCCTTTGCACTCCACCCCCTTGGTGTCCAAATCCATCGTCCTTGTTGCATCATCTGAGTCAATTATGACTCAACCTTCACAACTATCAAATCCTAGCACATCTCCATTGCCACCACCATTTCCCATGAGCCCCTCCACACCTTCGTGACCTGGGATTTGGAATATTCCTCCCTTCTCTTCGCTCATGGTTGCCCTTCCGAAGAAGAAAACATCTGAGGTCTTCTGCCTCTCATTCCCTTTTGTTGTCTCTCCTGACGCACCCTTTATAGGCAAACACATCAGATCGCCGAATCAATTCTTGTCGTAGAGAAATACAACGAAGCAAGCTCGAGCTCTCCGACTCTAGAAGAAAAAGGAAAAAGATGCTACGAGGCCAGCGGAGCCAAAAGTCCAGAAAATTTATAATGAGGCTCAATAATCGTTGAATTTCACAACCATGCATCCCAATGTTGCCAAACTCCAAGGAGAAATACAACCCAATGACTATGAAATCCATGCCATTAGACTAGAATCGCGTGTTGTTTGACCACAGGATAAAGTCAAGGTAATGGAGGAGACAAAACGGGTGGTGACTACTGACTTTCTTAAGTCTAGTCGAAAATTGAGGAAGGTGGAAGATGAGCTCAAGGTTGTTAAGGGTAGACTAGAAGTCTTGTTGGCCAAAGACAAAGCACAAGAAACAAAAGGGTGCACCTCGCACAAAATATGCAAGCAAAGCAGGCTAGTTTGCAAAGGGAGCTCGAGAAGTTCCAATCCTAGGAGTCTAATCGGATAGCTGAGCTACGACAAGGGAACTAGGAATTATCAGACATGTTGACCCAGTCGGAGGAAGAGGTTCAACAAAAGAACGAAGAATTACAGCAACCGCGTGCTTAGTTGGAGCAAGCAGTACGAGAAAAGGAGGAAAACCAAGAGAGCGCACAGGCTCAATTTCAAGAAGATCTCCAGAAGTTCGGGCATTCCCTGGAGGAAGATTTTGCAATCCGAAACCAGGCTGAGGAAAGGTGGTTGGCTACACAAAGAGACCTGCAGGAGAAACTCACCTCTGCCAAAGAACAAATTGCGGGGCTAACACAAGAGATTGGGATGAGGGATGCAAAGATTAATCTCTTGAAGAAGATCATTCAAAATCCTACTCCACAATCAGACCTCTGCTTAGTATCCCAACAATTGTATGCTTCCTACTGGGAGAGAGTCAAGGCTTTATGTCCAACTCTCCAACCCACACTCCGATTCATGGAGGAGGCAACAAATTTATGTAGAGAGGTTCGCGACACAATGAAATAATTACCATAATTCATAGGGGAAAAGGTTCTCGAAGCAGAAAGGTTGTTAGGAAATCTATACACCATGCCAAGCAAGGAGCTGGAACGAGCAGGGATCGAGAGTCAGAGGTCAGCCACTGGGGTTGTAAAGGAGTTTATCTGCTGCCAAGAAGCCACCCTTCATGCTCAATGGTGCTTGAATACATTGGGGGCGGACTATGGACAATGTTCGGGAAAGCCTTTCCCAACTAACTCAGATGGGCTTGCCCTCTCCATTACTTGCTGATGAATCGGTGGCTACCGCGGAGAAAATTGTAGCCAAAATTGAGGAGAGAAAGTAGGATTTATCAATTTTTTTAGAGTTTCATCCAACCTCCTACCACTGAGGACAATGAGGGTGTAACTCATCAGTTCACACGACTACTTTTTCAGCTCAAGGTCGATTCCAAAATATCTATAGTGCTTCCCTTTAAAGAAGTAATTGATTTGCACGAGGTGCACGAGATCTTGTCGCCATATCAACGCCTTTCGAGGCTGACTGACTGCCCTTGTAGATCGCCCTTTCTAGGCTCTGACTCCAATGCACAATGAATAAAGCCTTGGTCATAAAACCAAAGATTTTTGGATTCATCGTTTCACAAGTGAAATGCCCCTGATAGTTGCCAAAAGCTATGGATATTTATTATACCCCCATGCTCGCTTTAGGTTGTTCTTGATATTTTGCCCGACTTCCGACTGCGCCCAATGATTTTTGGAGGCCTCCCTGCCAAATTTTCAGCAATCTCGGCTCACTACTGCCGCGTGTCACCTAAGCGCTTATCGAAGGGGAGCTTCCCTTCCCTTCTCTTCCAAGCCCCATCCTGCCCCCATGTGTCAATAGATCAGGTGAGTTTGGCATGCTTTCAAATAACTCTCTTTCGGCTCTCGATTGCATGCCATGTAACCTTCGCCTGTGCAAACTTTGGCAGGCCCCTCAAGTGGTGCCGATAACAAGAGCGTTGCCACATATCTTCTCATCGCAAGCTCTCATCAAAGGACTAGAAGAATGAACCACGGGCTGCAAAATGTTGCCATGTGTCCCTTCGGCACAACTACAGGAAAGGGAGGAGTGGTGTGAACATCAAGTTTCCATACTCTGCCATGTGTTCTAACTGCCTTAACTAGGAGGTGACACTTGTTAGCACAAGGTAAGCCAAGACCAATGCCATCATTTGTAGGGAATGCATCTGGATCACGAATGACTGGATTCATGCTCGAGAATCTTTCTGTTACAACGACTGTGATGAATCATTGTTGAAAGCATCACGATTCATGATATGAGATCTTTTATGTTACAGTCCTTCAAGCGGTGGATGCCCCTGGCTATATATACTTCTTTCGATAAAAAAGGGATTTTTTTATTGTTAGTTAAAAATATCTACAAAAGAATTAGGAAGACACTAGGCCTTTGTTTTGTTAGATAACTGTAAAGAATCATAGATTGCGCCCTTGTAATTTGGCCTTTCTATTTCTTAACTATTGATAACATTATACAGTGTTGTTTCTGAATATTTTGTTTGCAGCTTCAATGATTTGAATATAATCTAATTTAGAACCATGTCTTCAACTCTTTATGTTCAGTAAATCTCTGTGCAAATCATTTTATGTCATAAAATGAATTATCTAGGTCTTTCTCTTTAATGTTTGTTATTTCGGGACATAACAAATCACTTAACGGGCTCTTAGACTACATCTACAAGATAGGTCTATAGTGATTTACATCTAGATTTCAGCGCATCACCCTAGTTAGATCTTTTATTTTATATATGATTCCTTTTCCCATTCAAAACCCCAGTTATAGAAGAAGCCGACTTCTTTAAAATCCGGAGTTTACTCAGTTTAGTGTAATAGGTCCCCCCTTTAACTAAGTTTCCCACAAAGGGTTGTTACCTTGTCATATTTTGGCATCAACATATACCATTACTGTTCATCAATAAGTTTTCATGGGTAAAATTTCCCAATTGATAAATAAAAAATATCAACCAATTTAATTTTGGTGAATAACATGAAATAATCAGGAGCCCAAATTCATAGGACTTTATAATTATTAGTCCAATAGATGTTAAATCATTACCAAATTATTTATGAAGCATTTATATTGTAATTTTTCCATACTAGACTATGCATTTGTAATGCGAAATCACCTAGAATTTTAGAGGCATGCTCAATTAACTAGCACATTTGCCAATACGATCAAAATTACACCTTGTATAAGGACCAATTTTGCCAGTACTATTATAACTCCATGCTACTATTGGTGTCATAATTTTCATGTAATCACCACTCATATTTTGGATTGTGGTCCTAATCACCTAACATTTGTATCAACTATTTTACAATCATGCAAAAAAAAGCACATTTTTTCTCCACTATTTTATATTTTGGTAGGTTTCACCAAATTTGACTTCATATAAATATAATTAAAAACTTGAATTATTATTTTACACATTTTGTTCTAGTATCGATTTAAATTGACACAATTCTTGAATATTTGCACCCTTTGAAGAACTTTATTTTAATCTTTTCTTTGGTTTCTTTTATGTCAAGTGCTTGCTTCTTACCTAAATTTTTATTTATAGTGAGCCACAAACATGTATTAGCGAGTTAACCAAAGAGACAAGTGATAATTTCTTTATTATTCTATGAATAAAATAATCCTCCTATTTATTTATCTATTTAGCTTCATTGTTATAGACCATATAGAGTAGTGATACATATAGGCCATATGGATCTATGATTCCTTTTATTGATTTTTTTAATTAATTTTCATTATTTTTTATTAAGGTAAAATAGGTTTTGAAGGGAGCTGAAATAGGGTTTTTTTTATTAAGTTTCATTGTTATAGATGGTACTAAAACTATTAGTGTTGAACCTTTGATGACGATATGGAGCATTTTGAAGATATCGCCCTCCATTCATTTCCCTTCAAATTCAAGTGGTGTAAACGTTATGTGGATGACACCAATATCTGTTGGTCTCATGGTTGTGAGAAACTTGAAGAATTTCACTCACACTTAAACAACTTATCTCCTCACATCTCTTTCACCAAAGAAATTGAAACTGATAACCAACTTCCTTTCCTTAACGTTCTTCTCATCAAGAAAATAGATGGTTCCTTATCTCGCTATGTCTTTCGTAAAACCACCCACACTAAACTTTATCTTCACTCTACCTCTCACCATCATCTGAGCTAAAAAGTTGTGGTCCTCAAAACCTTAGTTTCTAGAGCTTTCATAATCTATGATGATGAGCACCTTGACCAAGAATTGGCCCACCTTACCCATGCCTTTTTATTAAATGGTTACAAAAGGAAGCAAATCAATAAATCCATCAACCAAGCCAAAGCTAGGCTCACCCTCAAGCCTAACCCCCTTTTCCCCCCCTTTCTCCCTCTGGCCACCCTTCCCTATGTTGAAGGTGTCTCTAATAAAATTGCTAAAATCCTCCTCAAAAAGGGTATCAAATGCACCTTCAAGCCCATTTTACAATAAGAAACAACATACCTTCCCTTAAAGACCCCCAAGATCATTTCCTCAAATCCGGTGTTTACAAAGTGATGTGTTCATGTGGCATCCCCTACATCGAGGAAAAAGTCGTTCCATCAACACAAGAATCAAGGAGCATTGTGTTGACATAAGGCATGAACACATCTTGAAATAAGCTTTAGTTGAGCACTCCTCTAAGACAAATCATCACATTGTCTTAGAAAACACCAAAATCCTATTCAATGAAGATAAATTCTTTAAGAGGAAACTTAAAGAAGCCATTGAAATCAACAAACATCCCTACAACCTTAACCGAGATGGGGGATGGACTCTAAGTTTCTCCTGGAAACCCCTATTAAATAATCTCAATGTTCTCTCTTCTAGTCAATCTTGATCCCCCTCCTCTCCCTCCTTGTTTCCCTTCCCCTCTCCTAATTTCCCCCCCTTTCCTCGCTTGCTCCCTCTCTCCCCCCCACTTCGCTCCTCCTTCACTCTCCATCCACCTATCCCTCTCTACTTATTTTATTATTATATCTTTTCTAGGTTCATCTTCCTCGCTTGGCTTCTCTAATTTTGGTTTGATTTTTATTTTTTGAGGTGTGTTATCTTTGCCTTTTTGCTTCATTTGTTTCTTTTGATTTTTTAGTTTTACTTTATAATTTTTTAGGTTTATATTTCTCATTTATTTGGTTTATATTTCACATTAATAAGATGGTCAATTTTCTTTGTCTGGGTTGTTGTAGTTATTTTTTGTATAATATATTCATCTTTATGATCTTTTTTATATTTTTTTGTCATTATTGTCCTTATTTTGTGTTCGTGATTTCATTTTATTTAGTTTTCACTTTGCTTCTTTCTTTTACTATTTCCTTTTTAGTTTATTACTTATTACAATCCAATTTTTAATAATCAAATATATTTGATTATTAATAATAATAATCAAATATATTTGATTATTAATAATAATAATCTAATATATTTGATTATTAATAATAATAATCTAATATATTTGATTATTAATAATAATAATCTAATTTATTAATAAATATATGATTTTATTTTTAATTGGTTTTCTCTTTTCTTCATTCTTTTATTATTTCCTATTTAGTTTATTATATATTTATCTTCTAATTTATGATTTTTATTTTCTTTCATTTGTATTTATTTTTCATATTTGTTGGTTTTTAATTTTTTTTGTGTTTTATTATTTCTATTTATCTCTAGTGCGATCCTCTTTTTTTTTTTTTCTCTTTTTCCTTTATATCTTTCTTATTTGGTTTCTCTTGTTGTCATTTCTTTGATTATAATTTTCATTATATTATGACTTATTATATGATATAATCATTCTTTTGTTTATCATTTTTTTCACATTTATTTATTTCATTTTTGTTGTGCTCTTTTAATTGGCTACTTCTTATTCTTTTATTATTTTGTCTCTTTTTATTCTGTTTCTTTTTGGTGGTTATTGCTTTTCTCTTTTATTCTCTTAATATCCAATATATTAATATTCTTCTTTTGTTTGTCATTTTATTTTGTTTGATTTATATTTTTAATTTAGTATTATCATTGTTATTTTTTTGTCTAAAGCTCTGGAACTTTACATTTTTTCTTCTCTTCTCTTTATGATTTATATTTTTGTTCTTTTGTTTCATCTTTTCTCTTATATTTTCTTTTTAATTTTAAAGTCTAGGCTTTCCCTTTCCCTTCTTTTTGATATATCCCTTAACTAATCTTTTTGCTCTTATAATATCATTACTCTTTTTATAATATAATATATCACAAATGTTGATCCCGGTGGCATTTTCATTTGGCATTGTGTCAAATATTTGGAGCAAGATTTCATGGAAACATATTATTACTAATGTGGCTTTGCTATTGGTACTTGGTAACACAAGACAATCAACATTTTGTTTGATCACATGAGACATCGCGTATCATGGATGTAAAGTTTTTGACTTTGTTTTAAAGTCACTTGCTAGTGACAAGGTAATCGACAATCATCATTGTATTGCACATGTGGCATTGAAAAATCATGAGTTAATGATTTGATTCCATTTTGTAAAATCTTGGACATCGGACTCAAAGGCATTATAATGTTTTGTTTTGTCTTGCATATTTCAAATGATTATGTTTTTTGTGTAAAGTCTTCAAAAGAATTGAAGGAAAGGAAAACTAGGGAAAAGTTAGTTTTGTTTCATTGTGCAAACTTATCGAACCCTAGCCACTGCCATGGAGAGTTTGTGATTGCAGATTTCTGGTAAATTCTTCTTTGTCAAAGAGTTGTCGACAATAAAATAAGCTCACTGTATGAGGCTGGATGAGAATGGTCTTTTGGTTTTTTGAATTTCATTGGTTAAGAGATCGAATGTGGAAGAATATTTAGTGGTATCTTTCCAGCTAGGTCGTTAGGATCTTCTTGATAGGTCATCATGTTTTTCATTCGATTTCTTTCTCCATATTTAGGTATTTGCAAAAATTGTTTGTGTTATTCAGGCCTTGTGAACAATTTGTTAAGAAAAAGGATTATGTTTCTTGGCAGTTTTAGCAGTTCAGTTTTGTGATTAAATCTTTGAAGACATTTTGTTAAGTCAATAATTTTTACAGACATTGTTTTTACTTCAAAATCCTTGACTATTTTTCAGCAAATGGGTAAAGAGTTAATATGCTTTTATGAGTAGTCTACCTGTCATTGTATACGGGTATCATGAAGAAATTGTTTTGATCATTCTCTCAATTGTCGCTGTACATGGGCAACTTGTAACTGAAAGGCATTTCAAAAGGCAGTTTAAAAGGCATTATATAAATAGTATTACTTGACACTGCTAGGTGTTTTTCTTTTGAATAAGAAACAAGAGACTATCTGTTGAGACTTTATTTGAAATCATAATGAAAAATAAGTTGTAAAAATATATCTAATATTTTGGAGACTTCCATTTATGAGTTTTTAGGATATTAATGTATTGGTTTTTGAAACTGATGGTTATGTAGTGAAACATAGTAGCCCTTTGTATTGAATTTGTTTTACTTTATGATTGGAACATGCAATAGAAAGGTCAAGTCAGTGAGACAAAAATGACCCTTTCTAGTGAGGCTTGTAATCAGTGAGATTCATTTTTAATAAGCCAGTGAGGCAAATTATTTGAGTGGTTTTTCTGCCCCATGAGGGTTTTCTACTCAGGACAAAAACAATGTTATAATCTTGTTATTTTGACATGATGATGTTATGTGTTCAATTGATTTAATATTTCTCTTTTCAGTTTTATGATTGCATTCAGTTCATGAATGTTTTTAATCATTGAAATATTAAGAGCATATATTGTCTCAAATTTGTTAAAGGAAAAAAATTAATCTAAGACACTGATTTATCCCCCCTTCTCAATGTATTCACCACTCCAACAAGTGGTATCAGAACCAAACCCTTGATTTAACAAGCCTAATCAGCTTAAGGGTTCCTGGTATTGGAGTGTTGTTTGTCATGAAAAATCTAGACAAACCACCTATTTTTGATGGCACAAACTTTGTCTATTGGAAATTCAGAATAGAACGTTATCTGGCCTCTTTAGGATTTGATGTTCTAGAATTTGTTAAAGTTGAATACACTAGAACAAATCCTACTACACAAGATGAAAAGAAGGCCTTTGGTCATGATGCCAGAGCAACAAATGCAATTTTTTCTTCTCTTAGTAATGAAATTCTTGTAAAAGTAATGGATTGTAAAAATTCAAAACTAATATGGGATAGACTATCAGAGATCTATGAAGGTGATGATAAAGTAAAGGAAGCAAGGCTTCAAACCTTTAGAACTAAATTTGAAGAATTAAAAATGAATGATGATGAGAAGGTAACAAATTACTTTATTAGAATTCAAGAAATTATGAGCTCAATGAGAGGTGCTGGAGAGACTGTAGATGAACAAATCATTGTCAAAAAGATTCTTAGGACTTTAACTCCTAGATATGATTCAAAAGTTTCAACTGTTGAAGAAAGGGATCCAACTTGACCCTTTTCTATAACAGAGTTGCAAGGAATATTTGTAGCCTATGAAATGAGAATCGACAATGATGCTTCCTCAAGCAAAGAGGTAGCCTTTAAGACAACAAAAATGGAATCTAACACAAACTCAGATTTGGAATTAGACAATGAGGTGAATCTGTTTTTGTTAGTAAATTAAAAAGAGGTTCAGGGAGATACAAAGGAAAATTGCCTTTCAAGTGTTTTGACTGTGGAAAGGTTGGGCATTATGCAACCCAATGTCCTAAAAAGGACACAGATAGTGATGATGATCACAATAAAAATCATTACAAGAAGAAATCCTTCAACTTTAACAACTTAAAAAGAAAAAAAATTCAGAAAGAAGAGCCTACTCACAAAAGATGCTGATATTTTTGATAGCCAATATGAGGATTCTTTAGAAGAGCAAGAAGAGACTCTATTTATGACTTGAGTCACTCCTCATGACGTTAAGATTCAAAATGTTTCAAATGATTTTGATAGTGAAGAGGGTGAAGTTGATTTAGAAGGTGAGTTGAAATGTGCTCTGTCAAAGATCAAAGAACTTAAAAAGGAGATCAAAAAATCTGATCATTTAGTTGCAAAAACAAAGTTGCAACTAGAAGAAGGTAAAATAATGTTGGAGGTAACTCAAACTCAATTAGAAAATAAAGAGAATCAATGCAAATATTTATAAGCTAAGATTGTAAAACTTAGAAAAGAACTTGAATTGAGTAACAACAACAATAAAATTGCTGACATGTTAGGAAAACAAAAGGGGCATAAGGATATTGCAGGCCTTGGCTTCACAAGGGGTCAATGTTCATATAATAATGGAATTATGAGTGCAGATTCTCAGAACACTCAAAAGCCCTTGACTTTCAAGAGCAATCTGCCATTTAGATTCCCAGGTTATTGTTTTCATTGTCATCAATATGGTCATAGGGCAAATGATTGTAAATTTATGACTAAGAGAAAATCAAGATTTTTGGATGGTAAAATCTTTAACTTTCTAAACAACTTGAGATGTTTTAGCTGTAAAAAACATGGACACATAGCCAAGTTTTGCAATTTAGATACTGATGTCCATCCAAAACAATTTGATAGAAAAATGAAACTTGTATGGATGCCAAAAGGCAGCAAGACAACTGAGGCTATGCTAGTTGAAGTTTCCTTTCATGCAAAAATAAAAGATATATGGGTAATTGACAGTGGTTGTTCCCATCTTATGAAAGGGGACATAAGAAAGTTCACGACATTTGAAAATCATGCAGGAGGCTCAGTAAAATTTGGTGATGACTACTGTGTGCAAATCACAAGTAAGGGCATTGTTATCTTAGAAAATAATACTCCCTTAGAAGCTGTTTACTTTGGGGAAGGATTAAATCACAACTTGTTAAGTGTGAGTCAGATTTGTGATAGTGGATATAAAGTGATGTTTACTTTACAAGGTTGTAAGATTCTTAAAAATTCAGGGTAGACAATTGCTTCTAGTTTAAGAACAAAAGGCAATATTTACAAATTGCATGGATATGAAAATCATGGCAAAAATAATGTGTGCTTCATGAGTCAAATAGAAGAAATTAAACTTTGGCACAAAAGGTTAGGGCATATTAAGTTTGACAATTTAGTCAAAATCAACAAGAACAAAAATGTAAGAAATATGCATGTTATATCTAAACCTGCAAATGATGTTTGTAAAGAATTTCAGCAAGGTAAAAAAACAAGAACCATTTACAAAACTAAAAATAATTCATCTACAAAACCTCTTCAATTAGTTCACATTGATTTGTGTGGTCCAACAAGGACCAAATCATTTAATGGAGAAAGATACTTTATGTTGTTTATCGATGACTATTCAAGAATGACTTGGGTCGCCCTTCTTAAGCATAAATCTGAGGCTTTGGATATATTTAATATTTTTAAGAGAATGGTATAAAGAGAAAAAAATCTAAAATTGAAATTTCTAAGATTTGACAAAGGAGGTGAATATACCTCTACTACATTTCTGGAATATTGTGAGAAACATGGCATAAAGAGACAATATGCATCTCCTAGGACACCTCAACAAAATGGGGTAGCAAAAAGAAAGAACAAGACAGTTAAGGAGATGGCTAGAACCATGCTTCATGATGCAGGTTTGTCAAATGCATATTGGAAAGAAGTTGTTCATATAACAATTTATATTTTGAACACGGTGCAATTAAGGGTGAGAACCAGGTATACACCTTATGAACTTTAGCATGGTAAATCTGCAAATATTTCTTATTTTAAAATCTTTGGCAGTAAGTGCTATATTAAAAGAGATGAAGGTAATCTAGGAAGTTTTGAATCACGTTGTGGTGAATGAATATTTCTAGGTTATTCTACACACAACAAGGCATATAAATGTTACAATAAAAGATTAAAATGAATTATTGAAAGCTCTAATGTCAAAGTTGTTGAGAATGTGTAGCAGATTGAACATCAACCTCATGATCAACAGAGAGAAGAAGGTGATATTTTGGATGAAACTAATATAAAAGAAGAATCAGAAGAAGGTTCAGACCATGAAGCACCTCAAGAGACTCCAGTAAGTCCTAAAAACTCTAGTAAGCCCTAAAAATCCTAAGACAACCTCTAAAACTTCTGCTTATACTCCTTCTAAGAAGTTGTTAGAAAAGAATCACCCACATGAACATAAAATTGGTGATTTAGATTCAGGAATACAAACTAGAAGGAAAATCTACTCAAGCAAACAATCGGGTTCATATATTTTTATTTTCATAGTTAGAACCTAAAACATATACAAAAGCTAGTCAAGATGATCTATGGATACAAGCTATGCAAGAGGAGTTAAATCAAATAGAAAAGAATAAAACTTGGGAACTTGTCCCAAGGCCAAAAGATAAAAACATCATTGGGGCTAAATGGGTGTTTAAAAATAAACTTGATGAAAAAGGAAATGTAGCTAGAAACAAGGCTAGATTGGTTTGTAAAGGGTATTCCCAAGTAGAGGGCATAGGCTTTAATGAAACTTTTTCTCTTGTTGCTAGATTAGAAGCAATCAAAATATTTCTTGCCATCTTTGTATATATTTTTTTTAAATTATTTCAGATGGATGTTAAAACTGCCTTCTTAAATGGTGATCTTGAAGAAGAAGTGTATATGGAACAGCCAAAAGGTTTTATTTGTGCAGGCAAAGAAAATCATGTATACAAGTTGAAAAAGGATTTGTACGGTCTAAAACAAGCTCCTAGAGCTTGGTACTCCAAGTTAGACAAATTATTGCAAATCCAAGGGTTCAGTAAAGGTGAAGTAGATAGCAATTTGTATTTTATCACTAAAAATGACAATATTATGGTTGCAGTGGTCTATGTTGATGATATTATTTTTGGTAGTAATGATGAGCAACTATCTCTTTCATTTCCTGATGTTATGAAAAAATAGTTTGAAATTTCCATGATAGGGGAACTTTCATTCTTTTTAGGATTGCAAGTTTCTCAGCTTCCAAAGGGTATTTTTATTTCTCAAGTTAAATATGCAAAGGAAATGTTAATAAAATTTCAAATGGATGGCAGCAGACTTGTAGGTACACCAATGGAAACTAGTGATAAACTTGGAAAGGATGAAGATTCACCTGATGTGGATGAAACTCAATATAGGTCCATGATTGGTAGTTTGCTTTACTTAACAACATCTAGACTAGATATAATGCATGTTGTTTGTTTGGTAGCAAGGTTTCAAGGTGCACCTAAGAAAACTCATTTAAATGTTGTTAAACGAATTTTCAAATATGTCAATGGCACAATTGATATGGTCTCTGGTATCCCAGGCATAATAATTTCACACTGTTTTCTTACACTGATGTTGATTGGGCTGGTTGTCTTGATGACAAAAAAAGCACTTCAGGTGGAGCATATTTCTTGGGTGGTAGACTTGTTGCTCGGCAATGTAAGGAGCAAGATTTTGTCTCATTGTCTATAGTTGAGGCTGAATATATTGTAGCAACTACTTGTTGCAGACAAGTGCTATGGATGACACAGACTTTGCAAGATATTCAAGTTGAGGTATCAAAACTTGTTCCTATTTTATGTGACAATAGAAGTGCAATTAACATCTCTAAAAATCCTATTATGCACTCACGTACCAAGCACATTGCCATTAAATATCATTTTTCTCAGAGAAAAGGTGCTTGCTAATGATGTTGTTCTTGAATATGTTTCAACCAAAGACTAGATAGCTGATATTTTTACCAAGCCTTTTCCAAAAAACATATTTGAACATTTGAGGGATAGACTTGGAGTCTTCTCTCTCACCTCACTTCACTAATATTTTCGTAGCATACTTTAAGGGGGAGCATTCATGCACATTTTTTTTACCCCTGGATTCTATGGTTAGCACAAAGGCATTTTTTATTTGTCATTGGTACCGTGATTGGCCTTTGTTTTATTCAGTTTGCTGTTGTTTGGCGATCTCTTGATATTTATTTACTTTTGTGACCTTGGCATTGATGTCAAAAGGGGGAGAAGTATGATCGTGGTTCAAAAATCTTCAGCAATCTCTTGTCAAACCTTGATGCAATTTGATTCAGACCTTGAGCTATGATGACATTTCTTGTTGATGCAAAACAGTTTCAGCTCCTATACATTGCTCAAATTTATATACATGTTCAATTTCTATCATTGGTGTATTAATGATTTTTGATCATGCTTTCAATTTTCAGGATTATTGTTTAAACAAGTGCAGCTTTGGCTTATTTGACACCAATGCCCAAGGGGAGTTTTTTGACCCTGGTGGCATTTTTCTTTTGGCATTGTGTCAAATATTTGGATCAAGGTTTCATGGAAACATATTAGTACTAATGTGGCTTTTCTATTGGTACTTGGTAACACAAGATAGTCAACATTTTGTTGATCACATGTGACATTGGGTATCATGGATATAAAGTTTTTGACTTTGTTTTAAAGTCACTTGGTAGTGACAAGGTAATCAACAGTCATCATTGTATTGCACATGTGGCATTGAAAAATCATGAGTTAATGATTTAATTCCATTTTGTAAAATCTTGGACAACAGACTCAAAGGCATTATGATGTTTTGTTTTATCTTGTGGATTTCAAATGATTGTGTTTTTGTGTAAAGTCTTCGAAAGACTTGAAGGAAAGGAAAACTAGGGAAAAGTTAGTTTTGTTTCATTGTGTAAACTTATGGAACCCTAGCCGCCACCATGGAGATTTTGTGATTGCAAATTTATGGTAAATTCTTCTTTGTCGAAGAGCTGTAGATAGTAAAATAAGCTCAATGTATGAGCTAGGATGAGAATGGTCTTTTGGTTTGTTGAATTTCATTGGTTAAGATCTCAAATGGTATCTTTCCAGTTGGGTCGTTAGGATTTTCTTGATAGGTCATCATGTTTTTAATTTGGTTTCTTTCTCCATATTTAGGTATTTGCAAAAAATGTTTGTGTTATTCGGGCCTTGTGAAAAAATTGTTATGAAAAAGGATTATGTTTCTTGGTAGTTTTAGTAGTTCGGTTTGTGATTAAATATTTGAAGACATTTTATTAAGTCAATAATTTTTGCATATTCAGAGGTTAATGACATTGTTTTTACTTCGAAACCCTTGACTATTTTTCAACAAATGGGTAAAGAGTTAATATTATTTTATGAGTAGTCTACTTGTCATTGTATATGGGTATCTTGAAGAAACACTTTTGATCATTCTCTCACTGTCGCTATACATGGGCAGCTTGTAACTGAAAGGCATTTCAAAAGGTAGTTAAAAAGGAATTATATAAATAGTGTTACTTGACATTGCTAGGTGTTGTTCTTTTGAAGAAGAAACAAGAGACTGTCTCTTGAGACAGTATTTGAAATCATAATGCAAAATAAGTTATAAAAATACATCTAATATTTTGGAGACTTCTATTTATGAGTTTTCAGGATATTAATGTATTGGTTTTTGAAAATTATGGTTATACAGTGAAACACAACCCTCTGTATTGAATTTGTTTTACTTTATGATTGGAACATGCAGTAGAAATGTCAAGTCAGTAAGACAAAAATGACCCTTGCCAGTGAGGCCTGTAATCAACGAGATTCATTTTTAATAAGCTAGTGAGGCAAATTTTTCGAGTGGTTTTTCTACCCCATGAGGGTTTTCCACTCAGGACAAAAACAATGTTATAATCTTGTTGTTTTGACATGATGATGTTATGTGCTCAATTGCTTTAATATTTCTCTTTTCAATTTTATGATTGCATTCAGTTCATGAATGTTTTTAATCATTGAAATATTAAGAGCATATATTGTATCAAATTTGTTAAAGGAAAAAAATTAAACTAAGACACTGATTCACCCCCCCTCTCAGTGTCTTCACCACTCCAACAACAAATTCATCTTGTTGCTTTTTTTTGGTTTTAATAAATTTTTGCATCCTTTCCATTTTTTATATAATTTTTATTTTGTGTTTTATTTTCATATTTTGGTCATTTTTATTATAATACATATTTGCATGTTTTGGTTTATGTTCTTCCCAACCCTATCACCTCTCTCATATCTCTATCCAAGTCTTCTATCTCATATTTCATTTCTCTCTCTTTTTGCTTTTCATCCTGATGATGGAACATGGAGTATGATCTGAAACGTTGATGTAAAAATATGCACACAATTTATCCAAAAATCTTGAAGCTAACTATCATTAACTGTGGAAACAAAATGCTATTAATTAAACATTATTCTTTTTTTTGGAGTTTCCAATTCATGAGAGATGTGGAGTAATGGCAAGTTTCTTGTATGTTTCTTGTAGGAGAACCATTGATATATTAACCTACAACAACAATATTTACTCCATCTACCAATGAACAAGGGGATAAATTAAATGAATATCATAATGAGGTGCATTACAATGCTAGAGATGATGTTATAAACGAGTCTTGATGTGGTGGGGATGTTCTTTTTTTATGGATTAGCTAGGACTTAAATTTAAGACTAGGTCCATTTGTTGTTAGGGTACTCTACCACCAGTTATTGTCCCACTTGTGACCAATCCATCTATGGTCTGGGTGTGGGTTCTCTATCAATGAGCTACTAATCCACTTGTGATTAGTCCATATTCAATATAGGTGTGGCTCATTCTCCAATACCCCCTTGAGCTACGCTATGATGCTTAGGGATCCTAACCTTGGTTTGGCTATAAAACTATGTTAAACCATTTTCTTTAAATAGCTAGGACTCAAACCTAGGACAACCAATTTATTGTTGGGGTTCCTACCACCATGCTACTAGCCCTCTTGTGACCAATCTATCTACTATTTGGGCATGGTTCTTTCTCCAAAACCGCCCCTTGAGCCACATTGTAGGTGCTAGATGCTCATAGCCTTAGTCTGCTTTGATACTATGATAAACCTTTTTCATGGACCAAATAAGGAGAATGCACACAAAAACAAATTCTAATTCTAAACTAAACCGATCACCTCTAATAGAGGAAAGATTGAAAATACACAATAAATGTCTAAAAAATTAAACATTATACCTTATTGATACATATATGCGCTCTTATATGTTGGAGGAAAGTCTGTTGGAGAATTCAAAATTTTATATCTTGTACCCGTATCAATGGATTCTCTATAAGTGATGTGATGCCCTTGTGAGGGGGATTTAGAGATCTTTGGTTGAGAGAATGAAAGGTTGATATTTCACCACAAGTTGGAGGGAAAATATTAATGGAGATGATCTTTGTTTAATGATTGGTGAAAATTGATGGAAAAGTTGTGGCAAGGCGAAGGGTTGAGATCTCATTGATTAAGATGGATGGATAAGACGTATCATTGCTTTGAATTTGTGTCTTGTTAATGATTGGTGATAAATTGGCAGCAACATAGATGACAAGGATTTTATTAATTTAAATGGAGGGATGAGATGCAAATTTGTCTTGAGTTTTGTGATGAGGTGGATGGGTCAATATTAAATGAAATTATTTTAATTTTTATGATAAAGTGTTTATTTAAGTGTGATAGCATGAACATGAGATTGGTCTAATTAATTAAATGAACTTAATTTATTTAATTAGTATAGATATCTTAAATACATCTAGAGATATTAGCCTTGAATTATTTTATTTACTTAAGACTTATTTTATTTAATATAATAATTATTTGTATTATTTATTGAAGAGATATGTTTATTTGTTATTTTTTACCTAATATATTTTTATTTCTTTTACTTTAGAAATATTTAAGAATTACTTTATTTGATGTACATCATTCACTTTATCGTTGTTTTTATTTACTTAAGAGTTATTTTATAGATTTTATTTTTTAAATATATGTCTATTATGTTTTATCTTTAATTTACATGGTAATGGTGCGAGACTCCTTAACACCACTATAGTATTCTCATCAACATTAATTAACTAGTGAACAAGCAATCAACCTAATTAAATAAATATAAATAATTAATTTAATTAACTAGTGAAAGAAAATAAACTAATTAATTAAACATAGATAATTTATTGATGAAGCAATATTTAGAAGGGACATGATGATAGTGTTGAAAATATTAATTAATATGGTGATGTCAACATCATGGTATAAATAAGGTTAAAAAGTAGAATTCAATTTTAAGTGTCTACATTTACCCTCTTTGAAATGACATTATGATTGAAAGGAATGACATCATTTCAAAGAAGATAAATATAGGCACTTGGTGAGATGAAATTAGTGGAAAGATGCCTCAAATGTTTAGAAAAATAAATTTAAAACTGGGTTAAGGATGCTCCCTCAAAATAGATTTTTTTTTTATGGGACCCAAGAGGTCTCTCGAAAGGAGAACCATGTCTTAAGGGATGAAAAGGGGGGGAAAAGTGAATAAATAGGAGAGGAGGAGGTTAAAATGTCATCTTCACCCTTGCATATAGCGAATTAGGGCTCTAATTCTTAAGAAAGTCCAAGAAAAAAATGGAATACCAATTCTTGAGTACTAGAGTGAGTGGTGAGGGAGTACAAGCACTGGGATGTGGGTGGCCAACCAGTAATTTTTTTAAAATTTAAAATAGTATTTATGGTGTATTTTTAATGGTTGAAATTAAACTAATGCATAAATATTGTAAATGAATTTTATTATGTGTTGTTTGCATGGAAAGTGACAAAATTTGCATGCTTGGAAAGGTGTTTCTATAATGGATTTTTTCCACCTTGTTTCTTGGCACTTGCATTCCAAGTCAAGATGTTTGCACACTTTGCATAATATTTTTTTTGTGGGGCATTTCTACCTTTTTGCATGAAATTTGTATAAATAGGTGTAGTGTTTACATCAAGATATTCAACACTTGCATTGTTAATATAAGGATGGTAATTTTTTACATGTATTTTTTATGTTTCTAAGAGAAACTATTGAGCTTGTTTATGTGAGAGAGGATTTTAGTAGTGATGGGATTGATGATTGTTGGCATAATGATATCATTGATGTCAAAATGTGTCATTGATGTCAAAGGGTAGATCAGGAGAAGCCTAAAGGTCACTTGTGCTTAGAGGATCAGATTTTGGAAGTGTAGGTTAAGTATGATGGAGAGAAGAGAATGTTTTGAAAATGTTGCAAAGTTGCTCAAAATGTTGCAAAGTTGTCATGCAATATTGACATGTTGTTGTAGAGGTTACTTCCAGAAGTCAGAGGAGAAACAAGCTACTGATTCAATGTGGGTTTTTTGAGAGCTTTCTAGAGGTGTGATTTGCAGGATTAGAAGACATGTAATGTACTCAAAAAAGATTTAATTTTATCTTAGACAAAATTAGGGTTCAGCAGGTCAAACCCTAAGGGTTTCAGTCATGGTGCCTTCATAGCTTGTTTATATTGTGATGTTGACTGGTGATTGACTGTTGCAGGTTGCTTAAGTAATAAATTAAGCCCTTTGTGTCGTCGAGGTGATCACCCCCTTTACCTAGCACTTTCAATTGTTAGTGTTTCTCGTGGTTCTCAGAACCTTGTTAGTCTCTATCTTGGTGGTGGTGTCAGTATTCATGGTGGTTATTAGAACCTTAACGGTCCCTGCCATTGGCCAGAGTGTCGATATTTGATGTTAGTTTCAAAACCTTTGTTGGCCTTTGAAGTGGTTATAAAAACCTATTTCCTTCTTGTTGATGGCTACATGGAAGTTTGTGAGTACATAACCATATTCCTTCACATCACAGTTTATGTATTATCACAACCATGTTTATTTGTGATGTGCAATATGCCCTTCAAGGAATATCATCAGTGAGCATCTATGTTTGAAGATCCAACAACTATCACTTCACTGATTCACATCGTTGTTGTGAAGCAACAAGATGGTGTGCAATCAATGATATGCAATGAATATGATCAACAATGTAAGTTGCTGCTTATAATATCATACGACTATCAAGATTCTCCTTTGTATCATAATTTGAAGTCTACAATAGATAAGCCATTGTGCGATATGAGATGAGCTCTTTAGAAGATCAATGATTGAGGTTGAAGAATAGTTATTGGATGGCTATCGCATGTGTTCTTCATAATGCAATTTATATTTACATCGGTAGAGGAAAAAGTGTGATATGTGATGTTAGTGGAATGTGACGTCATAAAGACAGATGGTGATATCTTATTGCATCACATGAATGATTTACATCACAGTTGTGAATCAAGAAGGTCGAGGTATATTTGTGATATGCAAAGTATGTGGATGGTGATGTTAGCAAGGACATGTATCAAGCACTGGTTTCATCACACAAGCTCTTTATATCACAATTCTATTTTCATGAGTGCATATGTAATTTGCGATGTGTGATAGATTGTGGAGGATGACAAAAGCATGATTGCACGACTCCTTCACATTGCATAAGTGATTATAAGAGCCTGAACATTAGTGTGATGGCTATATGTAATGCGATAGAGATCGATGACTTGGGATTTTAAAGAAGATTGATTGGATGATGACCACGCTTCGAATTCACATCATAGTTTTAATGATTGATTCCCTAAGTAAAGTTGTGATAGACATATGCCAAGTGATGGAGATCAATGACACACATTTCAAATAAGTTAATCCAACGAATGCATTTTAGATTTGGATCAGATGAAGGAGACGATGGATCATGGTGCAAATATGAGAGATCGACAACCCAAGTTTAAACTTGAAGATCTCAAATGGCTATGACAGTATGAATGAGGGTTCGATTGGTAGCTGGAACAATGCATGGATTTAATTGGTTTACTTGCTCCAACAACTAGTTGATTGGTAATATGATTTGTAGGGTGGCATAATAATGACATGAGATGACCAAATAATAGATACAGATTGATCACACGAGATACAACATTTAATATGTATCTTATCTAGGGTTTCTAGATTCCTAAAATTAGTAAATGTAGAAGAATTTGGATGGTGGTGCATTGCTCGAGGTAGGAATGATTTTTGATGAATGTATGAGAAAAGAAGACAATCAAATTTTTTCTATGTGTTGATGCAATCATTAACTTATAATCCTAAATATCAGAGCATATAGTTAAGATTGAATTGTTCAAGCCATAACTGAAAATAAAGAAGAATACTAATAGAACTAAAACTTTGTAAAACATAATTGCATGTAAAACACACAAAAAATTATTGGAATCCTATCAGAAAAAGAGTTCTCCTTCTCCAACGCTTTATTAACTTATTATAATAATGCATGTTCAGTATTTATTAGGTGTCTTCAAATAGTGGTTATTGCATTCAGCTTAATCTAGAACTTTCTTGTTTTGTTGTCCTAGTCTTCCTTTTGTTGCGGGTTACAACTTCCAGTTGCTACATGCTATAGTTCCTTCTTGGATGCAAAAAGGTTAATTCACAAAACATGTGCACAAGACTAACTACCATAATTAAAACATCAAATTCCATCCACTTTTCATGCATACTCACATATAAACCATGCAATACTATTATGTCATAACCATATTTCCATTATTATAATTTAGGTCCAAGGTTGTATAATAAGTATGAAAAGATAGCATAATATAGGAGTATTTTTTGAAGGTTATATCTAAAAGTGTCTAAAAGTATGTATCAAAATAACAAAAAATAGGTTAATAAAGAAACCCACCATCTCCCCCAACTATACTTTTTCTTGTCCTCAAACAAAACACTAGGGGTACATGTTATATTACAAGGTGATCTGCCTCAAGTCCATAATAGCATCAACTCCCTGGGTCTATTTCAAGTAAAAGACTTTGTAAGCTACAAGTTGCCTCACTCTGGTGTTCCCAACTCTCTCACATTCCTCACCTTTCTCCCCAGTCCAATGTGGAACCAAATAGAGTAGCATAGGTGGGTGAAATGTGAGTGGTACCCAATAAATCTCGATGTCAACACTAATTGTCATGTGCTTGTGTACTCTTTCAAGCATGGTGGTGAAATTATACATGGAATGAGGTTCCTTTCTTTGTAATTCTGGAGTCAAGCTATTTCATTTGCTCTGCATATAACTGTAGCATTATTGACCCAAACCCACAACTAATGTTTACATTTTTTTGTAATATGTTGTCCTTAGTTTCATAATTTTACTGCCCACACCTTTATGATCAAGGAGTTTCAACCATTCATCTATGTCTGCATCAAGGTTTTTAGATTCTTTCCTTATGGGGAGACCAATTGATTTCTCCCTCTCCTCATATTCTTCCATCATTTCCCCCTTGAGTTCATTTGTGTAATAAGATGTCAGTGCCCTTACCTGGAGATCCCCTACAAATATCAGAGGGTTCCACTTTGTTTCATCTGACACCACATAATTTTGTAAATAGTATTCACACAACTAATCTTGCTCCTTAGGTGTAGAATCAACAAAAATATTAAGAAACTCAAAATTTTTGCTCATCCCAACTGATTGTTTACTAATTAGCCTATTGAACTAAAAACTTAGAAATATTTCCTATAGAAATAATGCATATGTCCTTGTTGGAGGTCTACATCTCATGATCTATTCAAATTTGTATGCCACTTCTTCCAATCTAACTATTGATCTTCTTAACTCCATGTCTTTCTTCTCCAACTCCTTAGCATTTTCTTCAATCAAAATCTCTCTTTCTCCCATTTATCCCTTTCACGTGCAAACTCATTAGTCACTCTCCATAATTGATAACCAAGTGACAAGGTGGTATTGTGAATTGGAGTTCTTATGGGAGAAGGTTTATGTTCTGGTACTGCTAGTTCTCCATACCTAGTCTTAGTTATGGCCAACTGTGCCAATAAATCAAGCTTAGTACCATGGCCATATGTTTACAATTTCTCCTCCATTTCTTGTACTTGTGTTTCCCTCCCTATGTCCTTTTAATAGCTTTGTACTAAATCTTCCAAGTGTTTGATTTTGTCTAGGGATTCTTATATGTCCTTCCTAACATCTCTCTCCTCTATATAAATTTCCTCTATTTACCTGAGCTGCTCATTACTCCCCCTTCATAGTCCTCATAAATAGAACTTTCTAGGGTTTCCTTTTGTGCTTTCTTAGCAGTAAACACATCTTCTAATTTTGAATTAAAAGTAGTAGACACATATCTCTCTATTTTCATAGTTATATTTACATTTCTAGGGATATCTCCCTTCCCTTCAAAGTCTATCTCTACTAACATGGAATCTTCCTCAAGATGTTCTTTGATCTTTTCCTTCTCTTCAAGTTTCTCTACACTTCCCCTCATGACACCTTTTCTCTTTAATCTGCCTAAACGTCTAGGTGTAGGTGTTTCCTTCTTAACATTCTTCTTTTCCTTTTGAACACCCTTCTTCTTTTCAACACCCTTTTTCTTTTGAACACCATTCTTCTTCTTTTCTATTTTAGAAGGTGTGGATGATATGGATGTACTACCTCTTCTGCTCTTAGGTTTTTGTGGTTTTGAAGAAGATGAAATTTCCTCAATTACAAGTGACCTAGAATCTGTCTCATTATGTTCCTATACTCACCTTGGCTATAGGTAGGTGAAGCCATAGGTGATACATGAGGGATTTTTCTTGCAGGTTCATCTTGTGGCTTTACAGTCTCAGGTACCACAGGTGCATCCAATAAACTATTAATATCTTCACATTTCTTAAAATCCTCCTAGTCTACTTGTGGATACTGAATTCTCAAACTTATTCTTACCAGTAAAGCAATCAAACAATGGTGTGATAGGGAAGTGTCACTTTTTTCCTTTGATACTCTAATGCCATTCTTTTCAATAGATTATAAAGAAAATTTGGCACATTTACCAGCTTATTGTGTCGAAGGTGACTCGGTAATTTAAAATGTACTATATACAAGAGATTTTTCCTACCATCACAAGTAAGATATCTAACAATGTAAGAAGCGTAACTAGCCCATAAGCATGGAAGAGAGAGTTTCTTTGTACCTTGTGAAGACGCATCCAAATTCTCTCCTCGCTCACAAAATTCCTCTCTAGCTGCAACTACATTTTCATGTACTCGAAACTCTGCTCTAGTTCTAGGTAACCCAAAATCTTGTGCTATGACAACCTCAAATGCATCCACTAATAGTCCTTGATTAAATGGAAATAGAGTTCCATCTTTTGGGAGATGGAATTGTACCTATTTAACACTTTAATTATTCAGAAACATATATACCTCAACCAAGTGACTCGATTGAGCGATGGACTAGGGGTTTCCTTGGATAATTGGACAAGGGTTCATCATTAAATGAAGCTTCAAAGGAGAAATGCAAAAAATTATGCACAAAACCCTAGAAACTTGAAAGCATGAAATTAGATTGATAAACATAATTAAAAAAAAGGTGCCTAAAAGAATGATGAAATCCAAACAAGGTCTACAACTCTGAAAACCTATCTTTTGAAGCGCATTGGAACTCATAAGCCAAGCTGGTCGATTTAGTCCTGCTACATGAATCTAGGCAGGATCTAGAATCTTTTGGCGACTTATCAGGATCTACAAAAAGATGCCAAAAAAGGCTA
The DNA here is from genome assembly GCA_007115665.2 of Sequoiadendron giganteum. Classification (NCBI taxonomy): domain Eukaryota; kingdom Viridiplantae; phylum Streptophyta; class Pinopsida; order Cupressales; family Cupressaceae; genus Sequoiadendron; species Sequoiadendron giganteum. The sequence goes on along the minus strand of CM021100.1, from coordinate 978,950,481 downwards.
TACAGGAACTTATACATCCAGATGGATTATTTAGTCCCATTATTAGGGTTTGACTGATATTTTTGTAGCCTCTAGTGATATTTTGTAGCTTCAGTATTGTCCGATCTTCAAGTCCGAAAGTTTGAATTTTGGCTTGTAGGCAAGTTTTCGTGAAGATGATAGCTTATTGACAACTTTTTCAACTTTGTCTTCAAAGGATCTTCAAGCTCCAATTCACCTAGATCTGCAAACACACATCAAGCGGGAAAAATATTGTTATGTTAGGGAAGAGGGGTTTTCCTTGGTCAAACCCTGTTTTGGTAATTAAATCTTGAAATGAAATGAAATAGCATGAAGGAATAATTAATGAACAAATGCAATGTTGTAACTCACCAAACCCTTGAAAGGAAGGTTGAAAACTTGTGTGAAATGTCTCCAATGGATTTTGATCTTGAATCTTGATTGAATTCTTAAATATTTATCTTGAATGCTTGCTTGAATCATGAAAACCTACAACACAAATGTTAGCTCACAAATACATATGATGTGTGAAGACTTTGACATGATTCTTGAATCTTGAATGTAGCTCCAAATGCTTGATGATTTTCTCTTGAATTCTCTTGTAAAGTGCTCACTTGAATGCTCATAAGATCACTTGAGTTTTGATAGCTTGTTAGGAGAAATTATGTGAAATAACCTTTTATTTATACTTGCTAATGCCTAAATTCCAAAAATTACAACACTACAAGCTAACATCAGATCTAGGATAATAAAATCCCACCAAGAAATTGAATTAAAATAGGTCCAAGTTAAAGTGGGACTCATACACCAAATTGGGTGTATGAGCCCTAGTGACTTAAACTTGGGACACAAACTCCAAGAAGTGTTAAGTTTAATGTAACATTTAAAATCAAGTCCCGAGACCTAGGTGGGACCCATACACCTAGAGGGGTGTATGAGTCCAAAATCCCTAAATCTAGACAACATAACCACAAACATTAAATTATGATTTGTCATTTGTTAAATTTTAGGATTATCCTTAGAAAAATGCATTTATTTAGGCTTGTGGATGCAAAATAGGACCAATTAAGGCATAAATGAGCCCAATTTTAGCAGGGAGGGCCCAAACAAGTGTGAAAATGTTAAGGGATACATTTTTCTACACTACAATCCCTTCACCATTACTTCATCATACTCCACTATAGCTACAAACCTTGTTGTCATATCATCGTTGAGCTATGCTACTTTTAAGAAATAATCAAGCCACCCAACTGGTAAAAATGGGTAAGACCATTGCATCTTCTAGAATTTGCCTATGAGCCGACGACTCTCTCCTGATAACATCGCCTCCCATTATGAATTTATTTTCTCTGCTCAATGTGTTCAATTTAGTCTTGAAAATTTAGCTCAATTCACTCCACCACCTTCAAAACCCTTCTCCTTCCAGTTGTTTCCTCATATAATTTTACTATCATACCATAACCACAACTCCCCTTCTTAGTACCAACTTGATTGAGCTCACAAATAGGTTCTAGGTTCAACTTTGTTTCAGACTTAGCTCAAGTGTTTCGGGATTGGGAATTTGGCAATTGGAAGTATTAGGAAAAAGTCGGTATAATTTTAGGAGGGTTTTGCATGTCACATCTATCTATTATATTTGATTTGGGTGGAAAATTTATTTATTTATTTTTGGCTAAGTTGTACCCTCCCCCCAACTTAATGGTTGAAGTGTCCTCACTTCATGTTGTATTTGGGAAGTGGAATGATTATAAATAATGGAAATTAATGGAATGAATAGTTCACATGTGATAGGCTGTCGTTAGGTCCTACTAATTTAGAATATAGAATATCAAATAGTCGACTGGGCAATGTCCAAGGCAGTTTGCAAAATAAGATAATTCAGATAACTTATATTAGATTTTTTGTTTTTCTTTAAACTACTGAAATCAATTTTAGTCTAAGGCCATTTAACTTCTTATCTAGAAAACAATTTATTCTAGGAAAATTGGAAATACTTAAACTAGAAAGCATAAGATAACTAATTTAGAAAGCATCATAACTAAACTAGAAAGCATAGAGATAAGCAAACTGAATAACTGATAAAATACGAAAGTGGAAAAGTAAGTAAACAAACTATAAAACATTTTCTTAAACACTAAAAGATTCTAACAACTACGAAGAATAAATCATACTAACTAAAAATACAATGGTGCTCTAGAACTTCAGACTCAACTCTTAACAGACTTAAATACTTCCCACTGAACAATTATTTATGTAACAACTAAAACAACATAATAGTAAGTATTTATCTATTTAAACTAACTCCCCTCGAGTGGCCAGCTCGCGGGTCAACACTTCATTATCAAATCACATAAACTACAGGTTCTGGATTCCTTCCATTATAAACAGTTATCATCCATAGTTCAACAACTTAGAAATTGACAGAAGAAAGTTCTTACATTCATCAGTATTTAGAAATCATATAAACAACATAACGTTACTATTCAGTCTTATTCATCCATTTTGAAATCACATTCTTATAGAAAAAATTATAACTAAATCCTAGATTCTAGATGGTGTGGATAGCCATTGAAAAAGTCTTTTAACAACTTTAACTAACTTCCATGTCTTTAAAACTCATAAATGTAGAGAAGGCTCGAGACGAGCCATGAAGTTTTGGGTAACAAAAATTAAATAGATAGTAACTAAATCTTCGGTTCATCGGCCTGAGATTCAGGAGGAGGTTTGCAACATCTATCTTTCATCATACTTAAGGAACGTGTTGGCTCAACGTTTGTAACAACTGCTAGATGGCCGATTATTCCCTACAAAAACACTCAAGTCAACGCATTAAACCTATATTGGAAAATTTCCTCAATTGATCATAAGAAATAAAGTTTTCATAATTTTCCTTAAAGATAAGAAATTATTTCTCCTAAAGTTTAATAAATTGGCACAGACTTAGGATTGAACTTGTAAGAATAAGCTTTTTTTATTTTATTATGATGAGGTTATTTTTACCTCATCAACATGCATAGATTAATATGAAAGATAATGAAAGTTTACATAAATCTATGGTAATTATGATAGTGCACCTTACGTACCTATCAAAAGAGATAACTCATCACCGCACGTGTAAATTGAATAACATGTATCCAAATTTTTATTTGATGTGACTAGAAATAACTACAGGTGTATGGATTGTGAGGTGGAGAATGCAAATTGATGGGACAAATTAGATGAATAGTAGCTGGTGATGTGATAGCTCGAATATTTCAAATTTAATTTGGCAATAGGAAATAATAGAATCGTGTTGCAGACACTTATTATGAAGAGATGGATATTTCATGTGAGTATTTTGAGGTGAATGGTTGTGAACTGCAGTTAATATGGCACCAAGTGTTTTGATTTTTGCCTTTCTTCTGCCAGACGGTGCTATGAGTACATTCAACAACATGACCCATTCTGAATGTTGACAACAATTATGATTTAGGTCCCTACGACATCATAACCCTTTCTGAATGTGTGATAAAACAGGTCCATCTAGAGAAAATATAAACATCATTATAATTGTGTTGTGTGTGCTTGTGAGATAAAGTAAGAAATTAATCTTAAGTGATATTAGGGATTGAGCTATGTAGCTCAATCATCGGGTCACTTGAAGTTCTTGGTATATCATGTGCTACTGAAATATCACTTTGTGTGTCTGAACTTGTATTTGGATCATTGCAAGCACCATACTATTGAAATAGGGAGAAAATAAAATCATCTTTTTGTAATGGCTTCTTATATAGATTTAATCTATGGCCATTAACCAAAAGAGATAATTTGATTGCATCTATGGTGTGCAGCTTGATTGATCCATTAGGATAGAATTGATTTATTTTATAGGGTCCCAACCACTTGGATTAGAGTTTCCCTTTGAAGTCTTTATACCTTGAATCATATAACAATGCCCAGGCCCCTACATTAAACTCCTCTGTCTTGATGTATTGGTCATGCGACTTCATCCTTCATTGTTGTGCTATCTCATTGTGATGGATTACCTCCATTATGATTTCATCCAAGCCATTTAAATTGTGCAACCTCTCCTTTTGAGCTATTGTTAGTTCCATTTCTAGTTCCATTGTTGTCCTTAATGTCTTATATTCAAACTGAACTGGAAGGACTATTTGTTTTACCATACACTAGCTCATAGGGTGTAAAACCAGTTGTTGTTTTCCAGGTTGTTCTATATGCCCATACTGCTTCTGGTAACCTTGCAACCCAATATTTCCTATGTAACTTCACTATCTTGGTGAGAATAATTTCAATTCCTCTATTAGTAACTTTTGCCTGACCATTAGCTTGTAAGGTGTTGATTTCTTGTTCCAAATTTGGTATTATTTAACTAGTTTAGTGATGAGGTCTAAAGTAAACTATGGACCTTGATCAGTGAATATTTCCCTAGGTACTCCATACCTAGTGAATATATCCTCATACAAGAATTTAGACACATTGCCATCTTTGGCAAATTGTAATGCTTTTAATTCTACCCATTTAGTTAAGTTTAATTAGTGCAAACAAGAATGTATTCCTTGTTGTTGGAAGTAGGTGAGATTGTTCTAATAAATACTAAACCCCATTTGTCAAAAGGAGTTGGTGTTAACTGAGGTTGCAATGGAATTTCATCACTTCTTTTTGGTTTACCCATCCTTTGGCACCTATCACAACTTCTTGTGTATTTGACATAATCCTTGTGCAAAGTTAGCCAATAATAACCAGTTGTGAGGATTTTAAATGTTTTTCTTTTTGCTACAAAATGACCTCCACATGGTTAATCATGGCAATCCTTCATGATATCAAAGATTTCATCTTCCCTTATGCACCTTCTCATGATGTTTTCAGGACCAATGTAAAACAAATAACCGGATATCCAAGAGTATGGAAAAAATTTATGTACCAATTATCTATTTTCCCTTGGAGAAAAATGTGTTAGAATCTACCCTGTTACTAAATATTTAGCAATGTCACCATACTAGGGAATATGTACATTTAGAGAAAATAATTTTTCACTTGGGAATGAGTCATCCACTACTCCTTCAGCTGATTGTGTTGGAAATCTTGATAAAATATCTATCACTACATTGGATTTACTAGGTTTGTCCATTATTATAATATCAAACTCTTGTAGAAGTAGCAACCATCTGACCAATCTGCCTCCTCCTACAGGTTTGTTCATAAGATATTTGATACTAGTGTGGTTTATATGGATAAATACTGAATAACCAATAATGTAATGTCTGTATTTATTGATGGAATACCCTACTACTAGAATCTTCTTCTCTGTAATAGTATAATTCAGCTATGCTCTTTGAAGATTCTTGCTAATGTAGTAAATTGCATACTCTTTGTTACACTCTTTTTGACCCAAAACTACTCCAATAGAAAAATATGAAGCATTTGTATGTATATGAAAGGGTAGGGTCTAATTAGGCCCCCTCAAAATAGGTGCTTGAGTCAAGGCTTTCTTCAGCTCTTCAAATGAGTGTTGGCATTCTGATGTCCACTCAAATTCAATGTATTTACCCAACAAAAAAAATAATGGTGCAAAAATCTTATTGAAGTCTTTAAAAACCTCTTGTAGTAGCTTGCGTGGCCAAGGAAACTTCTGATATCTCTTTGCTTCTATGGAATGGGTAATGTATAAGTAATTTCTATTTTATGTGGATCAAACTGAATCCCTGCATTGGATATAAAGTGTCCTAAAACAATGCCCTATGTCGTCATCATAAAGAACTTTTTATTGTTGAGTGACAAGTTGTGTTCTTTACATCTTTTTAATAAATTTTCTAGATTACTGAGGGATTCCTCACAAGTCTCTCCATATGTGGTGAAATCATCCATATATATCTCCATACAGTCATGGACATAATAAAAAATGATGTTGAGCAATGCCCTCTAAAAAGTAGCTAGAGCATTGCATAAACCAAAGGGAAAAAAGAAGTAAGTATAAGTACCCCAAGGATAGGTGGATGTAGTTTTGTCATGATCTTCTAGAGCAATTTTTATCTTTAATTGTAACCACTAAAACCATCTAGGGATGAAAAATACTTTTTCCCAGCTAAAGAATCAAGCACTTGATCGATGAAGGGTAATGGAAAGTGGTCTTTCCTAGTGGTTGTATTTAGTTCCCTATAGTCTACACAAACTCTCCATTTTCCACCTTTCTTAAGAAAAATTACCAAATGTGAGACCCATTCACTCTCAGATATAAGATAGATAAAGCCTACATCAAGGAGTTTTTGAAGTTCAACTTTGACTATGTCTCTTAAAGCAGGGTTCATACGTCTTTGAGGTTGTCTAATGGGTCTATAACCATCATTAATATAGATCTTATGCATATGTAAATAAGGATCTATGCCTTTCATATTATGGTAATCCCATGCATATTTTGTTGAGTGTGCATGCAACACTATATGCAGGGAATTCTGTTGTTCTTCAGTCAAGGCATTGTTTATGTTCAACATTTTTCTTGGCATGTATTCTAATTTCTTTGAGGATTCTTACATAGATGAGAGGTCAAGGCTTGGAATAATTAGTACACACTATTGTGGAATTAAAGAATGAAGGATATGAGATATTTCTTTGTAGGAATTGGTGGGTATAATACTTTGCAAGGGGTCTTGTAGGCATGCGAGACAATCCTGTTGCTACGAGCTCCTACCACAGTCATTCTATAGTATGTGAACAATGAAATCATATTCATCTTGATGATCCAATAGAGGGTTGTGTTTTATGGTCATCAATGTATGTAGGGAATAGTTATCTTTCTCATCCAAAGTGGGCCAAATAGTTTTCTCAAGATCAGCATATTTTTGTGTCGAGGGATAAAGGACCAATTTATTGGTCACTGTCCCATTAGATATTATCATATTGTCAAACCTACAAATTATGAATGCATCAACTGTAGCTAACCATGGTATGCCTAGGATGAGTGAGTATCCTACAAGATTAGCCTTTGATTGTAAAACTATGAAGTTAGTAGGATATTCCTAATAATCCAATGTAATAACTAAATCTTCAATGATTCCTTTAGGCTTGAATTTTTACCTATCAACTAATTTTAAAAAAGTTTGTGTAGGTCTAAGGTTGGCTAACTGAAGTAATTGCATTATTTCTTTAGTCATAACGTTGATTTTTGACCCTAAGTATATCAAGGTGTTCTTGATAAGAGTTACATTAATCTTGACATACACTACTAGACTACCAAGGTCTATATATTTAGGAACAATTATGTTTCTCAACATGATATCAACAAGGTTTCTCAAGACATGGACTATCTGAGGATCCTTCCTTTTCCTTCTTGGTTTCTTAAGAAATAGGTCCCTTACAATTTTATTATAAATAGGGATGTCCTTGATAGCTTGGATGAGTGGAATCTTGATGCTCACATCCCTTAATTGGCCTAGGAGATATGTATTAGTGTGTGTGTGATGCTTTTGAATGGCCAATCATTTAGGAAAATTTGGCTTTGGACTTGAGGTAGTTTGGTGTACCTGATTTGAATAAAGTTCAAAAGGTGTTTTTTCTAAAGCTTCAACTACAGGCTCTTCATCCTCTATCTTAGTAATTTGGGGGGATGAAGTTCTAGAAAGTTGTTTTCTTGATCTAAGGTGGACATCACTCACCTCTACCCCATAAGTGGGGTATTGCATAACTTTGTTAGTATAAGCCGGTTGAATAGGTTTATTGTGAGGGTTAGATATAGGTTGGGAAGGTATTTTTGGTGGCTTGGATGGTTGGGATTTAGGATTTTATGGAGGCATGATAGCATGCTGTTGTGGTTGGGGTGGAAGCATAGGTCGTTGATAGTTCATGTTTTCTACTGCCATTGGGGATTATAATTGGAACCTTGGAAATTTTGTTATGGCCAAGGATTTGGCTACTACTAGTTCCAATTTTGCTGGGGTTGTGTCCATTGTTGAGGGTTTTGCCATAGATTTTGGTTTGTTAGCCAGGGCTGAGAATTCCAAGCAAAAACGTTCTAATTTCCAAAGGGGAAGGATGAATTAAAGCTAAGAGGGTATTGTGGAATACCTTGTATCTATTTCCATGGCCTTCTTTGAGCTATATAAAAGATTTTTCCATTCTCTCCTTTCAGTGGCTGAAAATAAGGTTTCTCAACTTTATCTTGTTGGATGCTAGCCACCCTCTCATATTTACAATTTTCTTTCCGTTGCCTACAACTTGGGCAGTATTAGTGAGGATTAGCTTCCTCTTATTTCTTCTTGATGTGGAGAGTATCCAAATGAGTGGCTAAGTGACATTCCTCCTTCATGTTGGACAATAGGTTGCTTAATTCTATCTTTGAAACCCTTGTAGATGATTTGACAATAGTGGATGTCATATCTCCTCTTGGTCTTTTAGTGAAGGTCCTAGAATAATTCCTATAGACCTTACAGATGTCTTCAAATGGTATCCAAGATATATCTCCTTGTCCGATGAGGTTGAGGGCATCCGTACAGTCATCATTAACTCCCCTAAAAAATACTAACTTGAGGGATTATTCAGGCAACTTGTTATGCGGGTTTTTCTTCAAGGCAAACTGAAATCTCTCCACATAATCTTCTAATGGTTCATCCTCCTTCTGTGACATTCTAAAAATGTCATCTTTCCTCCTATCAAGTCCCCTACAATAGTCTTGGCACTTCTCCAAGAACAATTTCTTCATGGTATCCCAATCAGGAACAACATCCTTGCCTAATCCCATAAACCATCTTAGAGTTGCATCTTTTAGAGTGGTAGGAAGAGTTTGAGACTATGAGCATTAGAAGTATAATGATAAATTTTGCACAAGACATCAAAGTCAAACCAAAATGTATCTGGGTGCTCAGTAATTAACCCATAAAAGATCCCTTTCATGGTTAGTGATTGGGAACTCAAAATTTGCACATTCAAGATCATCCATTGCATCACTTATGGTGCGGTATGTGCCCTCTATAAGTGTAGTAGATGTTGGTGATAGGGAAATTTCTTCTTCAGTATTACCCTTGCTTTGAGTACTAGATTCACCAATTTTTGTTATGGCTTCTTGACATGTAGAGGGAAGGAATTTTCCCAAAGAATCTCTTTGCCTCTGCATACATGAAATTTGGCTTTGTATAGTAGCGGTCTTGCACAATATTAGTGTATCTTTTGGTGTTGTAAACAAGAGTAAATCTAACAGTCTTAATGCTGGAAACAAAATGTAAAATATAAAAGCTCATAGAACAAGTCTATGAAGATAGAACCATCCCCGACAACAATGCCAAAAATGTAGAGTCTAAATTGATGTATTATAAACTTGGTAGAACCTACACAACTCATAGGTATGTTTGACTAAACAATCCACTCAACATTGCAAAGAATACATTAAAATTTCAACCCAAGATTTGTAAACTTGTGATGGTGTTGCACTGTATGTGCCTTCAAAGAATCAAGGCTACCTAAGTTATCCTATTCAAGATGTTCTACTTGCTGGAAAACTCATAGACCTATAAAATAGTAAAAGAAACAAACCATCGATAATGGCTATAGGTGCCTATAGCTTAACCTGTAACTGAACTACTGCTAATAAAACATTATTGTATCAACTCAAAAATGATCAAAATTGACAACTAAACTTATCCTAATCTCCAAAGTGCTACTAGTTATCCAAATACATGCATGCTCACGAACATTCATTACTAATAATCAAAATGTAAGATTCTAGTTTAACTTGCATGTAGTTCATAAAGCAATAATAAACAAAAAATTTCTATGCAAATAGAAATCAATAGTTATAAATGAAGTGAAGAATAGATACCTTGTGGTTGTTCTCACTCCATTAAAACCAAATATAACTATTAGATTCTATGCATATATGTGAAATTGACTTCATTCATTGCATATCATGAAAGATTACATAAAATCTTCTTCACAAACTGTATTCAATGAAAATCATTTTGAATAACCATCATGTCTTGAAACTGAAAATAACTGATAATAAAATATTGAAAAACAACTAACTTATCTAAGGACTCAACCATTGGCTATATAGAAGTGTGAGGGAGTTTTATTCTAAACAAAAACTAATTGCAATCATTGAATTATACTCCTAAATATCAAAGCATATAGTTAAGATTGAATTGTTCAAACCATAATTGAAAATAAAGAAGAATCCTAATAAAACCAAAACTATGTAAAAAATAATTGCATGTAAAACACACAAACATTTATCAGAATCCTATCAGCAAAAGAGGTTCCTTCTGCAACGCTTTATTAACTTGTTATAATAATGCACGTTCAATCTCCATCAAGTGTCTTCAAACAATAGTTATTGCATTCAACTTAGTCTCTGGGAACTTCCCTATTTTGATGTCTCAGTCTTCCTTTTGCTACGGGTTACAACTTCCAATTGCTACATGCTACAGTTCCTCCTTGGTTGCAAAAAGGTTAATTCACAAAACATGTGCACAAGACTAACTACCATAATTAAAACATAAAATTTCATCCACTTTTCATGCGTACTCACATATAAACCATGCAATACTATTATGTCATAACCATATTTCCATTACTATAATTTAAGTCTAAGACTATATAATAAGTATGAAAAGATAGCATAATATAGTTTTATTGTTTGTAAGGTATATCTAAAAGTGTATGAAAGTATGTATAAAAATAACAAAAAATAGGCTAATAAAGAAACCCATCAATGGATATGATTGTGCCTTGATGGCTAGGGAAATGAATCCCTATTCATGGAAAAAGACTCTACAATTCAAGAAAATGGTAAGGTTGAAAACTATGATGATGATGAAGAAGAAGAAGTGGATCTAGAAGGTGAACTCATCTGTGCTCTAGATGAGATTGAAGGCTTGAGGAAGGAGAACAAAAACTAAAAAAAGCATGCACATAAGGAGATTGATAAGATAACCAAGAGTCTTGAAGAATCTAATCAATTGATAGCTAGCTTGAAGACACAAGTGGAGGAAGCTAAAAGGATAGAAGATGTAGTTAAGACTAAACTACAGTCTAAATTAGATGAATGCATGAAGCTGGAGGAAGAAATAGTGGCTCTAAGGAAAGATTTAGAAAAGGCTAAAGAGCAGATTGATAAAGGTCTAAAGTTGAAAGTTGGCTTTGACATATTAGATGAGATAATCCATTCACAATAGCCATCAAAACCAAAATAAAATTATGGTCATGGTTTTGAAAAAGGTAACATACCAACTAGGAATGCATTTGCTAAATTTTATGATAATTTTAAAGAAAAAGAAAGGTTTTGTGCAAAGGATGAGAAAGCCTACACCAATTGTTCCAAGGAAAATTAGATAAAGGAACTGTTGAGATGAAGAAATAAAAAGAAGAGAAGAAGCTTGCAGAAGAGAAGAAGAACATTAAATAAATCCCTGAAAAACTTGAAGAAGAAGCAAAACATAAGAAGAATTGATGCAGGTGGATTCACAATGGTGAGTGATCTGAAGTAACCAAATCAAAGAAGACCCTCTCATCCTACACAAAGAAAATTTATGATCGAGTATTCCTCATTTTTCTATGGTTACTATTATTCATGTAATCAATTTGGTCATAGGTCTTGTGAATGTAGAGCTATTCCTGAAAGGAGAACAAGTTTTGTGAGTAGGGATCAATATACTCCTTTAGTGAACATGAATGTAGTGTGCTATAATTGTAATGACTTTGGTCACATCGCTAAGAACTATAGAACAAATTATGTAAGACCAAAAGTAAAAATTAAAAATAAGAATATGTCCCCAAGAGTGAACAAAGGTTCACATGTCCTTGAGAAGAAGGTTGACAAGGCAGAGAAGAAGCCTAATAAATGGAGAAAGAAAGGTATAAAAGAAACACCAAACATGGCTACTCCTACCTTACATCACTAATCCTTAGTGATAGGGCATGAGTCTAGGGGGAGCTTCACAAAAAAATTATTCAACCCTAGAGAAGGAAGAAAAGTGAAAAGATCAAGTCAGGCATAATTGGTTTTATAAATTTCTAATGTCTTGATGGTTGTAGATTCAAGAGCACATTCTTTCTCTTCGTTTTGATTTCCAAAGGGAGTGAATATCAAAGGGGGAGAGAAAATGTACAAATTCTTTGTTGGGAGAAATTAAGAAAAATCTCCTTGTCTACAAGAAAAGGAGATATGTCTAAGGGGGAGGTATTATGTATGTGGTCTCATGATTAGTTTTGTTATAATTATTACAAAGTAGTTCTGTTGATTGGTACAATGTTTGTTTAGTTGGTACATAGCATTTGGTTTTTCCATTGAGGTCAAAGGAGGAGAGAAAAAATTGGTACCAATTGGTATCAATCAAAGGGGGAGAAAATTCCCTTTGCCATTGCTAAGGAGGAGCAACAATTGCAGAAGCATGGTGTCCTGAAGTGACCCTTTTCCATTGGTGTCAAAGGGGGAGATAGTGTGCAAATTCTCATTAATTGGTACAAAGCATTTGGAGTTGGTACAAAGAATTTGGAGTTGGTACAGAGTAGTTCAGTTGGAATTGAGCATTTGGTTTTCCCATCAATGAAAAAGGGGGAGATTATTGGCATAATATTTTCAATGATGTCAAAAGGTGTCATTGATGTCAAAGGGTAGATCAAGAGAAGCCTAAAGGTCACTTATGCTCAGAGGATTAGATTCTGGAAGTGTTGGTTAAGTATGATGGAGAGAAGAGCATGTTTTACAAATGTTGCAAAGTTGTCATGCAATATTGACATGTTGTTGTAGAGGTTACTTCCATAAGTTAGAGGAGAAAATAGGCTCTAGATTTGATGTGGGTTTTTTGAGAGCTTTCTAGAGGTGTGATTTGCAAGATCAAAAGACATGTAATGTTCTCATAAAATTTTTAATTATGCTCTTAGAAAAAATTAGGGTTTATCAATTCAAACCCTAAGGGTTTCATTCATGTCACCTTCATAGAGTTTATATTTTGATGTTGATTAGTGATTGACTATTGCAATATTCTTAAGTAAGTCATAAGTTAAGCACTTCGTGTCATTGAGGTGACCGACCCCTTTACCTAGTACTTCTGGTTGTTGGTGTTTTTGGTGGTTCTCAAAACCTTGTTAGTCTCTGCCTTGGTGGTACTATCAATATTCCTGGTGGTTCTCATAACCTTGATGGTCCCCACCATTGGCTAGAGTGTCAACATTTGATGGTAGTTTCAAAACCTTTGTCAGAATTTGAAGTGGTTATCAAAACCTTTGTCCTTCCCACTGATGGCTACATGGTGGTTTGTGAGTGCATCCCCATATTCCTCCACATTGCAATTTATGTATTATCATAACCATGTTTATTTGTGATGTGTGATATGCCCTTCAAGGAAGATCGATGGTTCACATCTATGTTTGAAGATCCAACAGATATTCACATCGCAGTTGTGAAGCAAAAGGATAGTGTGCAATCAACGATATGTGATGAAGATGATCAACAGTGTAAGTGGGTGCTTATAAGATTAGACGGCTATCATGATGCTCCTTCATATTGTAGTTTGAAGTATACAACAACCAAGCCTTTGTGCAATATGCAATAAGCTCTTTAGAAGATCAACGATTGAGGTTGAAGAATGGTATGTGTTTCACATCGTGATTTTTATATACATCAGCAGAGGCAAAAGTGCGATATGCAATGTTAGTGGAATGTGACATCATAAAGACAGATGGTGATATCTTATTGCATCGCATGAATGATTTACATTGTAGTTGTGAATCAAGAAGGATGAGATACATTTGTGATATGTGAAGTATGTGGATGGTGATGTCAGCAAGGATAGGTGTCAAGTATTGGTTTCATCGTGCAATCTCTTCACGTCACAATTTTGTTTTCATGACCGCATATGTAATTTGTGATGTGTGACAGATTGTGGAGGATGACAAAAGCATGGACAGGTGGTAATGTTTCATTGCATCACATGGCTCCTTCACATCACATAAGTGATTCTAAGAGCCTAAAGCATTAGTGTGATGGCTATATGCAATGCGATAGAGATCGACGACTTAGGCTTAAAGAAGATTGATCAGACGATGTTTGCACTCTGACTTCACATCATAGTTTTAATGATCAGTGCCCTAAGTAAAGTTCTGATAGACATATTCCAAGCAATGGAGATCAATGACACATGTTTAAAATAAGTTAATCCAATGGTTTCATTTTAAAGTTGAATTAGATGAAGGAGAATTGACAAATCATGGCATGAAGATCATAGATCGACAACCCAAGTTTAAACTTGAAGATGTCAAATGGCTATGATAGTATGAATGAGGGTTTCAATTGGTAGCCAAAAAAATGCATGGATTTAATTGGTTTACCTGCTCCAATGACTAGTTGATTGGTGATATAATTTGCAGGGTGGTGTAACAATAGCGTGAGATGACTAGATAAAAAATATAGACTGATCGCACAAGATACATTATGTAATGCATATCTAATCTAGGGTTTCCAGATTGCTAAAATTAGTAAATACAAAAGAATCAGGACAGTGGTGTATTTCTCAAGGTAGGAATGATTTTTGGTGAATGTATGAGAAAAGAGGACAATCAAAATTTGTCTAGTTTTGGTCTAAGTGTTGATGCATGATGCAAAAGAGAGACAACTAAGGAGCATACAAAGAATGCACATGCTGAGACAGAGTGAAATCCAAAAATAAATACATAACATCATCAAGGGTTTTCATTCAATGTGTAGAGCAAAGAGAAGGTGGTGCAGAGCAGAGAATTGAGTTGAAGAGATTGTAACAAAGAGTTGAGTAGTTGCAAATAGAGTTGCAACATTGAATTGTGCTCAATAGAACAAATTTTAATATTTTTATTGTAAATCTGATTGGTGGGTGCCATTAGATAATTGGGTAGGTGCTCAATGTAGGGAGTTGGTGCTTCCTTGGAGTTGGTGCTCCTAAAACCAGGGGATTAGTGTATCCTTAGGGTTGGTTCCCTTAAACTTTGTAATCAGAGATTTCTATTATGACACTAGATTTGAACAGTAGACTCAAGCAACTTTTGTCACTGTGGTTTTTCCCATATTGGTTTTCCACGTATATTTGGTGTTATGGGATTTTGTGTGCATGTGTTTGATTTATTTGTATATAATTTTATATTGGTTTAAAAGTAATAAAGTAAGGTTTTAATTTATCTACTGATTCATGCCCCCCCTTCTCAGTAGATTGTTGTGGTCCAAAAATGATAAGATTTTTTAAGGTTGGGCAAGGCCTATTGGTGGTAGTCGGATTGTATCACATGGCCTAGATGCTACATATCTAAGTGGATAGGGTGATGTTGAAAATATTGTCAAAAAGGTGACACACTAAGACTAGAACCTTTAATCTCTTGATAAGGGAGACAATTGTGACATTGTAGGATGTGAGGAGGACCTTATGTATCTTGATTGGGGGGTATATTGTATACTAGGGATACTTCATACCACTATGGTCAATGTAGATATTATTAGGAGGGAAAACGTACACTATAAGGTTTGGCTATGAACTTGGATCAGTATAGGGTAGGGGACTTGGTGAAGGAGGCTAGCATATTGTTGCTTAACAAGATTGGTTGCTTCTTTTAGATAGGATTAGTAGACTACATAGTTGATATGTTGGAGAGATATGATATTTGCATAGGGTATCTACATGTCATGCTATAGATATATAGGGAGATACACTTTCTCATTTACAAGGTTGGTTGTAGCATTGCCTTGTCAACACTACTCTAGGTATGTGCTTGGGAACATATCATTATGGGCTAGCGATAAGGTGTGTGGGAGTTTTGATGGGATGGAGCCATATATGTGCAAATGAAGGATATTGAGGGATAGTGGGTAGTAAAATTAGGGGGACACATAATATCATCAATGAGAAATAGATAGGATGATGTCGTAGGACATCACATGGAGGCCATACATAGATGTGGAGTGGAATGAGGATCTAGTTGTGTAGGGTTGTAGATAATGGTTTAGGACTACCATGACGATATATTTGATACATGGGTAGTGGATGGATACATGACTTGATGGGAGTAGATGAGGCTAGTGAGGCTCATGATGTTGATAAAAAGGAAGTTATGGGAGGGGATAATAGAGATCATGAGAGCTCAACCATGATGCAAGTGATAGAGATAGGTAGGGAGATTGGAAATAGTGGTAGTGGTGCAAGGAGATGGAGGTGAATAAAAATGGCATAAGGGTTGACATGGAAAGTTAGGTGGGTGATGGAGGTATACATGTAGGAACATTTGGTCCATCAAGTGTAGGAGGATACATTATAGAGAGGCTTATGTTAGGAGATTATAGTTTGATATTGTGAGATAGGTTAAATATAGTAGGAGAGAGATAACTTACAAGAAAAGAAAGGCAACCTATATGTTCAACTTAGGACACTGAAGGATAAGTGGGATGGGTTATGGGTATAGCTGACCATAACCTAGGTGCAAGTGGTGGTAGCATAAGTAGAGTTGGATAAACTACAAGAAGATGTATAAAGGTTGCAATAAGAGAGGGCTATAAATTGAGGTCTACTTGAGCCATAATGGTTGACATAATCCCTCTTAGATATATCTAGGGTAGTAAGGGAGAGTTAGAGGGTGTTGAGGGAGGACCAATATTATGGGTACTTATATAATTAGGTCATACCAATAGGGTAGAGGGGAGCTATAGTCATAGATTCAACTAGCTCATGAGTGATAGGGCCAACTATCAGATCCATAGTAATGGAGCTATATGTGAGAGGTCAACCATCACCACCAATAAGATCAATAGGTCATAGTATAAGTCAGAGCTAAGATGAGAATGTCAAAGATTAGTTGTGATGATGATCATGATGCATATGATTAGGACAAGCATCATTTTGTATGTTATGTATTTTTGGAAATATGATGATGTACATACACATTTGATATAGATGGATTCATTTTTGTGTGATGTACCTTTGGGCTCATATGATATGATGATTTATGTTTTTATTTATTATGTATATGCACTTGGATATGTGAAAGGATATTTTATTATGACACGTGGGTATTGATTATGTGGATGATTTGGCTATTATTATGTATCTATTTGTGAGGTCATACATGGATTGTGGATTAGGGATTGAGATTTGTTCCTAATAGGATATGATGCAAATATTTTATGATGATAGAATGTTAGTTATACGTATGAAAATTAGTAAATAGATAAAAAATTTGATGTATATAATGTGTATGGATAAATTATATGTATTTCATGACATTTGTATGTTGTTGATAATAGGTACATGCTAGGATTTTTTGAAAGAATTCTAATACATTGAGTAACCTAAATTTATTGTAGAACTAGAAATGATGCACCATGATATGAGGAACCATGATGATATTGTGCCATGTGCATAAATATATGAATCATAAAAAATAAGTGAAAAGATGCCCCTGTGAACATATTTTCAAGATACACCATGATGTAATGGATCTCCTGACTACCTTGGTAGAATACACGATGGGATGCAAGCAAATAATACAAATATAGATAAAAATAGTTGCACAAAGTCAAATTAAAAACTAAACTATTTAATTGCATGATAGTGACAATAATATCAGCTATAATTTGATGATTAAACAAATTCAAATGAGAATTTCACCAAGTTTGAAGGTAAAATCCATGTGAACTCATCATTTGTGCTTTGGAATATGCATTTTTTCTTCCAAGTTTGATATATGGATTTGTGTGGATTATGTTGAGTTTTCTTTTTTGTGTGTCATGTTTGTGTAATATGTGTTTTCATAATACCCAAAATTGCATATTGAAAACACTCAAGGGGTTCTTCCAACACAAAAATTAATACTTTACCCTAGTCCATAACACAGTAAAAAAAATAGTAAAGGAAAGATGAAAATGAGATGATTTGGGATAGATGGATGAAGAGAACGTGTAGAAAAATGTATATCTAGTACTACATATGATTAGTGCAATCAAGTTTTCATCATGGTACTTACCCAAGTCATTATAAGATGGTTTCCACTAGGGGTTAAATTTTCTATTTACTATTTAAAAATAAATAAAAATAAATTGAATTGTTGTTGGGTTAAGCATGGAAATACTCGAGACAGATGATTTTCATTAATTATTCTAGCTCCTAATCCATATTTAGTGATGACTATGTAGGGGCCTATACAATTCAAGTAAAATTTCCCTTTTCATAGTATTAATTTTTCTTTAGCACAAGATCGTTGATCTCAAACTCTCTATATTTTATGCATTCTCATAGCTTCAATGCAAGCAAGTTAGGTACACATTCAATTAATTTAGTTCATCAAGCCTACATAATAAAAAAGTTCTAATTCATGAAAATTTGCAAGGATAGTAACTCAACCTCAATTAGTATGATGGTTTAATATTTGAAGACCAAGGAATAGGGAGTGGTGCTAGTGGGTGTACAAATACTTGTGCAGTAAGCCCATATGGTAGGTTATATTCAAAGGTGCTAATCACAACTAGCATTTTGTTGAAATATTTTTTGATGATTTTAATAAGATTTTTTTTAGATTTCTTATCTTGACCATTACCTTTAGGGTAGTATGAAATGGACTATTTATATTTGATATGAAATTGATCGCAAAGGGCTCAAACTTCATGGTTCTTAAAGGACTTACCAATATAAATTATGATTATAGTAGAAATACCATAATGAAAAGTAATATGCTTAAGGATAAATTTGAATATTTTCTTGTTAGTCATATAGGTGAGAATAGTTTCTTTGACCCACTTTTTGAAGTAACCTATTATAGTAATGCTATTTTTGTGGCTATTAGATGAAAACAAAATAATATTACTAGTGAGGTTGATGCTCTATGCAGGAAGGAGAAATGTATTAGTGATCGATTATAGATCTTGATATGAAACATTGATCAAGTATCCATATTTTTGATAGGATATCCATCCTTGAATGCACTAAAAGGAATAATTCTCCATGGTGTATCAATAATATCCCATTATTAGAATAATTTTGTCTAAGACTATCGCATTTGTGTGTGCTCCATAAATATCATTGAGAACCTCTTTGATTGTCAAGTTTTTTTCATATAAAATAAGTCATACTAACAAGGTACCATCGTAACTCCTATGGTGGAGTGTATAACCAAGGATGGTGAACTAGGATGTACACTGGATGAAATATTTATACAAATTAGATGAGAGGTTAGGTAAGAGAATTCAACTATTAAGATAGGTGTAGAGATCATGGTACCGATGGGCATTAGGGCCAAAAATTTCACATACCATTTTTCTCTTTGGGACATAATATGTAAGTACCATTAATTTCTCAACCAAGATTTAACACTCCTATGTAGTCATTATCATTGTGAGAAGGGACCCAATTATGACTATGGCATCAACAACCTTATTGTTTATTTGAGGATTTTGTTCAAACTAGATGTGAGTGAAATACTAATTAAAACTATCAACCATTATCTTGCAAGGGATAGTTGTTTCATCCTTCATATAATATTCATCATTAAATTATTTGATAACCAATTGGGAGTTTCCAAAAACTAATAGGTGTTGGATGTTATATTGAGATATTAATTTAAAACCTAATATTGCGGCTTCATATTCTTTAATTTTATTTGTACAAGAACCCAATTTTAAATGCCTTAAATCTATGAGATACCCTTGTAGCATAAGGAACAAGATACCTACCCTTGATCCATGAGTGGTGAAAGACCTTTCAGAATAAAGATTCCATGCATGTAATTCTTTAAGGTTTAAAATGGATTCATTAGGAAAATCTAAGGTTAATGGTTGAGTATCCCCCAATGGTTCTTCTACAAACTAATCATCCATAACCTACCCTTTGATTGATTTTTTTATCTAGCTAATAAATGTTGAATTTTCTGAGAAACATGACCCACTTAACCATTCTTCTAGTTAAGGATGTTTTCAACAAAAGGTACTTCTAGTGGGTCAATTTTTTTCTATTAGATTTATTTTGTAATTGAGTATATAGCTTCTTAGTTCTTGTGATGTAAAAACTAATGATAAAAATCCTTCTCAATTGAACTATAATTGAATTCATAACTAACTAGATTAAATAGCTCGTTCTCACCATTGGTCATCATTTTGTGCTAAGAGGCACCCCAAAACATGTTGTGTT
This sequence comes from Sequoiadendron giganteum, assembly GCA_007115665.2. Lineage (NCBI taxonomy): Eukaryota > Viridiplantae > Streptophyta > Pinopsida > Cupressales > Cupressaceae > Sequoiadendron > Sequoiadendron giganteum. The sequence continues at coordinate 978,930,364 of CM021100.1, read as the reverse complement.
GTTAACATATAGAACAACAAATATTTTTTGGGTATAGGTGTCATGAGAAATAGTGGGTTGACAAGATATTGATTAAGTTAGTCAAAATATTATTGACAATCGTTATCCCAATTTAAGCCAAAAAATTTCTTTAGGAGATGTGAGTATGGTTGACTTTATTTACAAGCTAAGAAACAAATCTCCTTATAGCTTGAAGCTTTCCTTGAAGGCTGTAATTTGTTTATAGATTTTATAATGGAGGAACTTCAACAATGGAATTAAAATTTATAGGATCCACCTCTACACATCTCTAGGAGATGATGAAACCCAAAAAATTACATTATGATATGCACTTCTTTTGATTTAAACATACCTTATACTCTCTCAATCTTTGAAAATATATAGTGCAAAAATACATGGTGTTATCCTATAGTTTTAGATTTACCAAAGATGGGATCCACAAAGTCTTTAATAATATGATGGAGCATGCCATAGAATATTATGTTCATCACTCACTAATAAGTTGCCTTAACATTTTTTCAAACCAAAATGCATGAATTTATAGTATAATATTCCCTAAGGAGTTATGAAGTCTATTTTCTATTAATCCTCAAGGGCTATTTAGATTTGGTTGTAACTATAAAAAATATTAATAAGTGATACCATCTAATTCCTTATAGTGAGGTCGAATATAATATCAATATTAGGTAAAGGAAACTAATCCTTGGGACACACCTTGTTGATATCTTAAAATTCAATGCATATATAGATAAATTTAGTTTTCTTTCTCATAAGAATAATATTGGAGACCTATTCTAAATAGTCAACAAGTTGAATAATTTTTGCTTCCAAGAAATTTTGGAACTCTTCTTTAACAAGGAGAGTAATATTGGGGTACATTTTTCTTAACTTTTTATTTATTTGTTTGGAATTAGGATGCAAAAAAGGCGATGAATAACAAGAGATAGATCTAAGCGCAATATATAAATAGAGGACAAAGCAAATATATCTACATATTCTCTTATTAAGGAAATATGAATGAATTTTTCCTTAGGATTAAGATTACCAATAATCTTAGTAATATTAAGATTAGCTTTGATACCCAAAAAGACATTAATATATTTCTCAACAGGTGATGTAGACCCATCTTGTCACTATGAAAGAGCAAGGGGATGGTCGAGTTCCTTGTTAATAAAAACCTTAGAAAGGTTTTCATCAATAGAAACATCTTTATTTTCATTTTTTCATTTTCTTCCAATAGTCCTTTAGAGAGGTTCTCACTAGCGGATTTTAATTTTTTTGTTTGTTTATTATTTCTAACAAAGAAAATTTTATTTCCTAGGAAAATTTATTGTTGTATCAAGATTGATATCAAATCCCTTTTTATGATCTCTTAGCATAATATAATCTTACAGTCCCAATTTTTTTTTATTATAGCTCCATTATTTTAAAATAATCTTAATGGTATTTTATCTTGTTGATCTTGATCTATGAGTTTATGATATTGGAGGTCGAGGTCGATGGTAAGGACACAAGTTTAATGAAGAGGTTAGTGGTAGCAAGATCTTCATAGGATTCATGAATAGATTTTGTCTCAATATGTTCAATGTTGGAAAAAGTATTCCAAATAATATTGAAGGAATCACTAATATTTTTGGATTACAAATCAAAAGTCATATATCCTACCCCCCAAGTTTTTGTATTCTCATGGGAATGTATGGTTTCAAGGATCCCTTGTTCATGACATCTAAGATCCTTTCCTATATATTTCATATGCTTACACATTTGGAGAGCTACATGATATTTATTACTTTTAAAGAAAGATGTAAACTCCTCATCATTGAAGAGCCAAGAGCTATTTGAACCTCAATATTCTCATCAACAAGGAAACCATTTTGTATGAAAGTAGTTGACCCAAATTACAACATAGTCACTTTCCTTTTCTTCATGTTGCGTTGACAATTGGACCATAGAGAGAGATAATAACACCTCCTATATGAAAGGTTTCACTTATCTCATATTTCTTGGAACCTTGATGAATGATCTTGATGTGGGTTTTAGGAAGTAGATTGGTGGATGTGGATGTAAGGTCACTAGGATTTAAGTAACATGATAATTTCAAATTTTAGGATTTCAGATTGATTTAGTAATTGGGAATTGATTTTCATTTTGATGATGACCTTCAAACATCTTAAAAAATTGAAAGGGATGGGGATTAGTTGAAATGGTTACTTCTATGCCCGCATGAGGGAATTTGAGATATTGGTGGAAGGTGGAGGCAATGTATTGCATCACATGGTTCCAAGGATGACCTAGGAGGATGTTACATGGGAAATCAAGATCAATGCCATGGTATAAGGTTTATTACATCACTAGTCCAAATTTAATTGGTAGATATATGATCCCTTCTATCTCATGATTTGTATTGTCATATACTTTGATGATGACAACCTATGGGTTATAGGCTTTTTTTAAATATTCAAGATGTTGTACAAACCTTAAAGTACACATATTTAAACCAAATCCATTATCTATAAGTAGTATCTTGATTTTATGTTTGGAGACATAGGATTTAATGTGTAAATGACAATTATGGGATAGGTGTATGAAAGGCATGTTATTTTAGCCAAATGTATTATAATTGTTGTGATAGGTGTCACAAAAGTGCTTGGAATTATAATGGATTGATATTTATTGGGACTCTTGGCTCTTATAGATTTTTTTACATTAGATGTTTTAAGAATCTCCATGATTGATATTTTTTCCAAGGTCCTCTCAAGTTGTTCAATGAGGTTGTATTGGAATTTAGGGGTGGGAAAATGAATCACTTGGATAGTGATCCTATCACACCTCATAGTAATAAAATAATTGGAGGATTTAATTTTGATAAGATTGATTTTCTCACTAATATTCTCAACATAGCCAAGACTAGAATCATATGTGTGGAGTTTTGTGGTAATGGATGGTATTGGTATAATTATCTTAATTATGATTTTTTTGGATAGTGGTTATGATTGGTAATGCTTTAGAAATGGGTCTTAATATATCCCCATTTTATTATTTGGTGATGATGATGTGTCTCTTTCTATTTCAATACCCCCATGGTTAATCAAATTCTAGATGTAATTTTAAAACTTTATGCACCTATTAGTGGTATGGACTTTGACTTTGTGATACTTGAATTATGTGTATCTTTGTACCCTTTAGGATTAGGTTACCCTCATCAAAGAGCTTGGTGATTAGAAAGGTTATCATGTTTTTTTAACCAATTCATAAAATAGTGTCTCTAATGGCTCTCCCAAGGGTATATATTATCTCTTTCTAATTTTATATTTTAGTTATCTAGGTCAAAAAATTATATTGGGGGGAGGGTTATGAAAATATCAAAAATGTTTTGAGATTGTAGCTCCATAACAAATTATATTTTTGTTCTTACTAAATAATTAGGATTATTGGATTGGTTTTGGTATTTTGAAAATAATTTACCAAGTTCTTTAATTACTAAGTGTTTGATGGGAATAATGGGAAATGAAATAAAAGACTGATTAAGCAATTAAGGTTAGAAAATACTAAAAACCCACAAATGAAAGATCAAATAAACCCATTTATCAATGGAAATGAATGCAATGCTTGAAAGAATAAAACATAAATCAAGAACATAACTCAAATTAAGATCAAATTACTCAAAGAAAGTGTGGATATTTAATATCCCCCATGCTCCCTTCTAGTTTTTTTTGATGTTGTGCTCTACTTCCGACCACGACCGATGATTTTAAAACCCTCCATGCCAGTTTTTTGGTAGTCTCAACTCATTGCTGCCACGTGTCACCTAATCGCTCACCGAAGGGGAGCTTCCCTTCCCTTCTCTTCTAAGCCCCGTTTTGCCCCCATATGTCAATAAATCAAGCATGATAGGCTTGCTTTCATTTCACTCTCTGCGATCCCCGACCACATGCCACTTAGCCTCCACCCATGCAAACTTTGGCGGACCCCTCATGCGGTGCCGATAGTAAAATTCTGCCACATGTCTTCTCATCGCAAGATCTTGTCAAAGGATGGGGAGGATGAACCATGGGCTATGAAATTCTGCCATGTGTACTTTCAGTGCATCTTCATTAGAAGGAGTGGTGCGAATTCCAAGCTTCCATATACTAGTGTGTGTTCTAACTTCCTTCGCTGGTAAATGACACTTGTTTGCATAGGGTAAGCCAGGACCACTACCATCATTTGCAGAGGATGCATCTAGCTCACGAATGACTAGGTTCATGCTTGGGGATCCTTTCTGTTACAATGGTCATGGTGAGTCATTGTTGCGAGCATCATCCTTCATGATGGGGAATATTTTATGTTATAGTCCTTCAAGCGGTGGAAGCCCCTAGCTATATATACTACTTCTTTCGAAGAAGGAGTTTGAAATATCTACAGAAGAATTAGGGAGACACCAAGCCTTTTTTTTGTTAGAGAATTGTAAAGACTCATAGACTGTGCCCTTGCAATTTGGCCTTTCTATTTATTAACTATTGGATAACATTATATTGTGTTGTTACTAAATAGTTTGTTTGCAACTTCAATGATTTGAATAAGAACGCTGATTTAGAACCATGACACTGACTCTTTCTGTTCAGAAAATCTCTATGCAAATTATTTTATGTCATGAAATGAATTAGCCAGGTCTTTCTCTTTGATGTTTTCTATTTCGGGACATAGCTGATTGTTGAACGAGCCCTTAGACCGCATCTACAAGATAGGTCTATCATGCCTTACCTCTAAATCTCGGTGCATCGCCCTAGTTAGATCTTTTATTTTTATACCTGCTTCCTTTTCCCATTCAAAACCCCAGTTATAGAAGAATTCGACTTATTTAAAATTTGAAGGTTACTCAGTTTAGTGCAATAGGTCCCCCCTTTAACTTAGTTTCCCACAAAAGGTTGTTACCTTGCCAATTTTTGGCATCAACAGAAATAATGCAAACCTAGTACTCAATTGTTGAATTATGCCAATTTTATATGTGGATTGCTCAATTATGCATAATCCATGTTGCAAAAGCTTGATGATGAAGATCTTGACTCACAATGATATCTCAAATTTTTAATTGAATGCTCAATTATGATGATCAATGCTCTCAAAATATTGTGAATAATTTTTAATGAATGAGAAGGTTTATTTTATAGAATTCTTGAAAGTTTGATCAATGGTGGATATTGGAGGATGGAGATCAATGTAAGAGATTAAATCAAGAGAATAATGGTCAAGATTGGTTGAGAGATTTAGTTAATTGAAGATGATCCCCTGATTTAAGGGATATATTTTAGGATATTTTATGGAGGGAAGATATTTTGAAAAGAGAATATTCTATTTTTAAAATAGAATATGCCATGTGCAAGTTGGAGGAAAATTAGTTAATTAAATAATTAGGAAATTATTTAATTGTGAGATTGGAGGAAATTGAGATTTTTAATTAAATAATAAAAATATTTAATTATGTGGGTTTGAAGAAAATTAGAGATTAATTAAATAATTAAAATTATTTAATTAAGATGGAATTAGGGAAATTCAAAATTAGTTAAATTATTTAAAATTATTTAATTAAGATGAATTAGAGGAAAAAATGATTTGAAATGATGAATTAATCAAATACTATTAATTATTGAATTTATAGAGGAAAATAGTGAATTTAATAAAATAATTGGAAGTTATTTAATTAAAAATGATGAATTAGGAGATAATGAGGAAAATGATGAATAATTTTAAATTATGAATGTGTGATGTGTTTAGAAATTTTTAGGTGTCTACATTTTGCCTCTCTTTGAGACAATGTACATGTTGCATTGTCTCAAAGACATATTGTTGATTTGAAAAAAAATTAAAATTCTAATGCCTCACTATGCCCCAACGAAAGAAGGAATGATGGGAGGATAGGCTTCCTACTCGAGAGGTCGGTTGAAAAAAATAATTTCTAGGTTAGGATCACGACAAGATGACGTGATAGGTTCAGTGAAGAAAAGGAGGAAAAACTAGGTCCTAGGTGAGGAGAAAAGTGATCTGGAAGAATAGGGAAAACAAGAAATAGGATGAAGGGGGGAAGGCAAGAAAATCAGGGTTTCAAGGTCTATATATAAGCTCCTGGGGGTCATTTTCACCTCATTTGCACCTTGAGAGTTATAGATTTCTAGAGCTCATAAACAAAGCTCATTCCCCAAGCTCCACACTATGTAGACCGTGTTTGATAGTTCCAGTGGCCTATCAGAGAAAATCCCTTGATATGTACCTAACCCTTTTAATTTTGCACATATTTCTAGGTATAATAAATACTAGGACAAGTTAGGTCTTCAAATGCGTCAGTTTATAATCAACGCTTCTAAATCTTGATTCGACACGTTTGATTACAGTGCAACACATTTGAAAAAGTGATTCACTTGCAAAAATGGTTTTCTTTTGACTAGGATAAAGCATTGCGTTTGCAAAATGGTTTGCTTTTGACATAGTAAAGAAACACTTTTGAAAAAGAGTTCGCTTATGACTTCTATAAAATGATACTTCTAAAAAAATCTCACTTTTGATTTAGGGATTTGCAAAGTTATATTTTTTTCAAAATTTTCAACAAATTGATCTAGTGGTAGCTATGCTTGCAGGTTGTACTTGATCCAATTTTTTCGATGGAGCAATGACCTTGGGTTCTAGACCGAATGGCCCAATTGTGTTAGGTGTATTTTGAGTTTCTCAGAGCAATCAAATTGTTTCACACCACATACATGCCCAAGATCCAAGCTCATAGAGCGTTCATGACCATGATCATGGAGAGGTGGCATTCTGAGACCTTTTCTTTCAAACTATCCGCTAGTGAGGCAACAGTTACCCTCGAGGATGTATGGAGGATTTTGAGGATTCCTATCCAAGGTGCTAGGGGTACATATGATCTAAATTCTGGCGTAGAGGCATTGGAGTGAGTACTATTGGATGATGATATTGATATCAAGGATGATCAAATAGATCTGGAACAGTTCATTGATGTAGCAAATGATATCATATTGGTGATAGTTGGGATAATCTGTGGGAAGATCATACCTGATTGATGATCTAGAGGATTTTTAGTGGGATGGGGCCATGTCCTTGAGAGCATGGAATAGAACAATCGATTTTATGCATGGGGCCCATCTATTCTTACACATTTGCTCCATGATATGTACAAAATATTCTATAGATTAGCTACCTGTCTATTAGTCTATGCCACATTGCTTCACATATGAGGATGAGAGTGTATAGTTATGATGAGACCTATTGGAGAGGTATCTTGAGCAATGGGTGACCCCTTTGTATATAGCTATGGTACCTTCTTGACTCAAAGTTGGCTTGGGGACTTGGACTACTAGTGATGGATTATCAACGAGATCAATGAGTTTACATGGAATTCATGGCTTCATTGTGGGGTATGGGATGATGATGGTATTTACCTACCATATTGTCAGCAAACTAGGTGGCTTATCGAGCACACACCTCACATACTAGAGAGATAATTACCAGATAAGGTGAGGAGATAGTTTGATGAGGCATAGGTTGTGCCTGCCCTAGACTATCACACCATGTTCATAAACACATAAAGAGAGATTTTTGAGTGGGGGCCTATGCTCACACCTTAGATTAAATTTGTAGAGGTCTTGTATTTGGCACCATTATATTGGATTTGGGTTGATAGAGCTGAGGATCAAGGGGTTACAAATATCCATTGAAGCTTGTCATTGTATAATGGAGACAACATATTATTATTGAAAACTTGAAATCTAAAAATAGATTCCTTAATTAGCTCTTTTTCCTTGTGTTTTCATTACATGCTTCAAAGATAAACATCTTAGCATGTTTTGAAGCACTTCATTTATTGTAAAGAAATAATATAGGAATTGTAACACGCCCAATGTTCTATGTAGTAACTTTCCTAGATTTTAACCTCAAGTAAAAATAATAAGCATATATCCATTAAGAGCAACAAAATTTGTCTTTCAAAACTATAAAGATAACATGCACATTTGAAATATTATCTCTTTCAAACCTTTCCATTGAATTATATCAAAGCATTAATTTTTTTAAAGTAATGTTACATAAAACATGATAACATGAAATCATTCCACTATTACAATATTTCCATCAAAATGGATGCAAAATATATAAACAAGGCTTTGCAGAGCTTATTGGTATAAGTACAAATAGTTCTAGAATATCCTCCATTCAAATCTTGGTCGCCAACTGATGAGGAGAAGAATCATTTAAGCGCTTTTTCACCAACCTTAGACTAATTATGATCCCTCACACAACTATCAAATTGATAGATGGCCCTACCCTTCGACGAAGAGATTGGTTTGGTAACCTCAAAATAAATATTGACCATTTTGAGCTTGGTGTTGTGTCCTACATATATAGATTCTATCACACAGAGGCTACAACCTACATATATGACACACCTCAACCTAGAATGCAAACTTGGATCACAGTGACTGATAGTGTAAACAATGGCAACTTACACTACTTTGGCCAAATTATTTCATTCCCTCATAATAGGTGGACATCAAATGTATCACCCACCATCCTAGTTCAATTTATATTGACTATTCATAATCTATATATAGGCTATACCCTTCATTGGATTATCCCACTACAGTAGAACAGGAAAATAACGCCTAAAATAGCACCATATTTTAGTGTTTTTTTGTTCACGAATTGGGTGATCTGGTT
>CM021100.1:978904161-978916661 GCA_007115665.2 Sequoiadendron giganteum | reverse complement strand
GCAAGAAGGTAAATGTATGATCCTAATGAAATTGAGGAAGAACAACAAGAGGGTCAGGAAAAATAAAATCAATGTAGAGTTTCAAGAAATTTTCAAGCGAGTAAGAGAGTTATGGGAGAAGCCTCATCTAAAATATTTTGAACTAGAGTTTGATATACCATTTAGATAGCTTGGTTTTCATGGAAGAGGAAGAAAGATATTTAATTTTATTCATTTTAATTTGCATAAGCATACCATGGCGTGGGAACCAAGAAGACAAAGGATGTCCAGTTTTATGTGGAGGTAATGGATGTGGTCCAAAATTTAGGAGAGGTAAGAAGGTCAATGTATGATCTTGATGAAATTGAGGAAGAACAAAAAGAGAGGGACAGGAAAAATAAAATCAATGTAGAGTTTTAAGGATTTTTCAAGCGAGTAAGAGAGCTAAGAGAGCTGCCTCATCTAAAAGATTTTGAACTAGAGTTTGATGTACCATTTAGAGAGCTTGGTTTTCATGGAAGATGAAGAAAGATGATTAATTTGATTCATTTTAATTTGCATAACCATACCATGGCATGGGAACCAAGAAGACCAAGGATGTCCAGTTTTATGTGGAGGTAATGGATGTGGTCCAAAATTTAGGAGGGGAAAGAAGGTCAATGTATGATCCTGATGAAATTGAGGAAGAACAACAAGACGGACAAGGAAAATAAAATCAATGTAGAGTTTCAAGGATTTGTCAAGCGAGTAAGAGAGTTATGGGAACAACCTCATCTAAAATATTTTGAAATAGAGTTTGATATACCATTTAGAGAGCTTGGTTTTCATGGAAGAGGAAGAGATATGATTACTTTGCTTAATTTTCATTTGCATAACCATACCATGGCGTGGGAACCAAGAAGACCAAGGATGTCCAGTTTTATGTGGAGGTAATGGATGTGTTCCAAACTTTAGGAGGGGCAAGAAGGTCAATGTATGATCTTGATGAAATTGAGGAAGAACAACAAGAGAGGGATAGGAAAAATAAAATCAATGTAGAGTTTCAAGGATTTTTCAAGCGAGTAAGAGAGCTATGGGAGCAACCTCATCTAAAAGATTTTGAACTAGAGTTTGATGTACCATTTAGAGAGCTTGGTTTTCATGGAGTTCCTTTCGAAGCCTCTACTTTTATTATTCCTACGGTAAACTATTTGGTAGAGTTGGTGGAATTACTGATCTGTAAACGGATCTAGACTAAATTGCAGATTGAATGCTTAATTTTTACAATGATTATTCCAAGTTAATTAAATCAAAATTAACTCAAGGAAATAACAAAATGAAGGAATTAACAACTGAGAGAAGGTGAGAGAGAAGAAGAGAAATGCAAACAGCGTTTGATTACGGAGTTCGTCACAAACGTGACTACGTCTCCGGGTCTGCTCCAATAGAGTGACCGATCCGATTAATCTCCAAATCAATTACAATTGCACCAAAACCATTCTTCAAGCACTTCGGCAGCGTAACGATGCTCTAACGTGCAAGAATGACTCAAAGAATCTCCACAAGACCTCTCTTTCGTCACCTCAGCTTCAAGACTTCATCACCTGAAAAAAAACTTAATCCCTACTCTCACCTCACACCCCTTCCTTTATACAATAAATTTGCCCGATATGGGTAATAACCATAAGGTTATAAAATCACCCATATTTACATGTAAATCAAAATCAATCCCTTAATAATCCTTCAAAATAATTAAGGGCCCTTCGTTTAATTTTCCAATATCAGGCTTTTGTTAGAGATATGTCTTTATTTTGATTTAATCCTAACAAATAACCTTAAAAAGGCTTATAGTTAGAATTCGGGTTCAACTCTTTCACAAAAGAAATACAGCCCACATATTTCTTAGACCGATTCAATGGTGCAACGGTGCACAAATGTTTTGGTTGGATGGGGGTCGGCGGTTCCAAACCCGCCGGCCACCGTTTTGTTTTAAAATCCGCCAAATATAATCAACAAAATATATCCCTACCAATTCTGAGTAAGGACTTCTGTCGCCGGTGCAACGGTTGTGGGGTTGGTTGTCCGCGCGGAGATCACGGGTTCGAGCCCGTCCACCATTTTTAGCACTTTGTTTAACAAACCCGAACACCAAAGACCTGACACGTGTCGAAACATGACTCACCAAAATCTACAGACGTGTCCGCTGACAAGGCAAGCCCGTACGCTGACAAAGCCGATGACGTGTGCTGACTAGACTGCCACCTGTCCGATGACGTGTCGTACGGATGCCACGTGTCGCACTCTCATTGGTCCGTACACTCTGACTCATCTGCCATGAAGTTTCATCCGAATTCGTCCATTTGGCTTCCGTACTGTACTGACTGACCCGTCAGCATGATGACATCATCATCTGTACCTTCAAGTCAACCGAACTTTGACTGCCAATATCTTGAGCATACGGTGCCGGATTTCGACGAAACAAACATTGCCAGAATCATCTCAACGAGCTCTTCGCGATGACGCCAACTTTGACAACTTTTGATGACATCATTTTTTCTGCTTCCCGGACGCCCTCTGATCCCAGTTTGACCCAAGGTTTGACTGGCCATAACTTGCACAAACGGACTCCTTTTCGCTCCGTTCAAGTTGCGTTGAAATCAAGACGTCGAGCTCTTTCTGATGGTGCTGATTCTAGAGAGAATGGAGGCACTTCAATTTTCACTGAAAATATCCCCCGGATCAATTACCTTTCTTAGTAATCAATATTAGTGAGATTGAGATTGTTAATCAATTAGGCGCTAATTTACTATAGAAATGAAAGAGTCTAAAAAGGAAAACAGAGCTACATTGGTGACTCAGGAGAAACTTCAGCTTTCAAAAACAAAGGCAATTAGGCTGACAGACTTGTGGATCATGCCAAAATTTGGTGGAAGAGGAAGAAAGATGACTGGAACTCTGGAGGCCCACCATAATGAATTTCAATATTCAACCATGAGAGTAGAAGAGAGAGTTGATATTATGTATCAAAACATTAAGCATGTATTCTTCCAACCAACGGAGAAGGAGATGATTACTTTGCTTCATTTTCATTTGCATAACCATATAATGGCATGGGAACCAAGAAGACCAAGGATGTTTAGTTTTATGTGGAGGTAATGGATGTGGTCCAAACTTTAGGAGGGGAAATAAGGTCAATGCATGATCCTGATGAAATTGAGGAAGAACAACAAGAGAGGGACAATAAAAATAATATAAATGTAGAGTTTCAAGGATTTGTCAAGCCAGTAAGAGAGCTATGGGAGCAACCTCATCTAAAATATTTTGAACTAGAGTTTTATGCACCATTTAGAGAGCTTGGTTTTCATGGAGTTCCTTGCAAAGCCTCTGCTTTTATTGTTCCTACGGTAAACTGTTTGGTAGAGTTGGTGGAATTACCTTTCTTAGTAATCGCTATTAGTGAGATTGAGATTGTTAACATTGAGAGAGTAGGAATTGGGAAAAATTCATTTGATATGGCTATTTTTTTAAAGACTTCAAGAGGGATGTACTCCACATGTATTTCATTCCTCAATATTCGCTTGATGGCATCAAGGAATGGTTGAACTCCATGGATATAAAGTATTATGAAAGCAGAATGAACTTGAACTGGTGGCCAATTTTGAAGACTATTATTGATGATCCAGATAAATTTATTGAAGATGTTGGTTGGGGATTTTTGAATATGGAAGCTAGTGATTCTGATTCTGATAATTCAGAAGAGTCATATCAAGGATATGGACTTTTTGATGTAGAAGAGGAATCAAAATCAGATGAGGAAGGTTCAGAAGATGAATCTCTTGTGGAGTCAAAGGAGGGAAAAGAAGAAGAAGAAGATTATAAAGAGGAAGGTAAGACATGGGATGAATTAGAAGCCAAAGCCAGAATGCATATAAGCAAAAAGGAGACGAGTCTAACAGTGAAGAGGAAAGGCGACAACGAAAGGTAAAAGCTATAGGGAAGTCTCAGGCATATGATATTAGAGATTCAAGAGGAATGCTTGCCAAGAGGCATAAAGTTAGATGAATTGAGTTCATCTGCATCTTTCTACTATTTATTCATGCACATAAATGGTCATCTTGTAATCATAAGATTTGAGCTCTATTTACTCATCCTATGCATCAATAAACAACTCAACACAAGAGATACAAATTGATGTATTAACACAACAATATCTAGCTAAGTTATTGAAACTCAACTATTGATACCTCATTGTCCATCCAGATTATAAAATCGTTCCACTTTTTGTTTTATAACAAATTATTTTCAAATTTCTTTTGATGGTGGCCATATTTCTCCTCCTGTCAAAAAATGGCACATGGACTAGTTAAACTAATTAATATGCAATCATTTAATTTTTCCAAGGAAATTAAAAAAATAATTTAACATATTAAATATACTTACAAATGTACAGATCAAGGCCTGTAAACCTTTTTGGCCACTGCGATGCATGGCACGAAGTTTCTCAAGCCTAGACTTGTAGGCCTTGTCTTGAAACATATACTAATTCAATTTAACTATGCACAAATAAAATTTAAATATCATTTAATAAATTTGATATAATCTTATGAGAAAATTAAAATACCTGCATACTCTCCTCACTGGACTTCCATCGTGCATCAAAATTCTCATATGCTTTAACAAGCTCTTTCCATACTTTCACAATTACATCAATTAGCCTTTTTTTTGCCTTAGCTCAGGAGGGATTTTTTTATCTTCTTTGTTTGGTTGCACCAAAATCTCTTGCAATTTTGAGACATTTGTAGCTTATCTTCTTGACAAACCAACCTGTGCCAAATTCATTCTCCATGTCATGGATAACTGATTTTTTCAAGTGCATGGGTATCTTTGAGAATGGAAAATGTAGATGGTATTTGAACCGTTGAAGGCATGATTCCTTCAACCTACTCAATTTTTTTTTCCCAACATTCGTCATTCGGACTTCCCTTGAAACCACCTCATATTATATCTTCATATTGTAGCTACCAATGCAAGATTGAAAACATGGTGTGGTGGAAGAAGTCTGTGTCCTAGAAGTGGAAGTCTCTGCTCCCCATTCCACATTCTTAGAGTTTACTGTCACTGATTTCCTCTTCGATATTTTGCTCGATCCTGGAGTGGTTGGGGAATCAATTGATTCCCTTTGACACAATTGATTTTTTTGCAATGTTTGAGGGGCGTTACCAGATTGTTTTTATATGTATCTCACAAGTGTTGTCTGATCTACATTAACCAATTTTTTCACTGTCTCTACCCCCAATATGGAAGCCAATTCGTCTTTATCTTTTTCAGTCTCATGTCCCTATATATATATATATATTTAAATTATATTTATTCTTTTAAATTTAGAAATAAAAAAATAAAAAGTTAAATTCAAAGAAGCAATGGAAACATTTACAAATCTATAAATTGACACTGAATTACCTCATTTTGGCCAGATTTTTCTTACAATGCTCGCTTCCCTCCATTGCTTGACATTTTGAGGTGACCTAGGGAAAATTATTTTCGTCCAGTCTATGGAGGAAAACGAAGTACACACTATTAGGAATGAAAGTTTTCATCCAGTTTGTGGTATGAAAGTTTTATTTTGTGGGCAAATATGTTCGTTGGGTTTGCTTAGTGTTGATAACCTAGGGAAAATATGTTCACTCGGTTTGCTTAGTGTTGATAACCTTATCGTGAAAAATCTTTCATAATGCAATCTTGCACGAATTTTTCATGGCATCGATGACTATGGCGCGAGTGGGCAAAACAAAACGGTTTCTGCGTTTATTTTTAGCAGTTGCTCAACAATGACCGACCCGATTCCTATATTTTCCAAGCAGTTCACTATTTCCTTCATACCTAAGTTAGGGAAAGAATACAAAGGCATCCTCGCTTCATGCTATAATATTTTGAGCCAAAGCTCAAATGGGTAGGGTAAATTTTTTTTTTGGTTTCTCAAAGGTTTTACAATTTATAATGATGAGACAATTTAGAGGTTGCCTGGACTAGTTAGGCCACGAACCAGTAAATAATCACGAATTCAAATGCAATACAAAGAGTAGTAAACAATCATGAATTCAACCAATAAAAAAATAATTATAACCTTACCTATGGTGTCGCAAACTAAATCGAATTTTTGATCAGTTACTAGTAGTTCCTTGTTCTCTTCCTTCACGCAACATTTTTCCCCGTTTTGTCATCTAATTTCTTCCTTCATGTGGGAAAGTTTTAAATTTTCGATTTTGATTCATTATTTGATGCTTTAGTCGACATTAGTTAACGTCAACTTTAGCGCCGACTATTGGTCGTTAATGTAATCTATTTGGGACGTATAAGGCAACGTCAAGTGTGCCTAATTTAGCACCTATCATTGTTGTATAGGGTAAGTGCACCAAGATGGTTCCCAAAAAGGGAACTTAAGTGGACAACTTTTTCTGAAATCAGGAAATACTGACCTTGGACGTGAAATTGAGGATACATACACTCATAATTTTGAGATGGAACAAAAAGAAGGATTCAAGTTCTCTGAGTCTACTTTCTAAACTACTAATTTATTTTGAAAATGGTTGAGATTAAGGGGTTCAAATGAGGGTCGTACACAAATTGGTGTTGTTTTTGTCAGAAAAACATAGCATAGCAACTCTTGTACGACCCTCGTACGGTGAACTTTTTTTTAGTATTTTTAAAATCACAACAGTCAGAAGTTAGTTAACAGTATGTAGTTGATGCAAAATTTTTCTAATAATTTTTTAATGATTATTTAATTTTTTACTAATTTTCGAAGTGGACATTTCCCAAAAAATAGAATTTTGGCCGTGCTGCGCCTACGAATTTTGGAAACTAATTGAATTTATTTTTATTTATTTTTTAAAATTTGTAGAATGGAGTCTAGTTTCTAAAAAAATAATTTATTTGAAAAATCGATTAACGGTTAATTTATAACGAAAAAATTACCAAACACTGCTTTTTAGCAAAAAAAAGACATACAAATAAAATAAATTATGGATGAAAGGCTTAATATTTTCAGAAAGTGAAAAAAATTACATCGTTGGATAGCTAAGAGAGAACCCAACATTACCCATGTGCTTGATTTTTTTGATATTGAACCACGTGCAATCCTGACGATGAGCACGAACTCGATTATGTGAAATATGGAAATTTTTTAAAAACACGTCTCTGGTCATTGGGAATGCCCTCCAAGCCTTTGGGTTGGTATTCCAAGGCATATACCAAGCCCAAGGTTCAGGAATTCCCAAAGCATTCACAAAACGCAAAAAATGCATTCACAAAACACATCAAAACTAAGATATAACGCGCTCGTGTGATAACGCGCTCGTGTTATATCTTAGTTTTGATGTGTTTTGTGAATGCATTTTTTGCGTTTTGTGAATGCATTGACAAAACGTGAGCGCGTTATAATGCACTCGCGTTTTGGTCTACATTGAAAATATTTTATTGTCTTTTTCTTCTTGTTATCTTTTAGGGAAAGTATATACATGAAATAAACATTTAAGTATAAGTTGACATTTATATATACACAAAAATGAAAATAGTCACTATAGGGCAGGTGCATGGAAATGGGTAGCCATTTCGTGGACAACTTACTTTTTCATCCCAAAATAGCAAAAACGTGAACGCGTTATAGTTAAACGCGCTCGCGGTATGGCTTGGTAATGATTGAGCCTAGGCTTGGTAAATACTGAGCCTAACATGGGTGTTTTAAAACGCAAGCGCGTTATAACGCGCTCGCGTTATGGTTTAAAATTTCAAAAAATTGTGCGCATTTGGAGTTCAAAAATGTGCATTTTTTAAAATAAAAAAATCATTTTCGAAACGCGAGCGCATTATAACGCGCTCGCGTTTTGGTCTACATTGAAAATATTTTCTTGTCTTTTTCTTCTTGTTACCTTTTAGAGAAACTATATACATGAAATGTGCATGAAAGTATAAGTTGACATTTATATATGGACATTTACTTTCTTATACTTTAAGTTATATTTCATGTATATACTTTTAGGATGTTTGAGAGTGGTTTCAGATCTCTAGGAGTTATAATGCAAATTCTAGTTTTTGGAAGATCTTTAAAATTTCAGACTTAATCAAATTTCAGTAATCAGCATGTCAAATTTCAATAATTAGGAGGTCAGATTTTAGTAGTCAACAAGTTCTATCATCTTTCTCTCTCAATCTCTCCTCTCTACTCTTTATGTCTCCACTCCCTCTCTCTCTCCCTTCCTCCCTCTCTCCCCTCTCTCTCTTTGACTTTTTGGAAGATCTCACAAATTTCAAACTTAGTCAAATTTCAATAATTAGGAGGTCAAATTTCAGTAATCAGAAAATTGTATTGTTTCTCTCTATCTCACTCATTTTTATCCCTTACACTCTAGACCTCTCTCTCACTATCTCTATCCCTTTTTCTGACTCTCTCTCTCTCCCTTGATCTCAATAAATCTCTCTCTCTCTCTCTCTATCTCTCTCTCCTTTTCCCTCTAATTCTCTCTACCTCACTTATCTCTCCCTCTCTCCCACCTTCCCTCTCTACTTGTCTCTATCTCCCTCCCCCCCCTCTCTCTCTCTCTCTACCTACCTAACTCTCCCTCCATCACACCCTACCACTCTCTCTATTTCTCTCTAGCTAACCTCTCTTTCCCTCTCTTCTTCCCTATCTACTCTTTATCTCCCATCTCTCTTTACCTACCCCTACATCCATCAAACCTTACCACTCTCTCTACACCTCTCTCCCTCATTCCCTCTCTACTTCTCTCTATCTCACCTCTCTCTCTACCTCTCCTTCCATCTCTACTTATCTTTATCTCCTCTCTCCCTCTCTCTACCTACCTCTCCTTCAAACACTCTTTATTTCTCTCTATCTCACCTCTCTCTCCCTCACTACATCTCTCTCCCTCTCTCCCTCCCTCTCTACATATATATATCCCCTCTCCCTCTCTACCTAGCTCTCCATCCATCACAACCTACCACTCTCTCTCCATTACTCTCTATCTAACCTCTCACTCTCTCCATCCATACCTCTCCCTCTCCTTCCCTCTCTACTCTCTACCTCCCTAATCCTTCTCTACCTACTTCTCCATCCATCACTCCCTAACATTCTCTCTACACCTCTCTATATTACTTCTCTCCCTCCCTCCCTCATTCTCTCTCTACTCTCTCTCTACCTCTCCTTCCCTCTCTAATTATCTTTATCTCCCTTATCCCTCTCTCTCTCACTAGATGTCTCCCTCCCTAACTTTTCCCCTATCTACTCTCTATCTCTCCTCTCCCTCCCTCTACCTCTCCCTCTCACTCTCTCTCACTCCTCCCTTACCCTCTTTCTCTCTCACTCTCTCCTCTTTATCTCACCATTCTCTCTTTCCCTCTTTGTAACTCTCCACTGCTCTATATGTCACCATTCTCTCTCTACATATCTTTATCTCACCTATCCCTCTTTACCTCTCCCTTCCTCCCCTCTCTCACCCACCCTCCCTCTTTCCCTCTATCTCTATGTCTCTCTACTTCTCTCTATCTCACCTATCCCTCTCTAGCTGCATATCCCTCCATCACTCCCTACCACACTCTCTCTATTGCTCTCTATCTCACCTCTCTCTTGCCTCCCTCTCTCCCCCTCTATACCTCTCCCTCTCTACTCTCTATCTCCCTAATACCTCTCTACCTACCTCTCCATCCATCACTCCCCACCACTCTCTCTATACCTCTCTATATTGATTCTCTCCCTCCCTTATTCTCTCTCTACTTCTCTCTACCTCTTTGTATTTCTCTAATTATCTTTATCTCCCCTATCCCTCTCTCTCTCTCTCACTAGATATCTCTCTCCCTACATTTTCCCCTATCTACTCTCTATCTCTCCTCTCCCTCCCTCTACCTCTCTCTCTCTCTCTCTTTCTCTCTCTCTCTCTCTCCTCCCTCACCCTCTTTCTCTCTCACTCTCTCCTCTCTATCTCACCATTCTCTCTTTCCCTCTCTATAACTTTCTCCTTCTCTATATGTCACCATTCTCTCTCTACTTATCTTTATCTCACATATCCCTCTTTACCTCTCCCTTACTCACCTCTCTCGCCCACCCTCCCTCCTTCCCTCTATCTCTATCTCTCTCTAATTCTCTCTATCTCACCTATCCCTCTCTACCTGCATATCCCTCTATCACTCCCTACCAAAATATCTTTATTTCTCTCTATCTCACCTATCTCTCACCTCCCTATCTCTCCTCCATACCTCTCCCTCCATTTATACTTCCTTATCTACTCTTTATCTCTCATGTATCTCTACCTCTCCTTCCTTCTCTACTTACCGTTATCTCCTCTTTCTCTCCCAACCTCTCTCTCTCTCCCCAATCCCTCCCTCCCTAATCCCTCCCTCCCCATATTTCTCTCTCCCCCTATGAGGGTTGAGAGTGTAAGGTTTAGTGTTTAAGGTATAGGGTTAAGGTTATAGTGTTAATTGTATAGGGAATAAGGTTTAGGGTTTAGGATATTAGGTATAAAGTTGAGGGTATATGGTATAGGGATGATGGATGAGGGTTTAGGGTTTAAGGTATAGGGTTGAGGGTTGAGGGTTGAGGGATAGTGTTTAGGGTTGATGGTATAAGGTTAAGTGTATAGGGTATATGGATTATGGTTTAGGATATTGGGTATATAGTTGAGGGTATTGGGTTGAGGATATTAGGTTTAGGGTTGATGGTTTAGGTTTTAGGATTTATGTACAAGTTTAAGGGTTGAGGGTTGAGGTATAATGTTCAGGGTTAAGGGTATGAGGTTAAGTGTATAGGGTATAGGTATTAGGGTTAAGGGTATAAGGTATAGGGTTAAGACTTGAGATTGTAGGGTTTTCTGTTTAAGTATAGGGTTGAGGGATCATGTTTATGGTTTAGGGTATAAGTTTGAGGATGTAGGGTAAAGAGATGAGGGTTGAGGGTTGAGGGATAGTGTTCAAGGTTGAGGGTATAGGGCTAAGTGTATAGGGTATAGGGATTAGGGTTTAGAATAATGGGTATAGGGTTGAGGGTATTGGGTTTCAGATTGTTTAGGGTTTAGGGTTTAGGGTTTAGTGTACAAGGTTGAATGTAGGGTTTAGGGTTTAAGTATAGGGTTGGGGGATGATGTTCAAGGCTTAGGTTATAAGGTTGAGCATATAGGGTATAAGGATGAGGGTTGAACGTGTAGGGTTGAGGTATAGTGTTCAAGGTTGGGGGTGTAGGGTTAATTGTATACCTTCTACCCTAAACCTTCTACCCTATACCTTATACCCTCAACCCTATACTTAAATGGAAAACCCTACAATCTCAAGTCTCTCCCTCGTACCTCCTCTCCCTCTCTCAAGTCTCTCTCTCACTCACTCCCTCTCTTAAGAAGGTATAGGGGTTGAGGGATTACGGTTTAAGGGTTGAGGGTTGACGAATTATGAGGGTTTAGGGGTTGAGGGATTAGGGTATAAGGGTTGAGGATTGAGGGTGTACAGATTAAGAGGGTTTAGGGGTTGAGGGATTATTGTTTAAGGGTTGAGGGTTGAGGGTTGATAGATTAAGAGGGTATAGGGGTTGAGGGATTAGGGTTTAAGGGTTGAGGGTTGAGGGTTGAGGGATTAAAAAGGTATAGGGGTCGAGGGATTATGGTTTAAGGGTTGAGGGTTGATGGTTCAAGGATTAAGAGGGTATAGGGGTTGAGGGATTAGGGTTTAATGGTTGAGGGTTGAGGGTTGAGGGTTAACAGATTATGAGGGTTTAGGGGTTAAGGGATTAGGGTTCAAGGGTTGAGGATTGAGGGTTGACAGATTAAGAGGGTTTAGGGGTTGAGGGATTATTATTTAAGGGTTGAAGGTTGAGGGTTGACAGATTAAGAGGGTATAGGGGTTGAGGGTTCAAGGATTAAGAGGGTATAGGGGTTGATGGATTAGGGTTTAAGGGTTGAGGGTTGAGGGTTGACAGATTATGAGGGTTTAGGGGTTGAGGGTTGAGGGATTAAGAAGGTATAGGGGTTAAGGGATTAGGGGTTGAGGGTTGAGGGATTAGGGTTTAAGGGTTGAGGGATTAAGAGGGTATAGGGGTTGAGAGTTGAGGGTTTAAGGGTTGAGGGTTGATGGAATAAGAGGGTATAGGGATTGAGGGATTAGGGTTTAAGGGTTGAGGGTTGAGGGTTGAGGGTTCAAGGATTAAGAGGGTATAGGGGTTGTTGGATTAGGGTTTAAGGGTTGAGGGTTGAGGGTTGACGGATTATGAGGGTTTAGGGGTTGAGGGTTGAGGGATTAAGAAGGTATAGGGGTTAAGGGATTAGGGGTTGAGGGTTGAGGGATTAAGAGGGTATAGGGATTGAGGGATCAGGTTTTAAGGGTTTAAGGGTTTAAGGGTTGAGGGTTGAGGGTTGAGGGTTGAGGGTTGAGGGATTAAGAGGGTATAGGGGTTGAGGGATTAGGGTTAAAGGGTTCAAGGTTTGGGGTTCAGGAATTAAGAGGGTATAGGGGTTGAGGGATTAGGGTTTAAAGGTTGATAGTTCAAGGATTAAGAGGGTATAGGG